>OZ022582.1:3979909-4359909 GCA_963669155.1 Arbacia lixula | reverse complement strand
TACTACTACTACTACTACTACTACTACTACTACTACTACTACGACTGTTCCTGGACTATTCCTGTTACTATTGTTGTTCCTGGACTACACTATCTTGGATGTACGATCCCATTCTCCGTCGTGTTGCATCAGCAACAGCGTCAGCTACGACAGCTACGACCGTATGACGAAGCTGGTAGCCTCTTAAGCGAAAACTTACGAAAAACAGGTACATTTTCGTGATTGTGGAAAAAAAAAACGTTTTCTCATGACTACACACCTATCAGATGAACCTCTTCAGAGATACTACTTCTACTGATATTACCACTTCTAATTTTACTGCTACTTCTACTTCTACTTCTACTACTACTACTACTACTACTACTACTACTACTACTACTACTACTATTATTATTATTACTACTACTACTACTACTACTACTACTACTACTACTACTACTACTACTACTACTTCTATTATTATTACTACTACTACTACTACTTCTACTTCTACTACTACTACTACTACTACTACTACTACTACTACTACTACTACTATTATTACTACTACTACTACTACTACTACTACTACTACTACAGTGAACTACTACTATTTCTGCAAATACTACTGTTTTAACAAAATTTCCCTCTACTTTTTTGTAATCTCCCTGTCCGTGTGCGTATTCATTATATTTCATACCTTAACAGCTTTACTAATAATGATGATTGGTTATTCCTCCATAAGGAGGCGAACCTTGCGCACATGAAAGACATATTCATCCTCACAAAATAACACTTTAAACACGGAGAAAACAAGTTCGATTTCAAGTAAAACCTCATAAGTAGCACACGTTCTAGCTTGGACAATAGCGAATATAAAGAGGCCCGTATCTTAAATGCATTTTCACTTTATCTCTCGAGCTCAGTGGTTTTCTTACAAACGCTTTGCTTATTGTATGTGAGAGTTTATGAACCTTTGACATGTGTTGTGTAGATGTGATTTCGGATGTGACAATGTATATGTATGTATAACGCAGTTAGAATATACTTTGATAACAAATACATCGTACAAATGTATCACATACTAATGGCACGTTATCGCATGTGTGTTGGATCCTATATAGAGCTATCCCTTTAAGGTTCTTTTTTTTTTGCCATTTCCTAACTCACAGGCGGGTGCACAATATTTCACGAAGCTCGCGGCAAGTTTGGTTTTACGAAGGTCTTCGCGCAAAATACTCATGGATGATGGATCTGCTTCTATGAGTTGTGGCAACTTGTTTTACCTGATGACTTTTCATTTAACGAAGCTTATCCCAAATTTACAACTATCATCTTATGTACATGAGGTTATGCAAAATGTATAGATGACATAATCAGTGAAAGATATATTCTTTTAGTGAAAATACACATCTATTCAGGCTTATAGACGATAGATGATTCAGAGTACAGCATTTATATTTTGATATGAAATGTGAATATGCTAACATAGATCTGTACTGTCACGGAGATTAATATCAATCGATGAAGATACAAAACTTGGATCTCGGGGCAACTTCATTCCAGACATCAAAATTGACTGACGTGCAATAATATATAGTTCATCTTTGATTTGTATATTTCGTGGTGCATGGATTCTGGTAGAAATGATTTGCGAGTGAAAACATTTGTAAAAAATGAGCTTCTGCTAGATATGGATTGCGACTCTGACTCTGACTCAAGACTTTGATTCGAGCCTCCAGAATTGATTACCATCTAAAAACCAACAACTCCGGTAATTGTGAAATTGTTGGATAGATATAATGTGTTCTAAAACACGATGAGAGAGAGAGTTCGAGAGGCTGTGGGGGAGAGATGAGGAAGAGACAGAGTGAAGGGAAAGGGGGGGGGGGCACAAGTTCTGTTTATATGACATCGTCAGTTGTTAATATTTAATAGCGCTGGCACAGCTGGTTAACAACAAATCCCAACTTTATGAATTATGAAAAACCGTCACTGGCACATATAGCGCACTTTTAATAGTCATCTTTCAGCATTTAAGTAGAAATAGTGGGTGACAACATATTCCCCATGACATTGTTCTGATACACGTAGCGTACAATAGGACCTTTCAAATCGTGGTCTAGCTATAAAAATGATGGCTGCTGCTTCTTTCAAACTTTCATCCGATGCTCGTACATCTCGTCGTAGTATGCCATGATCTGATCAGCACACCTGATGACGTCAGAGGTCAGCTGATCTCTGGCGGGCATCTCCCCCGGCGGCTTGAACTCCGTCGAGGTCAAGGCCTCGCCGGAGAAAGCCCCCACGGTCATCCTCAGCTCCTCGCATCCAAGGGGTGATTTCCAGATCTTGAAGACATCTAGGTCCGCTCCGCCAAAACTCAGGAGCGACTCGTCGAACGGTAGCCCGACCGCTTGGCAGTACTTCTGCATCATCTCAGACGGGTTCGTCAGGAAATCGTCGGCGTCGATGACGACTGGGTCGCTGTCGTACTCCTCTCGGACGTGCTGCCAGACATCGTAGATTTCCTTGAAGAGGAACCCATCAGTCATGTAAGGGTCGTCCTTCTCCATGTCGAAGCTACTCTCGCTCTTGGCGGCGTCCCCTTCTAGTAGACCAATCAAAGAGAGCTGCTGGAACATCGACTTGCGATTGGACGGCAGCACGCGTAGAGGGTTACGAATGAGGAAGGTGTGCTTGAACCCGGGAGGGATGAACTGAAAGTCGTTCCTGTCAAGGGCGAATCCCATGTCCTTGATAAATACGTGTTGGCTTGATGACTCAGCCATGCGCTCCTTCAAGGATCCAAACCTGTGGACAGACATAAGGAAAATTCAAAGATCTTTTCGGTTCTCAGTGAAAATATTTCGTCATTCACGCTATAACAATTGAAGACGGGCGGAAGTTTAGAAGTAAGAAAGACAAGTCATAATCATAGGACCTCAAAATTGGACAGGATAAGTCTACTAACTGTTCCTTCAAACACAGCTTACAAAAAAATGTCATGTTGAAAATAGCGCTCTATGGATTTTGTGTGTATTACTTGTTAATAAATTCACAAGTAGCACAAGAAGAGTAGAGGTAATACCCTTGTGCTGTACCACATTCAAATGATTAAGGGGCAGTGATATGCATTCTAAATCTGTCAATCCTTTACAAGGTGCTTAAACATTTTGCCAACTTGTGGACGAGAACAATGGGGAATGGTATGCAGCAAGTTGGTTTTTTTTATAATAAAGTTGATACCTGCGTCAGATAAACTCTTGGTCTACGGTAATTGCGTTATGGCACTCAAAGCGTTAATAACGTGCATGCCCGTTTAGTGGTCATCATCATACTTACGGTAGATATTCCGGCTTGAAGGTGAAGTGGGAGATGCCCTTGAGCATGTCCGCAATCTGCTGAAAGACCTCCTCGTTCCCCGCGTATGAACTGGGAGCTTCCAGTTCCAGGCGCTTCCGGGCGTCTCGCCTGGCCGCGAAGCTGAAGAAGAACGGTTCGTACCAGACCTCGATGCCCGGGGTGGCCGTGATCGCGCGGGTGAACGCACAGGCTGTCGAGCGGGGCACGCACCATAGGAAGGTACGGCTCTGATCGGTAGTCGTCGTCATTCTTCTTCTCTCCGATTCGATTAACAAAAAATCTCCTCTTTTTTCGTCGGTGAAGATGCCTCAACTTTTTTTTTATCGACCTCTGAACGATTGCAATTTTTTTTCGGACGCGTGGTAGATTCAATGAGACGAACGAGGAGGATCGCTGATTGTTGAAATCTTAAAAGGATTTCAATTAAATTTCTGCTTTGGCAGAAAACGTTTTAAGAGCTGTCATGAAATTTTACCAAGCAGAACACCGCATAAACGGTGGACAAAACAGAAAGAGAATCTTTTGAATATTAGATTCAACTTTCAGATAAATGATGTATGACTTGTTTCGCTTGAAGGAATCTTAAAAGCTTTGCGATGCTCGTCCAGGCTGTCAAATCCAGGCTGTGAACGTTAATATTTCGGTATACTCTTTTATAGTTTGTGAAACAATGTCCACAACCATGAAATAGTAAATATTCACTATCAGCCTTGACATTGACTAAATGCCAAGTTTTTACGAGTTTATTGGTTTCGGAAAGAGTTTGTTTTTGTTGGAGAATGTCCTCAAATTACCAGGTCCGCATTTGGTAAACTTTCTTTCTTTGCCGGTCGGATGACGTCAGTACTTAGGAGATAAGCAAAACATCAATTTTCTCACGGCACATTTGTAGTTTAATCAACTTAAAGTTTCAAAACTACGAGTAGCGAAACAAGTAAGCACGCATCCTGCTTGCGTTTTAAGAAATGTACAAGGACAGCCCGTAGGCCTAGAAACAATGATTCGTATTCGTTATCCAAAACCGGAAGTACTCACGCGTACCATGGAACTAATACTAATACCTCCATGAGCGTAGATTGCTAGGATGGGGCCGACAAGCCGAGGATGTGTTACCGGGGGCGCCAATAATGGCCGTGCATAACTCAAGCGGAAATATACCTTGTAATGATAGGTAATTCCAAGAACCCTACTTCAAAGTCCATGGTCATTCTAAACAATGCCAAGTGGACACACATTGCGGCTCAAAAACTAGGAGTGCGGACCTCACATGTGGCTCGTAGTTTTTCGCTTTAACTCGCAGCTTTAGTACTTAGAGTTAACTTAAATTGTTTACATCACGAGCCCAAAACTGCGATTGAAATTATTTGGAAATTTACATAATTTTGTGATGCCCTCGTGAGAACGACACTTGTTATTGTTTTAATGTCTCTACACAATTAACTACGTTGGAAAGTACGGTTGACCTTTTTGTTGTTAACCAATGTAGGTTAATTGATTTAGGTGAAGTGGATACTGTAGGTAAGTTCTTTTGGAGGTCACACAGCCTCGGTTAAAGGGCATCTACTGTACTGGGAAGGCCAAAAAGCCTTCAAAATTTAATTGTTAGCAATCGTCTTGCCAATAGACTTAAATTCATGTATTGTCTATTTTAGAAGCTTGCTGAAAGTTATTTGCTCTCAAATGATCCACATATGGAGTAATTAATGATTAATGATTAAAACCTCAAAATGTTGGGCCCGAACATTTTGAGGATTTGTGATTTAATCACTCATTACTCCAAATGTCGATCATTTGAGAGCAAATAACTTTCAGCAAGCTTTTATAATAGACAATACATGAATTTAAGACCATTGGCAAGACGATTGCTAACAATCAAATTTTGAAGGCTTGTTTGCCTTCCCAGTACAGTAGATGCCCTTTAAAGGGCGAAAAATGGGGGAGCGGGTTGCAGCTGGAGTGGGACTTCGTAGATCAAGACGTGACTCTGCCTCAGGGGTGGGGCCTCCCAGATAATCCTGACATATCAACGGGGAGATCCACACACTTTGTGTGTGCCCCTATAACCGATAGCTTGTAGCTCCATGTCATAACTATTTGTCCAAATGCAATGAGAAATCACGTACAACTTTTTTTAAATTAAAGTGTCGTGTTAAACGAGGGGAAGAGACAGCGCGGATAGAGAGGGGAGACAATGACAGAGAGAAAGAGATAGGGGGGAGAGGAGGGAGAGGAGAGATAGAGAGGGAGGGAGAGAGAGAGAGAGAGAGAGAGAGAGAGAGAGAGAGAGAGAGAGAAAGAGAGAGAGAGATGAGAGAGAGAGAGAGAGAGAAAGAGAGAGAGAGAGAGAGATGAGAGAGAGAGAGAGAGACAGAGAGAGAGAGAGACAGAGAGAGAGAGTGAGAGATTGGACTAGACACATTCCCGTTAATGCAGTAAATCCAGGGATAAAATCATTGACCCCCACCCACCTACCGTCGCGCGCTTTTTTGTGACGTCACTCAAACAAGTTCGATGAGCAAGGTAGGAAAGAAGAGAGTGTCTCATGCGCTGAAGAACTGAACAATAAACAACGTCAGTAGGTTTTTAATTGTTTTATTATTTCCTTTAACTTAGCCAAACACAACAAAAACAGTGTTTTTTAAAAAGTGGATCTTTCCTCGCGTGCACGGACGCTTGCGTGACAGAGTATGGAACTATTTTTCCCCTGTTTATTTAATAGTGCATCCAGAAGGAAAGTTGTTTTCATAGAGAGGATAAGCATTCTGATTGGCTGATCCAATGCATCAGTGAAAGTTTGAGAAGAATCGGAGTACCTATGAAGAATGCTGCCCTACTCTGACAAAAGGAAGCAAGTGACAAATCACAAAAATCTGAGTTATTGTTATTCTTTAATGCTGTTCTTCCCTATTTTACGGTCAAAATCTGGACAAGAAATATTCATCTTGCTGCGAGATGTTCAATCTAACATGATGTGGTGTTGCACTGATGCCAATGCAAGTGACAGACACATTCTGCTCATTTACAAGAAAAGTCTCTTTTATTAGTTGCTTCCTTTTGTCAGAGTAAGGCAGAATGAACCCTTCATGTGGCAGGTGAAGTTTGATAATGGTATTGCGGAAAGTACTTGAAGAAAAGTCACATGTGGCATTCAAAGGGTTAAGGAAAGTTTGACTTAGATGAATCTGGGAAGATGGGTTACAAGGCCGTGAGGTCGTGGTGGTCATGGTTTATAGGTTCCATGTCCTAGTCCAAGGCCAAGGCAAACATTTCAAGGTACTTAATATTTCTAAAGGCCCGATAGTTTATAGAGTAAAATCCCAGCTAAACTTTCAACATGCCATGTCTTACTTTGAAGAAAATTATGAATATGAATCATGATAATCTCCTTTATCAATAATACATTACCAATGATAACAATGTTATAACAATTTGCATTTTGAGTGCACGGTCGACTTGGACTTCTACCGTGTGTAGGACCCCCCCCCCCCTCTTTCTACACCATCGCGCAGTGACACACACCCCCCCCCCCCCCCCCACATCAGAAAACCTGATTAGGCCACGGGGGTGTCCCCTAGTTTCAATGGCCACCTCCCTTACTTCGGTTCCTCTCACTGCCCATAGGCCTAACAGCATTCTCGACAAAATAAAACATTTAAGGAACACCCATCATTTTCCGAGGGCTGCTCATATAGCCACTCCGACCATCTCTTCGCCGTTGTGGGAGAATCTAAAGGCCGCTACAGACGTCACGATCCGACCAGTCGAACGACTCTGCGACTGGCTGAATCGCAGAACCCGTTCATGGGATTTGTATAAGGTGACGTCATTTTTCGGCCATAAACCCTTGCGACTCAAAACCGTGTCGTGTATGCGGTGGCCTTTATGTAAGTACTTGTGTATGTAATGCCATCCCTGAGTGGCGTTCAGCTAAATCCAACTGGGACGTGCGTGGGGTTGAAGTTCAAGTCTACGTATTGTGTTTATGGTTTTGATACGAGAAATGGCGTCGTGTCCTAGTCTCGTTCTAGACTCCCAGCGAGTCATAAATATGACATGACCATACATGCGTGTGTGTATGTGTGTGTGTGTGTTCTTCTTCTTCTTCTTCTTCTTCTTCTTCTTCTTCTTTTTTTTTTATTAGCTCGAAGGGGTTAGTTGAAGTATAACTACAAAATAGGATAGCATAATAATCATATTGGATACAGCCTCGGTATGTAAGAGCGATCACGGTGAAACCGCTCTGCATGTATTGAAATGTACGAAATGGTTTGCATTTACGTCTGCCATTAAATGTCTTCTGGGTGCAGACTTAAAGGGACAGTTCACCCTGAAGTTAGGTTTGTTTCAATAAAAGCAAACACACGATAGAAACATATTAGTGAAGGTCTGATGAAAAAGGATCAAAGGATAAGAAAGTAAGGATCTTTAAAAAAATTGATTTTGTGACCTCACGTGCGAGGTGCTCTCCCATAAGTTGTGTTCAAACTTTTGAAAATGTCAAATTTTTCAAAAAGATATGTATCCTTTATAGAAACACTTTTTTACACACATACCTCTTTGAAAAAAAAATCCTCCATCAAAAACAGAAAAAGAGCGACTTATGGAATCATACAGCACACAACATTATGTGACAGCACCCGGGCACCCCGCAAGTGACGTCGCAATATTGAAACTTTTTTTCATCAGACCTTCACTAATATGTTTCTTTCATGTTTCTGCTAATAAACCAAGTTAACTTCAGAATGGACTATCCCTTTAATAGGCTTTCTCATAACGGCCATGAACTACATTCTACACACAATGGAAAGAGGGACGTACTATTTGCATGAATATTGCGAGTCGATCATTTCGAAACTCTTCTTTGTGCGCGGTGCGTGCGGTGCGGGATACAACGCAATAAACCTGTAATACTCGACTTTCATAAACTTGAACAATACTTGGCAGGGACTTAGCTAGGTAGTGTACGTATAGGCCTACTTCTCTTCAAGAGTAGAAGGTAGCGGCATTATCGACTGTAGGCTTAACATAATAAGCGGGAGATGGCAGGGTTGACTTCGGGAAGTAAGCCGGAGGAGAAGGGAGTAGGGTATGGCGCAAAGGGAAGCAGCCGCACTATTCTGTGGTGCGTGCCCCGCTCCATCTCCACGGCCCTCACCAAGTGCCTCAGCCACGTAGAGGACATCCAGGTGTGGCTGGAACCCTACTACTACTGCGAGATGGCCACGATCAGCGCCCTTGTCCGGGCCGACGTCCGCCTGCCCGCCGAGTACCGGGGCAACGAGGAGATGTACGAAACGATGGCGCATTTCTTCGATAAACAATTGAATTGCAAGACCAAGCCAGAATGTTTATCGTAAGTCATTTTTAGTTTTACAAAGATGGCGATGATGGTGACAATGATTATGACAATGATGATGACAATGCATGTAAAAATGTAACCGTCCGATAAGTCCTACGATACCTAGGTGCCATGTTGACTTATGTTGTCGTTGATTAGTTAATTTTCCCATTTATAAATTTGGATGTTTTGTGGTTTAAAGTGTGTTTATGTGGATGAAGTGGCGATTCGAAATATATTTGGCTTGTGTTCAAATAAAAACAATCATTTTTTTATGTTCCAGTGGAGAACGAACAGAAATAACAATTTCACTCGATATGGTTGTGATTTTATATATAAGATCTCATCACGCAGGATGTGTTTGCATATGATAATGAGAATAGACGATAAATCAACGGAACTGCTATGAATGATGGGTAAAATAATGCTTACAATCAATGGTGTCGACAGTCAGATGTCTCATGCTATAAATCATACAACGGATGACGACGATCGACGATGACGACGGAAATATAATTGAATATGTGCTAGGTTATTGCCTAGCTGATGTGGCTGAAAGGTTCCCCGGGAAAGAAACCATGTTTCTTATTGATGGTACAAAAGTTGAGCATAGAACGCAGTTTTCTGTCTTACTGGGATTATTTCCACAAAAGGCAATCGACGAAAAATGGTATGCGCGTGGCGTTCAATTGAAGAGCTATGCTAATGGTATGTGGTAATTTGACGGTCGAAAAAAAGAAGAGGCTATTTTACATAGGCCTACTAATTTTCCTTATAAACGGGTGCGAGGGATTAAATGGCTAATCGCTGGATCCCCTCGGCTCCAGCGGTGTTCAATGAGCTGACAAAAATCGCCCGCCTAATCTGCCGTTCATGCACGCGCGCGACAGAAATGCGGACGTAATTGGAACCCCATTTGGAACCTGCATAGATCTCTATGCAGGTACTTTAATAATATCAAAACATGAGCGCCATCTAGATGCCCAAAACAGAACATACATATCAAATACCGCTACACCAATCATACCATCGTAGTAGCTCTAGAATAACGAAGTATATGACGAGCATGTTGTCAAGTCAACTGGTTCTAAACTTAGTAGAGCAAGTTATAACAGCGGCAATTTCTCACTGGTCGTGTCCGACACTAGCCCGAAAGACAATGTCGGACCAGCGAAACTCACTTAAAAGTGATGTTTTTAGAGCAAAAAACCTGCATAACAATAATATGACGACAGCACTTCGGTACTTTGTTTGAGAATCACAATTGAAATTTGACTCACTGGCTGAGCTCTTATTTTGTCTTTTTTTAATACAAATCTTCCTGCAGAATGCCTGTGATCCAGCGAGCTTTAGAGGCGACCACGGCTCGCCACGTGTTCGTCAAGGACATAGCTGAGGCTATGAGTGCCGACCACTACAAGTACCTCCCTCAGGGTTACAAGCACACCTTCCTGATCAGGCATCCCCGCCGAGTCTTCTCCTCGTACCGCAAGGCAATATTCCCTCAGCTCAAGGCGCTGGGTATACTCAGGGAGGAAAACCTTGACCCAGAGAAGTTCGACGTGGGCAGAGATAGCCCGTTCGTGTTCCACGAGTCGCCGTGCTTCGGCCGCATCTACGACGCTTGGAAATACGTGCGGGAGAATCTCGACCCTGATCCGATTGTGATCGACGGAGACGACCTAGCGTCGAAGCCAGCCGAAGTGCTGCCGAAGTACTGCCGAGCGGTGGGTCTGCCGTACGACGAGTCCCTGCTGAAGTGGGATGCGTCTGATGACGTGGTGAAGAAGTGGAAGTTCCCTGCGGACGGGCTGATTGGGCAGTTGCACCTTGTCTATGGAACTGCAATGGGGAGCAGCGAATTTATGCCTCCAAGAGCAATGCCTTCGCGCGATGACGTCACGCCTGACGTCAACAGATGCACGGATCAGATGTTGAAGAATTATGAAGAGATGTACGAAGCTCGAATCAAAGTGTGAAGTCAAGTTATCACATTAACCCATGACCATGCTGGATTCCCGCTGCACAATCTAGCATAGGTCTAGTTATGTAGTCCACTGGACTATACCATTTAAAAAGCACAGTAAGCAGGGTAAGAAGAGTGAACTATATCTCTGTCCATGTTTCGATAAAATGTTGACGATTGCTGTCAGTTATTATCAAGGAGCTTATACACATGGAGATTAATAACAGATGTCGGTCACGAATAATACATGGCGGAATCGAGCCTCTTTCTGAGGGATTCATATCCTTTTCTTTAAACATCCTTGATTTAAGATCAGACATCAGACTTCACCTTAGGAGAAACAGAGTCGTTTTATTCCCATGTGAAGAAGCTCCTTGGCCATATGGATCTACTTAGACATAGTATTTTTCCAGGATTTCCGACTTCTGTACTTGGGAAATGATTTCAGATTAGCTGAAACTAAAAATAGAAAAGAAAAGTTGATCCTCGATTAACTCATCATTGGATACACTATTTTGTTAATGTCTATTATTGATATAAAATGTAGGAATAATATGTAAAATCATGTCATACATAATGGGCATAAATACATGTAGCATACATCAGCGCAAGAACGCATACATTATCGTGTGATTCGCTTACAGTCATCATGGACCCTACTGTCCATGCAGCTTTAAAGCATTCGTTCATGTAGCCCTGGCTCAATGTATGGCATTTGGTTATGATCATCTGTAGACAAAATAAGTATGTATGAAATTATGTATTACTAAGAAAAACATGCTAATGTATCCAAGTTTATGATATAAGATATCAGAGGGTTGATTAATTCGTTGTTTTCCTCGTCTGTGACGTCACAGCGTTCCTCATCAGACATGTCAGATATAGTAATCAAACAACATAACATGTTATTGTACTCAGATTTCACTGGTGTATTTCTTTAATTATTTTGAAATTTTTATAAAGTTTTATGTGCGCCGACTGTTCCTTTAAGGCGTACACTCAAAATGATTGCAATAAATAAATAACCATGGCCCTGTCTTGTAAAGCATTATGATTGTATGATCGCAACTAGACTTGCGAGAGTTACAAATCTTAACTTTATAGATGAGAGATAAAAGATTGGACTTAATAAAGAGGCGGAATAATGTCTGAATTTGTTCTGACAATGCTATTGCTTTCCGTAAAGTTAACAGAAATAAATTCATACTCTTTGCTGCATCAGTTCCGATTGTTCGACAACGAGCAGATTTGTTGAAGGAGGTAGGGATGCGAGATTGATTTCATTTATTGATGTATGCACAAACACAAACACACACAAACACACACACAAACGCATACACACACACACATACAGACGCATACACACAATACCCCACATTAATGTTAAACAATCTGTGAATAAAGATCTGCGCTTGACTTTTGTAATATTTATTGGTGAAAACAACCATCTTCAAAGTTGCCGTTGGTCCTACTTTTATTTCTGCTTACTATTAGTCGCAACTTTTAGTGCAAAGCGGCCCAGGAATCTTATCAACATTGTTGTTCAATGTAAGCTTACAAAAAACGTGATGAAGCATTATCAACATACGAGACATACGCATGCACACATAAATCCAATTTATAACAACGTAAGGAATACAAAGAACAAGACGGATGAATAACGGCAGATATGAAGATTTGCATTCAACATTCTTTATATCAGGCGTTATTTATTGGCTAGGATTGTTATACACTTATGTATACAGCAATGTTGTTAAAATAGGTAATATTATGGGCCGTGATTTCCAAAAGCGAATACAACGACGAATGGCAGTATATAAGCATGGTGATGACAAAAGAGGAAGAGCAAGAGAGAAAGAGAGAGAAAGAGAGAGAGAGAGAGAGAGAGAGAGAGAGAGAGAGCTGTATAAATGTAATTATTTTTATATATATGATATATGTATATATATATATATATATATATATATATATAGAGAGAGAGAGAGAGAGAGAGAGAGAGAGAGAGAGGGTGGGGGCGAGTGGCAGAGAGAGACGAAGAGAGATGAAGAGAGAGATTCAGGAGAAAATAGCGGAGAAAGAATAAAGGGAGACATGGATCGAGAAGGTGGAAACATGCGTGAAGAGAGGGAGATCGTATTCATAGGGTAATATCATATCTGGCACAGACATGATTACTATTTGTTACTATTGGTTACTCATATCTTAAGACTACTAACTACTGAGACAGTTCACCCTGATGATAAAAGCAAACACACGATAGAAACATATCAGTGAAGGTCTGATGCAAAAGGATCAAAGGATAAGAAAGTTAGGATCTCTAAAAAAAAATTGAGTTTGTGGCCTCACGTGCGAGGTGCTCTCCCATAAGTTGTGTTCAAATTTTTGAAAATGTCAAGTTTTTCAAAAAGATATGCATCCTTTATAGAAACACGTTTCTACACACATACCTCTATGAAAAAAAAATCCTCCATCAAAAACTGAAAAAGAGCAACTTATGGAATCATACAGCACACAACATTATGTGACAGCACCCCTCAAGTGACATCACAATATTGAAATAAAAAAAGTCATCAGACCTCCACTAATATTTTTTTTTTCATGTTTCTGCTTTTAAACCAACTTAACTTCAGGGTGGACTATCCCTTTAATAGGCTTCCTCATAACGGCCATGAACTACATTCTACACACAATGGAAAGAGGGACGTACTATTTGCATGCATATTGCGAGTCGATCATTTCGAATCTCTTCTTTGTGCGCGGTGCGTGTGGTGCGGGATACAACGCAATAAACCTGTAATACTCGACTTTTAGATCAGAAACTTCAACACTACTTGACAGGGACTTAGCTAGGTGGTGCATACTTCTCTTTAAGAGTAGCAGGCAACTTCATTATCGACTGTAGGCTCAATATAATAAGCGGGAGATGGCAGGGTTGACTTCAAGAAGAAAGCCGGAGGAGAAGGGAGTAGGGTGTGACGCAAAGGGAAGCAGCCGCACTATTCTGTGGTGCGTGCCCCGCTCCATCTCCACGGCCCTCACCAAGTGCCTCAGCCACGTAGAGGACATCCAGGTGTGGCTGGAACCCTACTACTACTGCGAGATGGCCACGATCAGCGCCCTTGTCCGGGCCGACGTCCACCTGCCCGCCGAGTACCGGGGCAACGAGGAGATGTACCAAACGATGGCGCACTTCCTCGATAAACAATTGAATTGCAAGACCAAGCCAGAATGTTTATCGTAAGTCATTTTTAGTTTTACAAAGATGGCGTTAATGGTGACAATGATTATGACAATAATAATGACAATGCATGTAAAAATGTAACTGTCCGATAAGTCCCACGATACCTATGTAGGTCCCATGTTGACTTATGTTGACGTTGAATAGTTATTTTTCCCATTTATAAATTTTGATGTTTTGTGGTTTAAAGTGTGTTTATGTGGATGAAGTGGCGATTCGAAATATATTTGGCTTGTGTTCAAATCAAAACAATAAAAAATTCAATTTTTTATGTTCCAGTGGAAAACGAACAGAAATGACAATTACACTCAATATATCAATGGTTGTGATTTTATTTATAAGATCACATCACGCAGGATGTGTGTGCATATGATAATGAGAATAGACAATGAATTAGCGGAAATGGTATGAATGATGAGTAAGATAATGCTCACGATCAATGGTGTCGAAAGTCAGATGGCTCACGCTATAAATGAATCATACAACGGATGACGACGATCGACGATGACGACGGCAATATAGTTAGATATGTGCTAGGTTATAAAGTGCCTAGGTGAAATGGATGAAAGGTTCCCCGGGGAAGAAACAATGTTTTTCTACTGATGGTATCTACAAACGTTGGGCGTAGAACGCAGTTATCTGTCTTGCTGGGATTATTCCCACAAAAGGCAATCTACGAAAAATGCTGAGCGCATGGCGCTCAATCGAATGCCATGCTAATGTATGTGCGAACTTGACGGTCAAAAAGAGGAAGATTTATATAGGAAGGCTATTGTACATACTAACTTTCCTTATAAACGGGTGCGAGGGAATCAGTGGCTAATCGCTGGATCTCCTCGGCTCCAGTGGTGTCTAATGCATAAACGGCAGATTAGGCGCGGCGCGTGACAGAAATGCGGACGTAACTGGAATCTCTAGAAAAACCGAGCTGATCGACAGGCAATATATGCCCAAAACGAAACATACATATAAAATGTAGAACCGCTATACCCATTACAGTATACCGTAGTATCTTTAGAATAACAAAGTGTATGACCAGCATGTTGTCAAGTTAACTGGTTCTATACTAAGTAGAGCAAGTAATAACAGAGGCAATCTCTCACTGGTCGTGTCTGACATTAGCCTGAAATGTCGGACCAGTGACACTCACTTAAAAGTGATATTTTTAGAGCAAGAAACCCGCATAACAATGGCTATGACGACAGCACTGCGGTACTTTGTTTGAGAATCGTAATTGAAATTTAACACACTGGCTGACCTCTTATTCTTTCTTTTTAAATACAATTTTTTCTGCAGAATGCCTGCGATCCAGCGAGCTTTAGAGGCGACCACGGCTCGTCATGTGTTCGTCAAGGACATAGCTGAGGCTATGAGTTCCGACCAATACAAGTACCTCCCTCAGGGTTACAAGCACACCTTCCTGATCAGGCATCCCCGCCGAGTCTTCTCCTCGTACCGCAAGGCCATATTCCCTCAGTTCAAGGCGCTGGGTATACTCAGGGAGGAAAACCTTGACCCAGAGAAGTTCGACGTGGGCAGAGATAGCCCGTTCGTGTTCCACGAGTCGCTGTTCTTCGGCCGCATCTACAACGCTTGGAAATACGTGCAGGAGAATCTGGACCCTGATCCGATTGTGATCGACGGAGACGACCTAGCGTCGAAGCCAGCCGAAGTGCTGCCGAAGTACTGCCGAGCGGTGGGTCTGCCGTACGACGAGTCCCTGCTGAAGTGGGATACGTCTGATGACGTGGTAAAGAAGTGGATGTTCCCTGCGGACGGGCTGATTGGACAGTTGCACCTTATCTATGGAACTGCGATTGGGAGCAGCGAATTTATGCCTCCGAGAGCAATGCCTTCGCGCGATGACGTCACGCCTGACGTCAACAGATGCACGGATCAGATGTTGAAGAATTATGAAGAGATGTACGAAGCTCGAATCAAAGTGTGAAGTCAAGTTCTCACATTGACGCATGACCATGCTGGCATACGTATAGTCCACTGCACCATTGAGTAGGATGAACTATATATATGTCCATGTTTCGATAAAATGTTGACGATTGCTGTCAGTTATTATCAAGGAGCTTCTACACATGGAGATTAATGGCAGATGGCGGTCACGAATAATACATGGCGGAATCGAGCCTCCTTCTAAGGGATTCATATCCTTTTCTTTAAACATCCTTGTTTTAAGATCAGACATCAGACTTAACCTCAGGAGAAACAGAGTCGTTTTATCCCCATGTGAAGAAGCTCCTTGGCCATGGTTTCCGACTTCTGTACTTGGGAAATTATTTCAGATTAGCTGAAACTAAACAAAGAAAAGAAAAGTTGATCCTCGGTTAACTCATCATTGGAAACACTATTTTGTTAATGTATATTATTGATATAAAATGTAGGAATGATATGTAAAATCATGTCATACATAATGGGTATAAATACAGTTAGCATACATGAGACATTAGCGTAATACGCATACATTATCGTGTGACCCGCTTACAGCTAAAGCATTCGTTTATGTAGCCCTGCCTCAATGTATGGTATTTGATTATGATCATCTGTAGACAAAATAAGTATGTATGCAATTATGTATTACTAAGAAGAAAATGCTCATGTATCCAAGTTTATAATGTAAGATATCAGAGGGTTGATTGATTCGTTGTTTTCCTCGTCTGTAACGTCACAGCGCTCGTCATCAGACATGTTAGATGTAGTGATCAACTAGCATAGCAAGTGATTTTGCTCAAAATTTCACTAGTGTATTTCTTTGATTATTTTGAAATTTTAATGAATTGTTATGTGCGCCGACTGTTCCTTTAAGGCGTGCACTCAAAATAATTGCAATAAATAAATTGTAAAGCATTGTGATTGTATGATCGCAACTAGACTTGCGAGTGTTACAAATCTTAACTTTGTAGATGAGAGATAAAAGATTGGACTTGCGATCGATTGTGATCAATATAATTGCTACTCTTTAAAAAGAGGGGAAATAATGTCTGAATTAGTTCTGACAAAGCTATTGCTTTCCGTAAAGTTAATGTAGAAATAAATTCATACTCTTTGCAGCATTAGTTCCGATTGTTCGACAAAGGGCAGATTTGATGAAGGAGGTAGGGATGCGAGATTGCATAGATCTAAAGACATTTCATTGATCTAAAAACACTTATTTTTTTTTATAATTCTTCTGTGACGTCCTTTCATTCGTCCCGCCCATATTCCCTTATGTCCGTTACCACGGAGCTATTCAATTCACAACCTGACCTCCTGTGTGTGTGTCAGACTCACAGAAATAGAAAGACGTCTTTCTATTTCTGTGGCCAGACTCTACACAGCGTGCTTACAGTGTGCCAAAATGCCCTAATGGCATAAAAATTAGAGGTCAATGCAGTTTGTAAATCCTTTAGCCGTCCGTCGGATCAGTATAGTGCCGTGTGTAAAAACGCGCGTTGTTAGCTATAGATAAAACACCTTTCTCCACGAGCCGTGAATACACCAGGAACTCTTTAACCCTTGGTATGCCACGTGTGTCTTTGTTCACAAATAATACACACAAATATCCCACAAAGCAGTAGTTTACCTGGCACACAACGATTTAATTTAATTGTCAATGGCAAATGCTTGTACTGCATGAAAATTTCTCCTGCTACGAGCGGAGTTCAATCTAAACTGGATATTTGGTTGTATGCATCCTATAATGGCACACCATGGAGTAATTCTAGCTTCATTAATTGCCCCACTATAAGTTCATGTAGAATACCAATGACGTCAATACAGTAGACATATATACAGTCATGGTGGCCGGGCAACCCATTCCGTATTATATTGTTGACCTGAGCATTTTAGTTGCAATTACACTATACAGAATACTAACTTCACGTCAATACACGTACAGCAGACAATGCAGTCATGATTTCCAAAAATTGTTGACCTGAGCATATCAGCAACGAATACCAATCACGTCAATACACAGCAGGGATGGTTCGAACCCATTCCTTGTTATTGTTGGATCAAGGACAAGAGGCATTGTTAGTGTTGCTGGATTACTCCGCTGGTTTTGACTCGATTAGCCACGAAATACTTCTTCGAAGACTACAATTTAGCTTTGGATTCAAGAGCAGTTCATTGAATTGGCTCCATACTTATGTTACAAATAGATATCAGCATGTAGTAATCAATGATGAGGTTTCAAACCAACGTGTCATACGCCAGAGTGTCCCACAAGGATCTGTGATGGGTCCTATATTATTTACTTTGTATTCATCCCCATTAGAGACAATTTTGCAGAGTTATGGTTTTGGTTATATGGTCTATGCCGATGATACTCAGCTTTATACGCTGAAGCATTCAGACCTACCATTAGTTATTCCTCAGTTAGAGTCATGTTTAGTAGATATCAAGTTGAGTTGTGGTCTTTATGTAATTTGTTCGACTGAACGCTGAGAAAACTGAATTCCTTCATTTGTCTTCTCGATCCTAATATGTGTAAAAAGGCGTCATTTTGGTCTCTATAAGAGCACTACTGAGAGACTTGCCCATGCTTTTGTCTTAAGTCACATTGATAGTTGTAATAGCATCTTATTTGGTCTTCCAGATATATTATTAAGTAATGTACAACACATACAAAATTCTGCTGCTCGCTTGATAACATGTACTAAAAGATGTGAGTCTATAAATCCTGTTTTGCATAACTTACATTGGTTGCCCGTAAATAAGCGAATTATGTTTAAGATTTTGGTCATTTCATATAGAGGCTTATATGGAAATTCTCCTGACTATATTCAAGAACTTATTAGTTTGTATAAATCACCTCAGGTCCTTCGTTAAAATTCGAAGAATCTTTTAGTGCAGTACTCCGTTAAAACCAAGACATACGGTCAGAGGTCTTTCCAGTTTGCCGCACCTATGCTGTGGAATAAACTTCCAGACTTTATTCGAGAATCTGAAACTGAGGACCAATTTCGCGTCAAATTGAAGACATTTTTTTTTCTTAGTGAATTGTACATTTCAATCACTGCATCTTAGCTTAAATAATGTTCTACTTCTTTCTCTATTTCTCTTTTTATGCGCATTGAGACTTAACTGTAAAATTTCGCTATATAAGGATGGACTATTATTGTTATTATTATTATTATTATTGTTGACCTGAGCATTTTGGTTCCAACAACAGCAATATCGAGGAGGGACAGAATTGGCAATGACACGCAGAGAGAGAGAGAGAGAGAGAGAGAGAGAAGGAGAGAGAGAGAGAGAGAGAGAGAGAGGGTGAGAGGGGGGAGTGAGTGAGTGACAGAGAGAGAGAGAGAGAGAGAGAGAGAGAGAGAGAGAGAGAGAGAGAGAGAGAGAGAGAGAGAGAGACGAAGAGATATGGAGAGAGATTTAGGGGAATATAAAGGGAGGAGAAAGGATAGGAGAGGCCATGGATCGAGAAGATGGAAACATGGGTGGAAATAGGGAGATCGTATTCACAGGGTAGTATCATATCTGGCACAGACATGATTATTATTAGTTAATCATATCTTAAAACTAGTCTCAAACATTTCCGCGTAGTATTCATGACGAGATCAGCGCATCTGATGACGTCAGGGGTCATGTGTTCGCGGGTCGTGGACATGCCTCATGCATGGACGCATGTGCGTTAGTATGATAGTATTATGATTCCGTGGATCTCGTACAGTGGGAAGTGGGGTAATTAAGCAGACCACCAAACTTTGACTGATCAAACCTAGAATCTCTAAAATGGAAATTGCTTAGAGACGATTTTTGTGACGATGAAAATGTCCTTAACTGCCATCAACTTGGGCTGCAATACGCAAGAGACGAAAGCATGTTCACACCCCTTTTTTACCATATAGGATCCATGCTTCAACATTGGGTAAGACGGATCCATGGGTATGGGCAACACAGCCCCCTGAACCCCCCCCCCCCCCCCACACACACACACACACACCCATTGTTTCCGTGACTACAGTAAGATTGGGACACCTTAAACACTCAAAACGTATATGGATATATGTATATGGATATATATGTATAAGGATGATCTCGACTTCATGGTGATGCTCGGCAGTCTGTCCGTACACGACTCCTTCTCCGGACCAACTCCCTTTTCTGCTGTGATTGCCCTTCATTTATACAACTTTGGGCACCTCGAAAATGTCAATCATTAAATGCTTACTTTAAAGAGAAAGTAAAGATTCTCCGCTTGCAAAACAGCAATTTGAGAATCGGAATCCTACATCAAGAAATAGTAAAGGAATGCCGACTGTAGAGTCAACACATCCTGTCCCCTCTGTCTCCTCTTGACTAAACATTGCTTAAAGGCAATACATTAAACACCACTTTCATCCAATCCACATGTGGGGTGGTATCACATGACCTTATGTTACCCCTTGTCTGGGAATATACAATAGTTTATATAAGAAAGTACTTTTAGCCAATCAGCTCTGTGTCTGGACACAATTTGCTATATGTTAATGTACTGTCTGGTAGGGTGCCATAACATCCGCATAGTATCATCTGATATGTAGGTTGGTCAAAACATATTTTGACATGTGGTCAAAACACCGCCGTGTCATGTCAAACCTGTACATTGCTCCTTGATCTTCACAATATGGAATGGTTCCTACTAGCAACATAGGTAGAGTTCTCATGTAAAATCTAATCATTCTGTGATTGCATGTCACAACTAGAGCCCGAGATCTAACTCGACCTCCTTTCATCTTTGTATTATTTTTCATAGCCTTTATATTCTCCATTTAGTTGTAACTATAGGCATATATGTTCACTGACAGGTAATATCATGTAATTTAGTTCACATCATCCTAACCATCATCTCAGTTAGGCTCATGAGCATGACGAAGAAAAAAAAAGATCAGGATAACGAAAGGGTGCAGTGGGCGTGGCACAATCAGTGATCCCTATTTTAAACACAAGTCCTTTTATTGGCACCATGTGCATACGGATGCCACAACAACTGAACGAGCGGTCCATACCAAAGACCTTAGCTTTCGCAGCGCTCGGGCCAGCGCCATGGTAAACAACACACACACTCTGAAGTTACGGGGGCTTGTGCTTTTCGCGATCGCACAAAAACACACACACAAGCGTGAAGCAAGATGCAATGCGAAACGAACGTTTGACTGCCCAGCCTCATGCAGGCTCACATTATTGCGACATCTCGGGAAAGGCTGAAATACGCAGATGCGTTCTGTTTCATTCTAATACTTTCTCCATGAGGTAAAAAAAAAATTAGCTGGAGCTGCCTTTCACAGAACATGTGAGTACAAACTTATCCGTACAAACTGTAGAATAAGTACTAAGTAGGACATTTTACTGTGAACTCGAGTTACAGGTGCGTGCAACTCGCAAAACTAGGCTATACGACCTGTATACATGTACTAACACAGTAATCTATGGACGGGACTGATGTTTGTGATCCTACAACTGCTATTGAAAGGTGCAGGTGATGATCATAGGTTATTGTAACTAAGTTAGATTTACGATGGGTTGCCTGTTATATGCCCCGTAGCATAAGCGTTGGCTAGGATTCAATAATTTTCTGAGGTTTCAAATGATAACCATTTAGGATGCTTATTTTTGTCTTGTCATAACTCACAAGTCACATATCCATACTCGATCTAGACTGAGTTATATTTTTGTCAGTTTAATGCACATAGACCAGAAATATGAAAGAAGTGAATTCTTAGCAGGAAAAATGCTTAACCTTTCAACATATTGAAAGTCTGATTTTTTATTTATACCCTGCAGCTCTCTTACTATGGAGTGACAATGACTTCATGTGAAAGGAACACGGGCGACACCAAAAATATGTCTTTTTTTTTAACGCGACAAAACTTCCGATCACCCCTTGAAAATCAAATTATTTTTTATTAAACCCTGCAGCTCTCTTACTATGAGGTGACATTGACTCCACGTGAGTGCAGCCCTACCGCGGTTACAGACCAATGGATGACGACAAACAGAGCCAAGAAGAAGAGGTCTTGGTCCTCAAGAGCATCTTCGAGGATGAAGACACCTTCATGCCCCTGGAGGACAGCTCGGGAGGCAGTTTCTATGCCAACATTCAGCTGCCTACTGATTGCCTCATCAGGCTCAATAGTTCCAGGATGATCCAGCAGGCACGAGGCCTAGGTAGACATATGTTGCTTGCTTCCTAGAACTCTTTGTGTGCCAGGCGTGCATTTAATCACAAATAATCCATACAAATACAATTGAGCAGCATTCTATCTTTCACCGGAAGATTTAAAGAATGTGTAGCCCTCTTGCATGCAAAGAATAAACTTGTAGGCTGGTAAACATGAAAATGAAAGTGAATACTCTTAAAGCATTCCTCTCATGATATCACAACTGGCAGCTGATTGTAAGCAGAACTATATATACCGAATTTGATGGGCCATTTCTGAAAAAGCTATTCGGTAAGTAACTCCCGATACTAAGGCTAATTTACCCATTGCTCATGGTTAGATTTTCTGGCTTCGTGACCCTGGTCCAGTTTGGATGTCAAAATTTACCATGGAATTGGAGTAACCAAAGGGATGTGGCTTAATTATGTCCTACAAGGTATTTGAAATTTACTCATAGTCTGTTTTTGTCCGAACAGCAGATTAATGTGAGCCATGTTGCTTACAATTTGAGTAGAAAAAACCAGGCCACATACATGCTGGCTTAGTAAAGAACTGGTTAATTCACACAAAGACAAACTGTCTCTGCCCACCCATGGTTTGTTGTGGAACAGGTGTGGAAGATGGGAAAAACGTGTGCCTTCTGCCTATGATGTACTTCAAACTACTAAAACTGTTGACCCATCTAACTCCACCTTTGGTTTGTTGTACCAGGTGCAGAGTTGGTGGAAGAAGCAAACATGTCCTACCTGCCTGTCATCTTCCTGCCTCCCATTGAGCTCAACTTTCACTACCCGTCAGACTACCCTTCCAAGAGCGCCCCCAATTTCACTCTCTCATCAAAGTGGCTTTCAGTTCAGCAGGTAACTGTGTGGCATACTTGGTGTAAATTCTGCACAGTTTTGTATTTACCACTGTTTCGTATATATACGACCATAGTCATAACATTTGGTGGAGTGGTACAAAAAGAAAGGAACTACAGAATTGTATTCCTCTTAATTGACTTTAGTTAGCGTTCTGTACCTTCTGACGTTGAAGTCAGCACGGCGGTTCTCCGCATGTTGCTAACTTAATTTAGGCCTGCAGTGCATGCTAGGGTGTGCACTAAAAGCTATCTGCAGATGTGGCTAGCAAAGACTGTTGGTCGAGTGTATTCCACGCTCTACTGGTTCGTAGGGAAAAATGTCTCATCAGTCGCATCTGTCTATCTGTTTCAAAGGTATGTATTGGGTTTCTTGCTTCCTTGTAAACCTACCTCACAATTCAACTTTCATTTTCTTCTGTTCCTTTCTGTCCGTGTTTTCTCTTGTCTCTTTGGCTGCTTCATATCATCTACCTGTGCTTGCTTCTTGTAAGGGTTTTCTTATGTTGCTTGTCTTTCGTTTCCGTCTGCTAATGAGCATCTTTCTATTCAAAGATTTGAATGCTTTGGGGAGAGATGATGGATGATAAAATCTTTGTTTTGCTGTCCTGCATGGTCCTCTTCTTCTTTGCTTATTTTTATAACAGACTGATCATTTAATCTCATTACTATTGAGAGTAACAGCAAAACAAAGATCATAATGAGTCTCTTTTTGTTCCTATCTTCCTTGTATTCCTTTTGACCCCATCCACTCTCAATGGTTATTTCCCTTTGTTTTGCTTTGCACCCAGCTGAACAAACTCTGCAAGAAACTGGATGAGATTTGGGAGAGCCAAGTCGGAGAGGTCATCATCTACGAATGGACGGAGTTCCTGAAGAACGAGACCCTCTCCCACCTAGGCCTGGTCTCACCACTAGTCCTGGACACCGCTGGTCTACCTCAGACGGCCAGGCAGAGGTCTCAGATGGACGCTAGGGAAGGGCAGCTGGGCCAGGGAGGGGACGAGGCGGGCACTGGCCTAGGGGCGTCCGGAGGAGGTGGGAAGACCATTTTGGTGCGTATATGTTTATAGCGGTCAATCTCCCCCCTCCCAATACTGTGTAAACCAATATCACACACCTTTTTGCAATTAATACCCTCAGCCAAACGGCAGGCACCGGAAAATACGCTTATTTTATTTTCAGCGAGGTAGTCGTGACCTTCACTTGACCTCTAGAACCGCGGAAAACGTCTCCTTTTCAAACTGCTATATCTTCATGAATATACCATATTTTCGTACACTTTCTTTTGTAACTGTATGTTGGAGGTCGAAATTTACCAACTATGAAAAAACATTTCATTAAAATAGGCAGAAAAATATTGAAAATTCGAGATAAATATGTGGTTTTAATGAAAATAAAAAAAATAAAATAAACTCTATATTTTAATGTCAATCGCTTTTGAGCCCCTAACATTTAGAGGTCATCTGAAGCGGAATTTATTGTACTTTATGGAGATACCATTATTTTTCAACCTCCCCCCATAGAAGGGTCAGGATCCAGCAAAACATCAACCATGTTCAAATCCAAAATGAGCGAGATATGACGAAGTTGTGAACGATCCTACCCAGCCAATCATAGTCCACGATAATAACGAAATACTACCGGCAATTCAAGTGTCGCGGACTATGATTGGCTGATTATGATCGCTCACAACTTCGTCATATCTCGCTCATTTTGGATTTGAACATGGTTGATGTTTTGCTGGATCCTGACCCTTCTATGGGGGGAGGTTGAAAAATAATGGTACCTTCATAAAGTACAATAAATTCCGCTTCAGATGACCTCTAGATATTAGGGGCTCAAAAGCGATTGACATTGAAATATAGAGTTTATTTTCATTTTTCTTTATTTAATTAGAACCACATATTTATCTCGAATTTACAATATTTTCTCCATATTTTAATGAAATGTTTCTTTATAGTTGGTAAATTTCGACCTCCAACATACAGTTGCAAAAGAAAGCGTACGAAAATATGGTATATTCATGAAGATATCGCAGTTTGAAAAGGAGACGTTTTCCGCGGTTCTAGAGGACAAATGAAGGTCATGACTACCTCGCTGAAAATAAAATCCCGTGTTTTCTGCTGCCTGCGGACGAATATCGTTTGCGAAGTCCGTATGATTTCTGAAAATTCGCGTCACTTTGAAGACGAATTGCACAAATGTGTTATTTTCGAGCCCAAACAAAACTGGAATAAAATTCTCCGCTAGAGTACTTGCTTTCCAAAGCTGTAACTGGTGTTGCCGTCCAATTTGTAGAAGGGTCAGGATCCAGCAAAGTCTGAGAGCTTACATATATATCGGTTCCGAAGTCCGTACGATTTCTGAAATCTCGCGTCACTTTGAAGACGAATAGCATAAATGTTTTATTTTTGAGCCCAAACAATATTGGATTCAAAATCTCCGCTTAAGTATTGGCTTTTTAGAGCCGTAATTGTCGTTACCGTGCAATCCATAGAAGGGTCAGGATCCAGCAAGGTCTGAGAGCTTACATATTTAAAAAAAAAATTGAGGCCTGTTTTTGAAAGCAAATAACATAAAAACTCCTTTGCAGATTTCGAAAAAAATGAAAATATTTATTAAGAAACATATAATCTCAATCCCAATCAATCCCAATCCCAATCAATTTCTGATCAGTATGCTTACAGAAGACACCAGCAAAAGATCTCGCAAGCATGTCAAATTCCTTCATCATCTAGGTGCAACAAAATCTGCGCGTGAGACTTCGCGAGACGAAAAATAAAATGCTCACGATTTCTATAGAACGAGCGAGCGCTGCCGATTGACTGCCCTGGAACTCCCATACATTTTACAGTGCTACCATGCTGTGTCTTACTACTCTACGAGTATCAGAGAAAAGAAGTATTCAAATCGATTTATTTATTTATTTATTTGTTTATTTATTTGTTTATTTATTTATTTATTTATTTATTTATTTATTTATTTATATATTCATTGATCTATTTATCTATATATCTATCTCAGCTATCTTATTCCTATTATCTATCTATCTTATCTATCTTATCTATTAATCTATCTATCTCCCTATCTATCTCCTTATCTATCTATCTATCTCTCTATCTTATTTATTCAAATTGAAATATGCAAATTTCCCCCTTCTATATACCCCAGCAGCCAGGTAATTCAGCTAGTGTCTCCTCAGTGCGAGCCATGCAGGACATTGCGGCCCTCCCTAACCTCCTGCCAGCCATCATTGGCCACGACCGAGCCTCCCAGGAACACGCCTTCCTCGCCTCGCTCAATGAATGCGGCGTCTGCTTCGATAGTAAGCTGGGCGCCGACTGCCTGAAGTTTGCAGTGTGCAGGCACGTGTACTGCAAGGCGTGCATGACGGAGCATTTCAGCGTGAAAATCCGGGACGGGGACGTGAAGGGCCTGGTGTGCCCGGAGAACGGGTGCGATGCACCTGCTCAAGCCACACAGGTATGCAATCATTGGATGAATGATGCATTATGAGGTACAGCTGTTTATATGCAGGAGGCATTGTGTTTTGGGGTTGTTCGTCCGTCCGCCCGCCCGTCCGTCCCGCCATCTCTTGAGAACCGTTCAATGCATTTGCTCCAAATTTGGTACATCAATGTAGTTTTTGAGACCAATGAACTGGGTAAAATTGAGGTCAAATCAGCCTGAGGACAAAGGTCAAAGGTCAATGAAGTTTACACAAAATTGCTGTCTGCTGAAGCATAATATGCCCCTTTACAGCAAGTGTTCAATCTAACATGCACTATCCATTGATCTTTTCTTGAAGGTGAAAGAGTTGGTGGAGCCAGAGCTCTACGAGAAGTATGACAAGGCACTCTTCGAGGTGTATCTGAGTGAGATGGACGACATTGTCTACTGCCCTCGTGTGGCCTGCCAGACCCCAGTGGTCAAAGATGATGGGAACATGGGCCTGTGTCCTAGCTGTCGTCTGGCCTTCTGTATCCTGTGCAAGAACACGTACCACGGTATCATGCCCTGCAAGGTGTCGGCAGGTAAGGAGTGAGGCTGGGACTAGTCCGACAGGTTTTTTTAATGAATACCAACCAACAACCATACAGATTATGCTACATCAGGCATTTCCAAGCACTGAATTAAGATAGATTGTGATGAGGTATGGTATAAAAAATCTGTCCTGCTATTGTGAGCATTGGCAGCTTGCTGGGTGAGTTGCGTAATATCATGTATGTTATGTTGATATTTCTTGCTTGTAGGTGACATCACAAGGTAGTCATGAATATGTGGAGGATTTTTAGAGGTGTTTCTTGGCTAGGTGAAGAAAACTTCACACAAATTAATTGAAAATGTGGGAAACATTTTCATGAATTAGTTCTTATTATAACACAGGTTCAAGAGTTTGACTAATTGGAATCCCGTATACGAGTCACGTGATTATGCATTAATTTTATTAATTATTCCAGCCGTTCATTTCTTGTGCAGCTTTGTGCAATTTTCGTGCAGCATTTCCCATTTGTGACAAACTCTATGCAAGCTAGGTTGCTAGCTAGAGCTCTGGAGGGCATTTCATCAACATTTTTTGTCTGACAAGCTGTCTTCCTCTGACAGTTACCATAGTAACAGTCAGAGGCTAGTGCCTCTCAGCCCATCAGAACCGAGGATTTAACTTAAGTTGTCAGCACTGATGATTTAGTCAGTGCTGACAATTTTCGTGAAAGGCCCTCTGGGTCCGCCGGTTGATCCAGCGCACGGTGTATGCCCGCAAACTAGCAGCAATTTGCGCTTGATCATTGAGCATGATTTTTCCACGGGGAAAAAAATGGCTGCCTTCACGGACGATCCAGCTTCTCTCGGACCAAGATATTGAGGAATTAACCAATGGCATGTCGAGTCTACATAAACTGTAAATGTGTTCACATAAAAATTAAGGATTTTTAGACAAATCCAGGCCTAAGCGCTACACCTTTCATGTTGGAGTGTGGCATCATAGAAACTAGTGCTTTTCTGTTGCTGTTGGTGTTTAGATTAGCCGTCCGTGAAAGCAGCCATTTGATATCTTCGGGGTGTAAACTCTTGTAATGTGGGAGATGCACCAAAATCTTCAAGGTACCGGGATAGACCGAAGTGTAATAACCTTTAAATTCCGACCTGTCTTATAAAACAGATAATGCACAGTTTTAACGTTCATGACGTTGAGGCAGTGCAGCGCACGGTAAACACCCTCCTACCGTGCGCTGCACAGCCCCAACGCACTCACATCTGTGCATTATTTGTATAATATCTTAATGTTTGAACCCATATCAATAGAAGCTAACATGCATTTTCTTTAAATTGAACCTTTAAATTCTGGAAATTCTGGTAGCTTCTGACACAGCCTTCATCTCCCTTTCCAGATGAGTACCAGCGCATCAAGGAGGAGTACGACGGCGCTGATGATGACGAGAAATCGATCCTGGAGCAGCGGTATGGAAAAAAGACGTTGCGTCAGGTGATAGAGAACTGTAACAGCGAGGAGTGGATCCGCAAACACAGCAAGGAGTGCCCTAACTGTAGCAGGGCCATC
The DNA here is from genome assembly GCA_963669155.1 of Arbacia lixula. Taxonomy (NCBI): domain Eukaryota; kingdom Metazoa; phylum Echinodermata; class Echinoidea; order Arbacioida; family Arbaciidae; genus Arbacia; species Arbacia lixula. Next base: position 4,331,459 of record OZ022582.1, on the reverse strand, counting down.
CAGGTAAGGAGCACAGCATTATAAATATGTGGGACTGAGGGTCATTTTTTTGTGAAAAACTATTGATAAAAATATTTGGAATCAGTGGTTAAGAAGCAATATGGAGAAAAATGCCTTGTCGGCAGATCAACTGAATATACAAGACTGGGGGTAATAGTTTTGTCAAAATATTGGAAAGATATTTGGAAAATGCAATGATTTATGGAGAAAAGAGCATTCTAGGCAGGTAACTGCCAACTGAATAAATGGGAGTAAAGGTAAGTGAAAATCGCCTTTATGATGCTGCTCAGAGGCAGGATAAAATATGACTGATAATGAAAGAAATAATTCCCTGAAAATGGATGTCATTTTTTAGGGCTCTTGCTAAAAATGTTCATTTCATTTGGATTTCTACTGAATATATTTTCAAACAAACAGTTGTTTTGCACTGTCATATGTAGTTGTTAATTCTGTGTTTGTCACGATGAAGGAGTGCAGTGAGGTATCACTTTTTCTTTCCCTCCCCTAGAAATTTGATGGCTGCAACAAGATGACCTGCACAAAGTGCCGCTGCTACTTCTGCTGGCTGTGTCATCAGGTTCTGCCTCGCTCGGACCCCTACGGACATTACCGTGGCAACGGAGAATGCGCCAACCGTCTCTTTGCGGGATTGGTAGGAGAAGGGGGTGATGGGGAGGAGGAGGAGGAGGAAGGTGATGAGCATGATGTGGTGGATGTAGTCAATTTGGGGAACTGGTGGGAGTTTGTGTGACGTCTTGATTCATTTGCTTCAACTCCCTATCCTTAACTCGAGAATTGTTTTTCTTATCTGCTTATTGGAGTACTATACAACAAAAGCAAAATGTTTTGGAGCAATTTTAAGAACAAAATCCCATATTATGGTGATTACAGTCTTGTTTAATAAATATGAGGAAAAGGAGGGGGGGGGTGAGACGGATCTTGTATGTTTGTTTTTACTGTAACAAAAACACAGAGTGTACTTAGTTTGTTATTCCAACCAGTGCTTTGTACCTATTGTTCTCCTGCTTCAGAAAAAACAGGATATCTTAAAAAAATGCAATGTCAAAATAATAGTAAAAAAATGTAATAGATCATACATGCTGTAAATTGTCAAAGTATGTACACTTGCTTACCAAGAGAGCCTTGTGTGCTTCCACGGCATCTAGATACTTACATGAGTCATGTTATGTACGTTGTTATGATATCACTGTGATTGATTCAATATCAGTGGGTTTTTAAAGTTTTTAAAGTGTTAATTTATCATGATTTTATAGAAATGTACATTCAAAATCTTGAATATACCACGGCATCCTGTTAGTATTGTTTTAAATCAGAATGTGTTGCTTCTTAGTGCTCGAGATGGAGTAAGGCGAATGCGAGCTCGTATGAAAGAGATGGAATTGATACAATTCAATGGTACATCTACATTGCTCACCAAACATACACATTTTCTGAGAATATATCTTAATAGAACGAGCAAAGAGGCAGAGGCATATTTATCGACTGCGTGGCAGTCAAATTGCTCTAGTTATGATTAAAGTGCTACTCCGGAGAAAAAAAAGAATGAGCTAGATACAATAATTAGATTTCATGAAGCAACATTGTAACAGCAATACCAAGGTCAGTGAAAGATAGAATCGTTTTTCCTACATGGCGATGACTTATTTATATTGTAATTTATTTATTTCATGATTGCAAAGATTTTTCCTACCTGATGACAAATGTTATGTAATTCTGGAAATTATGTCAACATTATTTTTTTGTTGGTACAGATGAGTCTTATGAGTTGTGGAAGTTTTCTTTTGTTATGGAGCATAAGAAAATAGAGAGAGAGAGAGAGAGAGAGAGCTCATTGTTAAGCCAAAGCATTGATATATACTTGTACTTATCAAAGGAACATTCAGTATATTAATCTGGTACATGTATTTCATAAAGTATGGTTAGATGCAAAGTTAATTTGAAGTTGTAGATCGGACGGGTGAAGAAAAAAATAATAGAATTAAACATGAGATGATCCAATGAACAAAACTATTTTTAGCTGAATTTGTAACAGTTCACTTTTCTACAAAATCCATGAATGATCTTGTTATTCCTTGGGTTAAATTCAGTTTTAATTTGTGTACATGCAACTCATTCTTTAGCCTGAGGAAATGGTTTTATCTGACTTAAATGTTAGGTTTCTTTGTTTATTTATGGAATACAAATGATCCATGTTTGGTAATTATTCCTTTCATTGTGTTAGCATTTATTTTGCAATGTTGTATGTGAAAAACTTTAACATTTCAGTGGTGAGACAAAACAAGATGTTGGTATTAAATTACCTAGTTGCTTCAAAATGTTCAGTACCTATTTTACAAAATGACTTCATTGGAATCGCCTGTCCAACCTTCTTCTCTGTGATTTCATTGCAATTTTAGGAGAGTTTTCCAGCAGCATACCAGTACATTTTGTCTCAACAATTTTTAGAGCACAAATCCCATTTAGCAGCAGTACGTGACACAGAAGTTACATTTCCTTCAACATTTTCTTCTAATGTGCCTTCAGTTGTTAAATTCTTTTAATGGGTTGAAACACAATTTCCCATAATGCTCATCAATGTCCAATATCAGATGAAATATTTGCTCTTTTATTTACAAAAACAGCATAATATTATGCTTTTATTTACAAAAACAGCATAATATTATGGCTGGCCGATATGTAGATAGTTGGAAATTTGCAATCAGTTTTTAGCTTCGTCTTTCGAAAGCAAGTGCTATTTTGTTTTTACTTATCTCATAGATACCTGTGAGGTTGATTAAAAGAGACTGTGTACATAAAGATGTTTATGTTCAGATTTTGAATATAAACAAATTATAATTATGTAGATATTCTACTCATGATATAAACAAATATATCATAAATAACATGAAGTCTGTGCCTTTGTCATGTTGTTGTGTTCCAGTGATTATTCTACTGATTTTCCTCTTACATGTAGGTGGAAAGCAAGCCACATCATTTCTAGATTTACATGTACATGAACTTGTAATTTTCTGACTAAAACATAACGCAATGTTGTTATATAATGTAGCTTAAAATGATACTGTATATGATGAAAATCAGATTTGTTTGACAGCTAATGCTATTCATCAAATGAATAGTATCTAACATTCTCAACACATTTACCATGGCGATGGCTGATTTGAGTTACAATTCATTCACAGACGCACAACCCACATAACATGCATACATACCGGTACATACATACACACTTACACTCATACACACACACACACACACACACACACACACACACACACACACACACACACACACACACACACACACACACCACACACAAATACATATAATTGCACACACGTCAAAGACCAGTTTAAATGGCCAATATGAACAGATAGGTTACCATCCTAGTGTGCATATCATGTTCATTCAGAAATATAATGCTTTTTAACATTAGCTTCACATAACACTCTCACAAATAAAGTCTAACGAGCACCTTCAATTTGGAATAATTTATCCCAAAAGGACATATCCATGGTTCGCAAATTGCAATCAAACAGGTCCTGTGTCTGTCAAATGGCTTATTTATTTGTCCTTGAACTAAACATTATGCATTTCAGATAAGTTTGTCTAATTAGATATAGTGTTAGTGTATGGATAATACATAAACCAAATTTTCCGTTTCAGTGTGAAGTCATCTGCCCTAGATACACCGTGGAGACCGCTTCGTGGGTGAAAACAAAGGATATGCACTCGAGCGTGCACCCAATTCATTACGGTCCCACGCATTGACATGCATTGGTTTGTACACAGTTTTGGAAAATGTATGTTGTTATTTCTCACTGTATTTTAGAATCAAAATCAGATGTTCGGGCTTCGTAATTCATGACTTGAATTGCATGTCATGTTACTAAACAGTATCGGGCTCAGCTCCCAAAATTATTTCACCTAAATCTATTAGTTGTTGCTAGTTGGACAAACCTTGGCCAAGCTATGGGGTTACCAATAGAAATGTATACAGTACATGTATTTTGAATGATGTCCATACATAATGGTCTATTGCAGGGGCTTACCAGCACAAACACACACAATCTACACTCAAACAAACACACACACACACACACACACACACACACACACACACACACACACACACACACACACACACACACACACACACACACACACACACACACACACACACACACACACACACACACACACACACACACACACACACACACACACATACATCAAAGACTGCTTTACTACAAACATAACGATCGGGAAAAGGAAGATTCCAGTCATAGTGTACATAATTATTTATTCAGACAAAACTCAATTTCTACATGAACATCATACAACAGTGCTTCACAGAGAAATGAGCAAGAACAAAACTTATTTGGCGATATTTCATATTATCAAAAAGAGAAGTTAATGTGGAAAAATCACAAGTTCAAAGACGTGACACTATGCACCAACTTGCATTTTACAGTTACCACAATGATTGTTTTTCACTTCAGAAAATTCAACAATGAAAACTAAACTATATAAAATACATACAGGCAAAAATACATAATAAATTAAGGTACTTTGCAACAAAAGGCTTTAAATGTCTGATGTATTTTTCTTTAATAGCTTACATGCATAATAAAGTTTTTTAATTGCAGAAATATAACTTACAATGGAAATATACAATGAACAATGCATGCAGTACTACGAAAGTGGCAAAATTTTGAATGAAATTTACATCTCTGAATACAATTTTTACCATTATGAAGGAATTTTGAGTACAAATCACATTATCTCAATCACAGAAGTTCATTTCAAAGTTATGGGTAAGAACAATTGCAACAAATGCTTAAAGGACTTGACTAAAATTGAACAAAATCTACCACATACTTATTTCAAAATATCACATCCCTGAAGAATTGATGGATCAAGTGTGGTGTGGATTTAATCACAGAAGTACTGTCAAAAGGCTAGAACATTAAAAATTGAAACTGTAGGATAAATATATGATATGCAGGGAAAACGGAGTAAAACACACAGACACAAAAGCCTTAGTTGTATAAGTACTATTGCGAAGAAAGAAATAATATCCTCCAACACTCTCTAAATTCTACGACATATAAATAAAATAAGAAATGGTTTGGTAAAGCCTTTAACCAATACAGTCACACCTCGGTCTGCACTAAAACTTACGCACAGAGTGATGTTTACGTACCAATACACATCCATTTAAAAACGCTTCAACTCTCAAAATCACACATCTTTATATCCGTCCATAACTCCTTTTTCCAACATAAGTATTCACTTGACTGCATGTTACATTTTTTTTTTCAAGATCTGAGATAAAAGTTTGGTCTTAAGTCTACAAAACATAGAATACAAGATGCGTTTTTTGAAAGATTGTGAGCAATTCCCATGCAATAATAACGTAGTTTAGCCCTGCGCTGTGAGCAAGGCATTAAGAGTACAGCTTTTAGTAAATGCTGCCTGCAAGGTGTGACAGATCACTCTGTATGTGAACAATTTCAAGAGACAAACATGGACAGAAAATAGTCAACAGGCTGCACGGAAAGACTAGCGACAATTGCAGCAAAGACACTGTGCATGAAGACTACTAAGCGCTAACCACTATCGCTCCTGGGCTAGAGAAGGATATGGAGTCAAAGAAAACAAAAATGGGTGCAAATCTCTTCTAAGAATATTGGCTGACCAGAGAGGAAGCCTGGTTGAAAATCTTAAGTTGACAGGAAATGGTTTTTGTTTAGTAATTATACAAAACAAGTGACAATATAATTGAACAACTGTGGAAGAAATCAAGAGTCACTGAAGAAATCAAGGCAGTATAAATCATAATCAATCAGAGACGATGTTTGCTTCACGTAATAAGACTTAAAACTAGAATAATTCACAACATATGACAAAATCTGAAAAAAATTGAATTCACACCATAAACAAAGCTTAAACAGAAATGAAACAAATATTCAGTTAGCCATATGCAGAGCATGGTTTCTCCACTTGTTTTTGCCTCCAGTGTTTCCTTTTGAAACCTACTGCAGGAAGGTAAATGCCCTATGATTAACTTTTTTTTCACATTTCTTCTGCTATAAACAGGATCTACAATGTGTTACTTCATATTTTCTTGGCATGTGTAGCATTTGTCCTCAGTTGAGTTCTTATTGAGTTAATAAAGACTGTCAAATACTGAAAATTGTTCCAAAATTTATAATTTAAATACTGGTAGTCATATATTTTTTTTTACGTAGACAAAAATATGTTTAAAATATATTTCTGATATATTCATATAATTATGATAAAAATTATGTGATGTTGAGAATTGCCCTGTTTTCTGGAGAAATGTGTTGTGTTCCTTTTGAAAAGTCGCCTGGAAAGCTAAGCACAATTTGCATTGCAATTGCTTCCACACATCTATACCGAGTGAATGAGAAAAAATTTGAAAGGGAAAAACAATACTGGTCATCCAAAAGTGAAACAGATGTTTTGTGTTTGAATGGTAGACTAATATCAAAATTGTATAATTCTATGAGGAAGATTTGAATTTGAGCATTTGAATAAATTGGAAGCTTTTATCATTTGACTGGAAGAGTATGGTTGATTAAAAGCCATTTACATGGAGTTTTAAACACATAGGCTTGCATGTTTGGTAAACAGAGCTTAGCATTGTGTGTGATAATTGCAAGTATGTACAAACTGTGACCCCAGAACCAGGTTTCACAAGCTTACTCACTCACATCCAGTGCATAAAGAGAGTCTGCAATTGTTTACGTGAAAGCATGCACTAAGCCTTATTGGCCACAAAGCATATCATATTTGAAGACTTAATTTTTTTTGTATTCATGTGAAGACAAACATGCCATCCTAATTTTTTTTATTCCAATAACAAATTGAATATTATGGCAATCAGATGATAGTTATATAATCATGAACACAAAATTGATGTGTAAGTACATGCTGTAATGTGCGCTCAATTAGACATACCCATACACCTATATAGGACCATTCGGAGACCAGTGCAATTCATACAAACGATCACCCTGTTGAAATACAAATGACTAAAAATGTCCTTTTTTTAAAAAAAAAAGAATTCTTACTGCTGTCAACATCAACAATTAACCAATAAAAACCATCGCATAAGTTCCCTGCATTACATGGCTCACAAAGGTTGCATTGTGCGCAAGGAAGCAAGTTTTTTTGTGTTTTTACTTGTCAATTCCTTGCATACCATTACCATACGTGAAGCGTGATTATGCAGTATATACAACAATTCCCAAAATCACCTTCATGGTATTAAAACACTTATGACACAGTCGAAATAGAGGTTTGACTACAGAATGATAATTATGCAAACGATTGTGACTTTTGCCATTCAATGGGTATAAATACTTACATATCCCACTGCATCATGTTAACATCATATATGTATATACCATCTAAATCCATGTATTTAGCATTCCAAGCTTCACCAAAAAATACATTGTGCACATCATTAATTTATTAAACATTTGCAAAGATTTCTTTAAAATACAGTGGGAAAATTCATAATGCTGCGACCATTGCTCATCAAATGCTGTAAATTTGCTTCCAAATTGCAAAGGTCTATGGCGTGCTTCAATTAGGAGGGCTTTAAATCCAATCTTTGCCTTATCTACATATAGACTAAATTGCTCCATTATCCAACTAAATGTTTAATTCTTACTTAAAGAAGCAATTCAATCACAACAAAACCTCCTTTGTCCCTGATTGCAGTAAAGAAATTAGGTCCCTGAAGCAGGCAAAAATAAAAACTTTGAAAAATGATACGAAAGGTGATAAAACTCTGTACATACACAAAGAAAGCAAAACATAAGGTTTTTCAATATCAATATTTCAAAAAGCTTTCAAACATGGTCTTGGTGATTCCTCTTTATCAATACACCTATAGAAAATTATATTACACCTTTGAAACATTCATCATAATCACTGTGATAGCGACCATTATATAAAACACATGTAAAATCAAATCTCCCCAAATGCACCCTAGATTGTCATTCATCTTTGCATAATGAAACAAAACATGATTATAAAAATCAACACAAGAATTTGCTTATCCTTTGCTTATCAAAACAAAAAGAAAAAGCATAGGGGAAAACTGCTTTTAAGCAATATTTGAACTTAAACATCTAATTGGTACTACAACCACAGTTGTGGTCAAATATATACATAAATGCACTCAGAATTATATTCTGAATGCAGAGTACTACAGATAATCTCCTAACATCAAGAGTTACTGGATTAGAAGTTGTACTGACAGCATATATATACAAAAAGGTAGCAAGACATCCATTTCGTACTATATTCTTCCATGCATGACTACAAGCATGTACTGACAAACATAACAAACACAAAACACCCAAAGTAATCAAAACTCTTCTTTCTTTCAAATATAGGTATTGCTTATGATCTACCATACAGTATGTATATTATTAAACAACAAAAAAGGTCTTTCTATTGTGGGTATCTTATCAACTTCCATTTTCCTGTGAGATTAAAATCTGCATGTGCAGAAGTCCATTCAATCTGTTATGGTCTACACACCAGACAATACCCCCTTTCATACCATTTTTTAAATACAGTGCTAACATAGCATAAACCCTACCTTTATCATTGTTTGCAAGTGAACCATTGTATACATCCAACCAACATGAACATCAGGATACCTTGACTAACACATATGAGCTTCTGTACATATTGTTCACGACATCTTCACACCACAATCCTCTACAAACATAATTATCTTCTGTTAGAACAACAACAAATGCATTTGGTACAGTTTCCATCTAACAATACGCAAACCCTGGTGATAATTTGAGACTCTTGATATAAATATATATGCAATCACCATCTACTGCAAGAGAGTGTCTACCTTAAGTACTTTTAGGTAAAAACATGAATACTTTGAGCCATCTGTACAATCTTTGTTGTTTAATCATAATTTTTCCAAATATACATAAATATCTTTTCCCCTATGACACAGTGAAAGCGTTGACAAACCATACGGCAGAATTGAACTAGTTTGTCATAAAATATCACTCTTTTTTAGGTCAGTTTATGACCGGAAGAAATGTCAATGTAACTCTCAACTCTGGCGCAAAAGCAGACTCGGTATGATGGATTCTTTCATTTAATGTGCATATGTACACGACTGCATGATAACTAGATTGATCAAGTCTCAAAAGCATCATGCAAATTCAAGCAAGGCTTATAATGCAGCGGATGTGTATAATCCTGAATTAGCTGAACTCTTGTATTACTATTGGCACGAAAATATGTAGCAAGCCAGTAGGGTTTTCAAGGCTTCGTAATGTAAGCATTAAACCTTGGATATATATAAATTGAAGCCAGATGTAACTGTCAGACTACAACCCTTTGAGCATCTACCCTGATGGGATTAGACAGGCCAGTGAGGGTATAGACTATGTAGGAGGGAGGGGGAGATTAGGAGGGGGTTAGGGAGGGGGAAGCATCCCACACAAGTCCGCAACCGCAGTGAGCCAGGAGAGCAGCCAACACGGAGCCTAGACATCCGTGCTGGTCTGTAGACTGGTCAGGTGATCCTCAATATCCCCAAAGTCACTCAGGTTGATCTCACTGTCCGGCTCATACATCCCTGACACGTCCGAGCAGGAAGCGTTCGTGGAGGTATACATAGACATGGACAGTGCATCCTGGGAGATATCGCTGATGGGGCGGCAGTAGTCAGCACCGCGGGGGCCGTGGGAGCGCTGCGGGACAACACAGGAAACAGAGGACTGGTCACCGGGACCACTATTGCCATAGACCGGTGGTATGTCCGACACGCTGACGCTATGCGATGGCAAGTAGTGGCTAGGATGAGCCTGGTAAGCGTCAAGTGGTAGCCCGGGGTAGTCCTCACCCGGCGGTGGGTAATTCTCCAGCTGCCGCCGGAACTGCTGCGCCGCCCTCGCGCTCGGACCATCATCGTTCTCTGGCGGGTAGTCCGTGTCATCACCGCCCACGTACTCATCGTCGTCGTCGTCATCGCTCTCAGAGTCGTAGTCGTCCTCGTTGAGGTTGGAGGTGTTGTTGGAGATGTTGGTGGGGGAGTCCCTGGGGGCACGGGGTGGGATCTCAGGGATATTGTTCAGGGCTTCTGGGTGTTGCACCCAGTCGCTGTAGTCCCACTGGAATCCTACAGGCAAACAGACAACAACAAAGATAGTCAGACTTCATGTCTCATAGGATAGCATCCACATATATCTCAGTATACTAGCCACTGACCATTAACATAACAGTGGTATAACACATGCATGATATCACCTCATAATTTTATTACAGGGGCCATATTCATGAAACCTTACTAAGCCTAGTTAGTTATTAAAATGCATATTTAGTAACTATCTAGGCTAGCTAGGGTTTAGGAATATGACTCCAGATTTACAGTATATGTGCACATAAAGCAAGTTCCTTTTGTTGGAATCTTAAACAGCCTACATCCAAATACATCTTGCCAGACGATCGCATCTTCATAATACATGTACCGTTACAGACCCTATCAATAATGATATAATCAGTTGTTCATACTTGCACATGTGTATTGTTCACTTCACTGTGCTGATAATACTAGTAAAATGAGAAACTTTTTGACTCTAGTTAATAATAACATCTCAAACACTAGCTAAATGTTCCCTTGTTTTCACATGACCAATTGTCATTATCTTGAGATTATGTTGGACATAGAATGGCCTGAACTTCTGCAGCTAACCACACAAAACCTACATTCTACATAATACTGCAAGGATAATGTATACGCACATGCAGCTAAAGTTATATGCGATATCTAAAAACAGAAATGGCAAAATCTGCACAATAGCCTTAGTAAACAACAACATACATTCTTCTCACCCTAACACACATGATAAAACTCTACATAACAGAGTTTCATCTATTTGTGCACAAATATGTAGAATTATTTTTAACATACTTGTAGGTCCAAACACCTCACATTCCCCTGTTTCCCATTCTCTTTTCTCATGATACAATAAAGAATGTAAATTTTAAAATTGGCTGCTTTCCCTATATAGCACCAACATGCATTTCTATATTCCCACAATAGTGAATAAAATCTTTCCGCTGAGCAGTTGCAAAAATTAAATCCATCACTCTAAACATCTATGCACAAGACATAATAGACTGGTTACAGTATTACAATGGCACTCTACCATACATCACAAGTGGATTGTGATCTCTCTCTCTCTCTCTCTCTCTCTATATATATATATATGTATCCGTACCGGAAATCACTCCAGCACTTTGGCTTGTTGAGCTCAAATCATGTTAAGGCTATTGCTAAACTTACTGTGAAGCTACATGTTACAAGTATTACACTTTTAAATATATGCTTCCCATTTATTGATCACTGGTTCATGCATCTTGACTTGTGCTGTTATTCATGCAAAGCATTATGCCATGGAACACCTGAACAGGAACATAATATGCACATACAGGTGGTATTACCTAAAGTAATAAGTCAAAATAAAATCATATTTGTTCCATCTTTATTCTTTAAAAACAATTTTCCCATCACCGGGTGTTCCATTTTGCTCTTGAACAAACTTTGCAAAAGTGTTATTTTAATTCATGCACCTTTTCCCCATAAAATGAATCACATCTTATTTATTTTCCAAATATCAGAAACCATATATATATATATAAGGAACTTGAACTCTTTTGGGACATAAATAAGACACATGTAAATCACAAATTGAATTTGGAATTGAAACAAGACACAACTTTGATTAAAAAAAATAATTATGATACAATAAATTATATTGAGATCTATTTCAATCGCACATCTATACAAGTATCTACCTAGAAACACCATAAAACATGTCTGCACATTGAAACTGCTGCACAATCGGCACCACAAAAAGAATGAATGTGGTTTGAAGCTGACCTTTTGTGAACACTTAATTAAATCGCCAATCTTTGTGTAATGGCCAAGAGAAAATAAAAGTAAAAATCAGGAGGGGAAAAGAAATCATACATTTATTGCAAGTTTTATTTCAAGATTATCACACATTTCAGGCTTAAGAGGATCAACTGAAAACGTATGTCATGCTTAAAAACGTAAAGGCACCAATTAAATGCAATCACAACCGAAATAAAAGTACATTCCCATATGCTGTTTGTAACACACATCATCACTTATTACAATCAACATGTACAATACACTGATTGTGTTAATGCATGCCCATAGACAACTACTACACAAATTATAACAATCTACTGATATCATCAGCTTGATAGTGGACTAAAAATAAACGACAGAGCAGAAATTATAAGATAAATATCAGCTCTCATCGCAAGATGGCATTGTATACTGGTTATGAATCAAACATGGAGTGGGATATCATGTGTGATGTCAATTGTGTAAAAAAGAAAGAATGAGAAATAACATGGATGGTTGTCCATTTTTGCAGCCCATCTTTATCAAAGAATCCTGGTTTCAACCAAGATTAAACTTAATTATTATATCTGTCTTGTATTAAAAAAAACTGTATTAATGAAATTCTAGAATTCTTTAAGATGAGGAAAAGGTTTAAGTCAGATGTCCTTTGTAGGTTTCCATGGTGATATTATTATCAAATGGTAATTCTGTGACATCATATGGTTGTATTCTTTTGTGAAATACATCAGTGAAGTTTTAAATCGTCATATAGGCTCAACCAGAAAACTTTGTAGATAGGATGAGTACTAGTGATTGGATATTAATAGATATGTTGTGTCTTGTGATTAATAGTGTGCTCTTTTTGCATTTTCAGGAGTACAGGAAGATACAGTTTCCAAATGAGAGCTATATATCCTAAAAGGAGAATATATAATGTTAATCAGAATCATAGAGCAAATAAGATAAGCTAATTCAGGTTAGGAAATAGAAACAATAGAGAGAAAAAGAATGAGAAAAAGAGGGAGAAAAATGGGGAGAAAAAGACAGAGAAAGAGAGGGGGAGGGGTGGGAGAGATCAGGGCAATTGGGAATACAAATGTTTTTTTTTTTAACATCTGATATTTCAAATAAAGGGGAGAAAGAGAGAGAGCGAAAGAGAGAGAGATAGAGAGAGAGAGAGAGAGAGAGAGAGAGAAGAGAGAGAGAGAGAGAGGGAGAGAGAGAGAGGGAGAGAGAGAGAGAGTAGGGCAATTGGGAAAAAATGTTCTTTTACTTCTAATATTTCAAATAAAGTGATAAAACACAATGGATAAGTATTGATGGATAAATAATTATCAATTAATCAGAAGGAAATAGAGAGTGAAGTATAAAAAGAGAAAAATGAGATAATGCTGTGTTTTTAGAGCACAAGAGAGAAAAGAGTATACAAGTGTGATTGAAAAAAGGTCACTATTAGTGTTTTAAATCAAGAACATGTGTTCAAAGTAAAAATGATTTTTTTAATATAGATGGTGGAATGAGTATACAGTATATACATATAAAAGTGTTAGATCAAACAAGGCAGTAGAGGAGGAAAGTCTGTAATAAGAAATATGACTGAGTGTGCTAAGATAAGGGAATCAGTATGTGATATATATATATCAAAACATTTTTGTTTGAATGTGTGTGTGTGTAACTCATATTGCAAACTGAATTGTGTGGTTTGTGTTGGTCAAATCATCATTTACAGTTAAGACAAATCCTTAAAGCATCGATCTCCATACCAAAAAGATGAGATGACAATATTTTTTCATTCATCTACTAGTAAATTGTTTGGCAAAGTTATAACAGCAACTTATTGTGACATGTACAAAAGTTAAGATGCATAATCATGCAAACTCATTTTCACAACTTCAATTCTACTGGAAATTATACAGTGTTTTCTTCTGTGTTTATTACATCAATCTGTATATAAATACATAAAAGGTTACAGTTTTGATGATTTTGGGGGTTTGTTAATACTTATCTTTTTCTTATATTTTGGCTGTAATTCTTGTTGGATTGTCATCTATTGTCACAACTGTAAATGATATTTGTCCAGAGTGCGTGCATGTGTGTGTAATTAAAATAATTTTTATGATTTGTTTTAATCATTGTCATGACATTTAAGTATGGTGGGTGTAAAGAGGACTCCCAAATACCTTTCTTTCCTCGCTGCAGACCAAGAGCTGTAGAATAGATACGACACGCAAGAAACGAAACAAGAAAATTACGGATCAAGCAAGGCAAGGAAGAACTCACAGGCTCCTGAGACATAAGATGAAGCTTTCCGTTATTTTGGTTAATTTCCTCTTTTTAGCTTTTGAAGCAGAGCAGAGCAGAATTCAGCACCCAGAGACAAGACAGGTCAATTTTTCAAAAAGTGAATTATTTGTTTGCTTTTGACAGTTAGCATTAAAGCATTCACTTACTATAAACAGTTTATGCCTTCTACAGAAAGATACCCATGCAATGCATAGTTGCAAATTCCAGAATACTCCACCAAATATTTCATTGCAGTGCCTAATAAGTTATATTCTCAAAATCCCTTTTGCATAATTTTTTTTTTGAAAGAATTGTATTCTTAAAATCCTTTTAGTATAAAATTAAAAGATTTAGACTTGTATTTCATGAATCCTTTGTTGTTCAATTGTGCACTTCTTACCACAAATGAGAAAAATGTGAGTATTGAGTGTCACATTCATATGTTGGACAGAGATTGCTTTTTTTATTGAATAGATAGCACACAGAAATGTGAACATTTTTTCTCTGGTAGAGAATATCTTATCATATCTCAAACCAATCTGGCTCAATCTGACTTTCATCTTATGTCTCAAATGCAAACAATTCAAGGACAGAAGGAAACTGCAATCCAGAGTCACGAAGTAGGAGACAATAGACTAACAATAATCAAAACAAACATAAGAGTGAACCATAACTTCAAGAGCTGGTACAATACATACAAGGGGAAGACTTCGGGCACTGTACAATTTATCAATACATGTATTCAAACATTCCTACAGACGCTTGAATATAAATCTTAGTTTTCAGTGTAGAGAGGAATGCATTATCCCTTTTTCAGAAATTAATCAAAATTTCTCCACAATCAATATAGTCATGCGCTTTATGCATTTATAATGATGTAAAGATAATTTCCAGTCAAAGATACAATGCTTGAATGTATAATTTGTATATGCTTGCATTACATTTTTTTTTTGTTTTCTACTTGCCAGCTTATTTCACCAAAGGGGCCAATTTGGGATTGCATAGATAAAGAATAAATCAAAAGCAAAATAAAAATAAAACCGCAGAGAGATTCCTTTTCCGATACAAATATCTCCCAATATCATCACCCCATCTCTTCATGAAGATAAAATGATGTCCATGAATCTTAAGATGTTACACAACCATCATGCAAACCACATTGACTGAAGTAAATATGATATGTTTCAAATGGCTTGCCATACACTTCTAAGCTAACAAAACCTGGATAATTAAGCTGGCAGCAGAATTACATATTTGCATTCTGTTCTTGTCAAGTATTCATCACAAATATTTTTCAAAATTTAAAAGAGGAGACAAAAGCTGAGGGACCATTTAAAAGTTTGAAAGTGATGTTTCAAATGATCAAATCAAATTTTTCTACAGCAAACTTGTTTGATAATATTCATTTGACAAAAGTGTTCCAATTACATTATGTTACTATGAATTACCAAAATGCTGTATATACATTCTGTAATGTAAATTTGAAGGTATGGCAACCAATATAAAACAAAACCAAGATTGTATGGGACATGCTACAATACATGCCAAATAAAGTATATATATATAGGATCTGATATTTATGACATAATGTAAATATATTACATGATAAACACACTCTAGTATAGTGATACCACACACTTCAATCCTGTTGCATGCAAGTTACATTTAACTGAATACATTATCATACACAATGGATTATATATTATCAGTATCCACATGAAAATGCGGGAATCCCACGATGATTGGTATTACAGGTATACATATTGGACAGTCATGGATGATTTTCCTTCTTTTCTTCCCTTCTTTTTTTTTTACAAAAAAATGTCAGTAAAAAGAGGAGATTTGGGAGGTAAATGATGTATGGATTATGACATGTAAGTGGTACTAATTTCCACACCACTTAATCTTTTCATAAAATGTATGTTTGTTTTTTTTAATTTCATTTTTGTATCCCAAGAAGAAATAAGGGCCTGGGGAGTTATATAATTTAATATTAAAAGTATCCCAATCATGTGGGTTAAAAAGGTTTCAAATCTAATTTTTTTTTTACTTCGGATTTTTAATTGAAAAATATAGATGGTATCCCAAGAGGGAACCTTCATTTAGTGGATGAGTTTCATTGTGGTAACCCTCAAAGAAAGAAATGAGATCAGAGAGCTTTATAATGATATCTAGGTATCATACTCTAGGAATCCCAGTCCTAATAGTTTAATTATTTAGAATTAAAACTAGGTCATTTTACTATGCATTTTTAATTGAATAATGTAGACATTATTCAAAGAGGGACAGAAAAAGTCCACTATACTGTATGTTCCTTATCTACAAATAACAATGGTCAGTACTTTGAAATACGTTCATGTTTGTTTAAAAGTGAAGCCCAGGATAACGTAATGATTTAGATTAAGAATTTAGACAGGATGGAGGGGTATTTTTTTAGATGAATAAATCAGTGTCAAATGAAATGGGGAATGGGTGGGTGGGGGTAATGATAAAAGTCTTTGGGTTGGATAGGGATGGGGGGAGGGGGGAGGGATTAAAAGGGTATGAAATGGAACTACTGCAATCAATGATGTTACTCTCTGTATAAATTCTTTAATTCATGAGAGCTAGAAAACTTGAATATCAGAGATATAAACATGATTTGGTACCCATACAGAGCAGAACACTATGGTTTGGGTTCGTCTACACAGTTGTGCTTTGAAGCAACATTACCAACATACGTGTGTGATTGGATAATATTACAGGCACAGGCCATTTAACGAATACATACATAATTAGATATAGAACATATAAGATATAGAACTTTGTATCTTGTACGTTTTGGTAAAAAGACCATTACATATAGCTACTATGTTCACAATTTAACCACACAAGAGTCAAATGGAACACTCATTCTAACTGCATTCAGTAATAAATACCAGTTAACTATCAACATATAATTTAATGTTATAATATCAAATACATTGTATCTACAGGTACACTTAATATGTTTTTATTTTACACAATAAAGAAAGAGTGAAGTAAGAAAACAATGATCAAAAGGCAATCAGAGATTTACAACAAAAACACAATCAGGCATTTCTTTCTTGTGTAAGGACAGCCATAAGCCAATTTAGAGTTGTAAACTGCTAGGTCAGTCAGACCTGGTGAAATTGGAGAGAGTCTCATTGCATGAAGGTTGAGTGTTCTAGTTTGATATCCAAGCTTTAGCTCTGGACTGGCTTATTCTAGTACAGAAACAACGACATCATACCAAGAATTAGAAAGAGGAAAAGGGAGGTATCAATACTACACATGGAAGGTACCCAAACATGCCAACATCCTCATCTCAATTTCAGTATTTTGCCATCTAATAATTAGTCATTTGAATCACGAAATCAGTATTTCCCCATTGAATGAAATAGAACTTCACATAAACTTGTTTGCAAACTTTCAGAATTATCACTAAAACCTTCAGTATTCAGCTTAATTTCCAGTGTAAGACAATGAAAATTCATACTAGTTTGCAGCTCTGGGTATCCCATGCGAAAGGATGGACACAATGACAATAGCTTAGCTCAGTGGATACTACAGGTAGATTCTAAACACATACATAGACATAAAAAAGGGGTTTTTCTCATTATTTTAATGATAAGTGAAGTGTGAAAAATGACATGACACATAAAGAAGGACTAACACGATGAAACTACTCTTATATAATCTACACTGATACAAACACAAACATCATTATACTACAGAGAACACTGTATCTATTACAGAACATATAGTACATTAACATAAACAACTAGGAAGATTTTATTCAGTACACTGCTATATCACCTTGCATATGAGAGTAATTCAATAGATAGATAGATAGATAGATAGATAGATAGATAGATAGATAGATAGATCGATCGAAACATACAATATAGATTGGTATCACATCTTAACCAGACAATACTATGACAAATATCACACATGTTGAAATGTTTGGTTACTTAGCAACAATAGTAAGAGTAATTGGGACATTTGGATTCAAGCTTTTATAATCTCATAATTTTCAATTTAAAAAGGAATTAAACTCCAAACTTAACATTAGAAAGAATGGATTAGAAAAAATTTAGGAAGAAAACAGACAAATGATGAGAAAGTGAAACCTTGAATGATGGTGGGGTGTTCCTACAGCTCAAGCCAATTATCCGATGAGGTATCTAAAAGTTTTTTTTACTTTAGTCAAAACAAGAACCTCATGGGAGCTTTTTCCAAGAGGTCTTAACCCTTTCATTGCCAGACAAACTACTGCTGTACCAGATTTGTATGTATTCTGGAGGGTCCAGTTGCATAAAACTCTGTCATCGATGGTAACTACCATGGTAACACCACTAGATGGCCATAAAATTCAAGGTTTCCATAGAAGTTGTCATTGATAGCAAAGTTACTGTCAATGGTAAGTTTTACGCAACAGGGCCTTGTTGCCAAATTGTTACAAAGAGTTAATGAAGTTGCTAAGCAACCTGAATACAAGGGAAGATTGAACAGACCGACTGATGGACTGACAGACTGACTGACTGACTCAATGGACTGAAGGTGACAGAGGCTGGGTTACCCATACAGACAAGAGACAGGCTGGCATGCAGGCATGCAATGATCTCTGAGGAGGGGGGCAGAAGGCTTTGGGGTAGACCAGGCCTACGTACTGTGAGGCTGAGTCTGGGTTTTGCTGGAGTGAGTGGTTGGTGACCCCTCCTGGGGCGACCCTTCCTCAGGTGACCGTTCCGGTGACCCCTGGTTTGACCCCTGAGCTGACCCTGGGGGTGACCGGTGGATGTACACCGTCTGATGCGTGTCGTGGAACTCGGTCGTGGTCTCTAGCGGGCTGCCTGCTGGTAGGAACGGGTCATTTTCTCCAACATCATCGTCGTCATCATCATCGAGTTCATCATCTGTCTGACAGCTGACGTCGGCGACTACCAGAACAGGTCCGTCGACGCCGAACTCGGTTGGGTCAACATTCGTGTTTAAATCGACGGGTTTGTCAACCTCCATGGGTCCCCCGCTTCGCCGTGAGAGTAAATGCTCATCTGGGTCATGGCTGGCCTTCGTGGGGATGACTTCCGCATAGGACCGCTCGCTCTCCGAATCGGTTGGGACCTCAGACTGCGAGCTGACCACGTCAAACTGGTTGATCTCAGGCTCCATGTTGAAGCGCACGCACTTCACGTTAGTCGTTGGCGGAGGCTCTTCATCATTGGAATGCTGCGAGTTGCGTTTAGACGAACACTCCTCCTCCATGGAGAACGTGGAGTTCCGCTTGGATGCTAATGCTGCCATTTGCTCTAGGTCGTTCAGTCCGATGATCTCTCCCTCACTGCTCACGTTATGAGCTTCCTCCGATCCATCCGTGTCGTTCTCCTCTACCCCCTCTTTCCCACCTTTGTTTCCCTTCTTCACCTTCTCCATCTTAATCACTGCCATTGTCAAGACCTTGGATTTATTGCTTGATTTCAACCCTAGAATATCGATACATCAATTTGTTACACATTACCAACCAAATGAGTTCATTCAAAACACAATGCGATCAAGTACCATTTCATCATGCACGCATGAGGTAGAAAATGTCAAAAATGAGAAGAAATGGAGAAGAATGCTGTTAGTAAGGTGAGAGTAGATATATATACCTTGGTGAGGGGGAGCTGAAGAGAGCAGTCAATGGTTTATCATACTGAGAATGGAGTATATATGTGGGAAACGTGCAGAGAATAAGCTTGTAAAATGTTAATACCATCACCACCCTGATAACACTCAATTCATATATGTGTCACCAGATTGCCATATATTGCAAACGTGTGTCATACAATTGTGAGATGGGTTATACACCAATATGGGCCCCATTGCATAAATGGTAACATTATCATTAATGGTAACTCTGTCATCAATGGTTACTACCATGGTCACATCGCTAATCAAATTCAAAGTTTCCATAGAAGTAACCATTGGTATCAAAGTCAGCATCAATGATAAGTTGTATGCAAGAAGGCCACGGTCTGCATGCTCAATTGCATTAAAACCTCACTGGTTTGAAATAGATACATGATCAGCAATCATATTAGATCAAACAAGTAAAATAGAATGAGAATATAGTGATGTCATGGATCAGGTTAATTGGTTAATAGATATGTGCATAAAAAAT
Organism: Arbacia lixula; assembly: GCA_963669155.1. Lineage (NCBI taxonomy): Eukaryota > Metazoa > Echinodermata > Echinoidea > Arbacioida > Arbaciidae > Arbacia > Arbacia lixula. The sequence goes on along the minus strand of OZ022582.1, from coordinate 4,311,033 downwards.
TCATGGAATCATTTCATCATCTAGAGGTTTTGTTTTGCAGTACTAGTTGTAGCCAATCAGATGGCTCATATCAGGAACCAAACAATCAGAACAAACACAGAGGACTGTAAATTCATGATGGGATGAAAGAAAATCAGTACATTCCACACACTATACTCACATTTCAACAAATTATGTACTTTTGCAGGAATATCTTTATCAAAAACTTTCATATCCATTACAAAAGGTTTGTTTGTATTTAAAGGGAATTTTAACCACCACTTGAGAAGGAAAAAGATTTATCTAAGGGAAAAAGATTCATCTTGGATATATTCTATGGTCCTGTAAATATATACAATATCAATAAACTTTCTCTTTCATTCACTTAAAATCCTACAAATGCATATATTGCATTTACATAGTATAAATATATCAATATACATTTTATGTCTTAATCTGTGCCTTGTGCATCACTTCAAGTTATTCAAAATTTCAGAAGAAAAATTTATATTTGACAGAATTCCAAAATTATAACAGGTCATTTTGTAAATACATGTTTCTTCAAATTTTCTGTTGAAAACAGTGCAGATGATCTAAAATGGTTAAAAAGAGAGAAAACATTCAGAAAATATCAGTGTGCAACCACAGAAGGTGTGTGTGAGCAGATTGCAGGGAAAATAGAGTGCGAGAGGGTGTGTGCTGTGTGTATGTGTGTGTCAGGTGTCTGTCCCTGTGTGTGTGTGTGTGTGTGTGTGTGTGTGTGTAGTGTGTAGTCAAAAAACCTACCTCTGAGCGTGTCGTCCTCGTTCTCGGTGTTGACAGAGCTCATGGAGACCATGTCTGGCTGGGCGGGGTTGACAGACCGGTAGGCTGGGGGACTCTCAATGGGTGGGGGGCGGATGTTCATGGGGGCGCGCATGCCCCCCCTTACCGGGGGTAGGATGCAGGGCTGGGAGTGCTGTAGGGGGTGCGGACTTAGCCCCTTATTGCTGTCACGACCTGGTGGGCACACACAACAAATGAATAGCTCTAATGAACATGATTTAGAGAAAAGTAAAACTTTTGTGAGCACCATGTGGTTGCATTCTTTCAGGTTATTTGAACCACCTTTGGGGTACCGGTAAACTCTCACAATGAAAACAATTACGAAAATAGTTATTTTGAAGCATGAATGTATTTTTTGTTGTTTGAGTAAGTGTAAGTTAGTGTGCATATCTGTCTGTCTGTCTGTCTGTGTGCATTGTGATGCATGAGCTAAGAGCAAATCCAAATTGATTCATCAAATTACCACATTGAGCAGGATATTTTTAACTGTTATGATATACTGAGGTGTCATATCATGAATTAACTTTCACATTTAACACAAAGAAATCCCTTGTCTTCCCAGAAAAATTTAATAACAAATATAATGAAATTGATAATTGCAGATTCTAAGTATGTGAATATGGTTGTAAATGCTCGGAGAGTATGGCCCCATCACTCACCATCAATGCAGCTATTGTGTGTGCTGGGCGTATCAAACTCCCAGGTCGGCTTGGCGATGGAGTCACTATCAGATGCCGAGTTAGATGGGACGGGTGCCAGGGAGGGCTGCATGCTGACCGGCTGACCATGGTAAGGCATCAGGTCATCATTGCGGTCCCGGTCCAGATTGTTGAGGGAGTTATGCTGGCTGCGAGTATAGGAGGCCGGGCGGGTGGGGAGGGGTGGTGGGGTAGGGCTGGGCGGCTGGATGGGGTTAAGTGGCATATGAAGCGGGAACTCAGAGTCCGACAACTTGCTGTCACGTTTGTAGTCGTCGTCGTTGTAGTTGCGGCCGAGCCCATCGCGTGACGTGTAGCGCGAGCGGCGGCGCTTGCGGTGGTAGCGGCAGGCGGCGAGGATGAGGACGACGATCAGGATGCCGACGATGACAGCGATGATGATGATGATGAGCTTCATGGGGAAACCACTGGTGATGTCAGGGTACATGCTGCACAAGTCGCTGGTGGAGTCCGGCCCGCAGCACACCCCATTCCTCATGTCCTTGGCCTCGCACTGACTGGTCATCTCGCACCGCTCACCTGTCCAACCAGGAATGCAGGTGCAGGTGAAGGTGTAGCCATAGTCCCAGCACTGACCACCGTTCATGCACTGGTCATTGCTCAGGCACTCATACGGCCACCTAGCGCTCAGGCACTTCCCGACGTTATGGGGGCTCACCGAGTCGCCTAGCAACGGGAGCGAGGCACCATTCATGCTCAGCCCTCCCATACAGCCACTGAAACCCCGATCGATAGACCTTCGCTTCCTGCCGGACTGAGTCGGTGGGCTGGCACCGATTGTAATACTATCGATGTTAAGATCCCGCTTATTCCCCGGAGCAGTGGCATCATCGGTGTACTGGTCATCTAAGGTCAGCACAGCGTGGTTGTTGTCCTGGACGATGGAGATCTTGTGCCACTTGAAGTCATTGACCTTCTTCTGAGTGATCTGAGCTTGCCCCATTCCGCTACCACACTCAAACCGGTACGTCAGGAAGCCACTCTCAATCTGGGAAACACACAATTGAAGAGAGTTCACAGGATTAAACAAGGAAAATGCTCACAGAATTTTCTATTTTCCTCACGTTTATACATATATATATATATATATATATATATATATATATATATATATATATACCATATTGAGTGCTTCAGATGGATGATATAAAATCATATTACCTGCATACTAACTTAGGCATTGTTTTCTCTCTTCATTGCTATCCTTAAAACATGGATAAATGTTAATTCCTTGTCAGACCTTCCCCTAACATCAACCTCCTCTCTTTCATTACCATTGATACCACCCTTTAACTTCCCTCTTCCAATCCTCTGTTCTTCTCATTCACTCTTGTTTTCTCTATCTCCTCTTGTCTGTATGTCTGACTGTCTCTGTCTGTCTCTGTGTCTCTGTCTCTCTCTCTCAGTATCTCTTTCTTATCTCCTCTCTTTTCTTCCTCCTGTCTGTTCTCCCTGCCTTCACAGTCAACACACTCTCAGTCTTGCTTTCTCCTTTCCCCATTTCCCTCTTCTTCTTACTCTCTCTCCCTTTCATCTTCCCTGTTATCTCCGTCCTGTCATCCTTCACCTACCTCCAGAATGCTGTAGTCAAAGTCGCCCTTGCCGTACATGATGGTGCCCGATGAGCGGTCAGTGTGGATACTGGCCGATACGATCGTGGACGAGCTGTCCAGCTCAAGGGCTGTGTACGTCACATAGCTCTGACCATTAAAGTTCATTGCCTCATCAGATGAAGCTAAAATACAAACAAAAGGCAGGACATTTAAACACCTATTTCATGAAGACATTTTAAATGGAATTGTTTATCAGGCTCAAGAGAAATTATCACAGTTTTTGCGTGGTTGCTGGAATCTGGTGAAGCCAAGAGATATTAAATGAACATTATTGGACTAGAGCTCCCTTAAATTCATTTCATGAAAGGATATGTACAAGAAAGTTATTTAATCATCGTGTGCAAATGTGTTACTGAAAATCACTCACTACTCTGAAGACCATGATACTACAATATATAAATGTGCACCATCAAAGATTCACAGATTTGTGACAGAGAATGGTGGTTCATAAGATAATATACATTACAGTAGAAACTAGACCCAACAAACCCACACGGAAAGTCAACATTTGGTATGACAAGTCCACAGGGTCACACGATGCTTTGCATTTTATATGGGAAGCCAACGGGGTAACCAGTTGTTTTGCATATAGTATGGCAAGCCAACAGAGAAACTCTTCATTGACTACTAAAGTGAGACTTACGCATGCATGAGAGGGACTCGCCCCTGCACTCGCAGCGGTACTCCTGGAGGCCGACGTTGCGACACAGCATGCTGACATGGCAGGGGTTGCTGGCACAAGGGTCTCCTAGGATGATGGAGGGGGTGCGGACCGTGGTGGTGGTCGGCAGGGTGGTGGGAGGCTTCTTGGTGGTCGTCACACAGGCGTCTGGGAAAATAGAAAGATTCAAATTAGACTATGAACAATTGTCGTCTTGAGGCTCTAGCGGAGATGAAAGGCATGAAACCAAATTAATTTTATATAAATTGAAATTGAATAGGATCTTTCATTGGTTATCCATATGATATGAAATAGCTCCCTTCACTTCTTTCAATACCATATGTAGAGTGCTTACACAATTTTTTAACCCTTTCAATTCTTATTTTAATGGCATACACATACTATAAAACTTCCTTGGCAAATATTTGGGGAAATGTACACTTTAATTTTGTACTATAGATATTCCGGTCTCAAGAGAGAAAAAAAATCCTTTAAAGACAGCTTGCATTCATTGGTGATGGGTGTGACTATTCCATTAGCTTCCTGTACATCTTCATGTCAATGGTAATAGAAGAAAGAAGACCAATCGAGACCAGGCTAACTCACCAGTGGTACAGGTACAGACAGCTTCCCTGTAGTGCCTGGATGAAACAAAGCTTTCGTCCTCCGTGGAGAAAGTCAGGATGTTAGAGACGTCCAGCCGGATGGTGTTCTCACACTGGTAGTTCTCCTCACAGTCCCTATCTTCGCAGAGATCGCTAACGGCCGATACCACATCCAGTTTCATGCGTTCACTCAGCGCCATAATGAGGCCATTCATCTGTCGCTGGATCTGTCGTGGTTTGAGGAAGCTGCCCTGTCTTGGTTTGCTGAGGCTACCCCTCTGTTGCCTGGACCGCTTGATGCAGAAGACCACATCTGTGTTGTCAACATCGTTGGCTGCCGGGTGGATGGTGATCACCGTCACGTCCTCGGCCGTGACTCCGGTAAACTGGTTTGCCACAGTGTGCGTAAAAGTGTCGAGGATCGGGAGGAAATCCTCGGGTGAGATGTCCTCAAACGTGATGGTGACACTGTTATTCAGCATGGCCTGGTTGAGGACTTGCACTGTGATGTTCGCCTCAGCATAGACGGTGTAGTGCCCATCGGTGACACTCACGTTCAGCGGGTAAAAGCCCTCGTCGAGGTCCGGCGGGGCAAAGATGGTGCCGTCGTCATCTGTGATGCGGAAGACATTGTCGTTGATGAGGTCGAAGGTGAGGACATCATAGGGGTCGCGGTCTGACGCCGACACCTGTCCAATCCAACCACCAGGGAAGGTCTCCTCAAACGAATTGATCGCAATCTTCACCGGTGATATCACGTCTGGTATGTTCATAGGATCTACCACAATAATTGTGACATACGACAATGAGTACAGCGGTGGCCGGCCACTGTCGGTCACTCTCACAGTCAGGTTGTACTGAGACTCAATGTCTCGGTTGAAGGAGATCCTGTTCCGCAGGACATTGCCGGAGGATATGACAAATGCGCCATTCTCGTTGCCCCTCACGATCTCAAAGGTGAACGGAGCCGCATTGGTCGGTGTGTCGATGTCTGTTGCATTGAGCTGCATGATGGCCGCATCCAGTGGCGTATCCTCCTGCATGAAAAAACGAAAAAACAAGATGTTATTGACCTTAAAGCAATTGTATATTTTGAAAGGTCATTAAAGCAGTATGAACATAATATACATCTTACACCAGTCACCTCAAGAAAGTTATACTGGCCAAAGCTAATTCTAGGGAAAGTGGAAGCATGCACAAATGCGCCATGTGTTACACCTTTCAGTACCAAGCACTGGCAGCTTCATACCAATAACAACACAGTTTCTTGCCTATGGGACTGAGAGGGTAAAGAGTCCATCCAAATAAAAAAAAACCTCCCTCTTCCTCATGGCTCCTTTCACAATCTTGTCTTGTTCCCCTGGTTCTCACCTGTCTGATGATGGTGAAGTTCTCCTGAGGGAAGAGCGGGGCATTGTCGTTGATGTCGTCAACGATGATTTTGACTGTGACGTCCGTGTGCTTTGGTTCCTCTCCCCCATCACTGGCTCTCACCACCAGAGAGTATGATGGAATCTGCAGCGACAGAGGAGCAAAATTGGGAAATAAAACAAATCAGCATCTAATACATACCCTTTACAATGATAATGATAATAATGATTCAAATAATGAAATGGTTTCTTTTTATTACATGATATTGCTTTACATGATGGCCCAGAATCTTTACCCCAGGCAATGGATCAAAGAATCCTACACAAGTGGTAGCTGCTGAGTTTGAAACCTTTCCCTGTTGATCGCAGGTCAGAGGAACGATCCATTACACTTCCGCATTCTATAAATGTAATTAAAACACATATTCAAACCTAAAGATGTGAAAGAACATACGCCTTTGTGCAAATGACAGTTAATGTAATAACCATGGACACATGCAATTAACAATGAGCATTGAGCTGTATCCATGGTAGATACAATCAATTGCAAGTTGTAACACATGAAGAGCTATCTGTAAACATGACTGTCTGATGGCATATTGAAATCCCATCAGCAATATAAATGCATTCTTCAAGCTTGCTGTTTTTGCAACAGGGAGGGATCACGAGGAAGGAAATGTTTTGGTGGTGACGTGACGTACCTGTTCCCTGTCGAGCGTAGCGGACAGACTAACAAGACCATTGGTGGGGTTGATGGTGAACTGGTTGAAGAGGTTGCCATTGATGATAGAGTATGTCACATGACCATTAGCATCGCTATCTGCGTCAGTGGCCATTACCTGTGGAAAAAGTAGCAAAAACACAATTAATATTAACTCTGTAAATGATGAAATGAGTTTATTTCCTGTAAATGACCAACCAAGATGCGATGAACTTGAATTATTTAACAGAGCATGTTAACACAAACATTATAGGCAATATATAACACAAGGCTTTAACATTGAATTGAGTTTATTCAACCTGTATATGCAAAAATACAGGTAAGCAGTTAAAAAGCAGATCAGTCAATTCAATCTTTACTTCAATGCAACCGAACACTTGACAAGACGCCAACATTTCTAACACACCAACATGAGCATTGGATGCCTGATAGCATGTTCCTGATATGGGGAGATGAGAGAAGGGCCCCTTACAACAGGCTGAAATTGACATTAGATCAGTGATGAAAAGACTTAAGTCTCAAGATTGTAAGTCTCAAGATTGTTACTGTACGAAAATTTGAAATGGGGCCATTTCAAGCCTGCATGCTTTTTATTGGTTCCGTCACAAATTAAGTATGTCATATAATGTAACTTTATTCTTAGAATGGAAATTAATTGAAGTATAAAAAAGCTGTCTGTTTCCTTTGCTAGATTTGCTGCCCACCTGAATGACGTCACCGTCCACACTGGCAGCCTCGTTGACGTGGGTGGAGTAGATGTCCTCGCTGAAGAGCGGGGCATTGTCGTTGGCATCGGTGAGGAAGATGTGGACCGTGGTGGTGTCCGAGAGAGGGTTGGTGCCCATGTCCGTGGCCTTGATGGTCAGGTAGTACTGACTGGACATCTCATAGTCCAGCGCTGTGGCCACTGTCAGTTCACCTGGTCATGGAAAAAGAAGATGATAGTGGGATATTGCATTTAATTTTGTCAAATTTATTTTTGTTCCATTAGTGTTCAAAAACATCAGTGCACTGACTGGCACATGTATTTGCTATTATATATTCTTATTTGATGTATTGGAAATTAAGCAGAATATAAAATCAAATCAAGAAAACTGCATACCTATATCGCTGTTGATCTTGAACTTCCCATGCTCGTTCCCAGACTCAATCTGGTACATGATCTGGGCATTGAGTCCGACATCCTGGGTCAACGCCACCACCGTCACCACCGTGCTCCCGACCTCCGCGTCCTCCGCGATTGTCGCGTTGTAGAGGTCGCTCTCGAACTGGGGCTCGTTGTCGTTCTCGTCGAGGACGTTGACGACGAGGCGGGCCATAGTCTGCAGAGAGCCCTGTAGGATGTCAGTGACCACCAGGGAGAGGTTGTACTGGCTGCGATTCTCCCGGTCAAGTGGCTGGACAAGGGTCAAGATGCCCGACTGGTCATCCAGGGAGAAGACGCGCTCTGGGTTGTCTCGGAGAGAGAAGCGATGACGACGGTTTGCTCCTGGAGACAGAGAAGGACACACGAGTGGAGAGGTGGAGTTTCGATAGGAAATCAAAGACTCTTTCCTCTTTAAGGTATGTTTTGCCGCTACCGCCATGATGATAATGTTATCAGTATTCTTCCCAAGCTCTTATACTCCAAAGAATACAAGTCACAGTCTTTCAGAAGAAAACATTTATTGTGGTATTTCTACAAGCCACCAGAGCATGCAATATTGATATTATTGCCATGATTAGTGCTCAGCTTGCTCTCCTAGTCATTACCAGTTTTGTTACAACTCTCATTTTGTGTTAACTCTCAATGACATTGTATAAGCAGAGTGACTGCCAACTAATCACCTCAACATTTTGCACACTACATGTGTGAACCCTCTTTTTATTATCATAAAGACAAAACTATAGGCATGAGCGCACCCAATAATCACCTGTGTTTCTGGATCTACAGCTTGCACTCTGGTCAGCAGTGTGTCCACAGGTGTGTTCTCACTTTATACAATATCATAAACATGTTAGAGTACTTATTTCGAGTATGAAAGCACCCAATAATCACCTGTGTCTGGATCCACAGCTTGCACTCTGGTCAGGAGCGTATTCACGGTAGTGTTCTCACTCACGCTCACGTTATACACATGCTGCGTGAACGCCGGCGCATTGTCGTTCTCATCCAGGAGACCGATGGAGACGTCTGAGGAGCAGGACAGACCGCCCCCGTCGCTGGCCACCATCTGGAACCGATAGAAGCGCTGTGTCTCATAGTCTAGCACGGATGCCGTACGCACCAGGCCTGTGTTCTCATCTGCGATAGGGCATGCAGATATTGATTAGAACTAATTATGGTGGTATTCGAGTTGCCTTTAAGACCAAGAAAATAACACAAAGTTTAAAAATTTAATTGCACTTGCCTCAGCACTTCAATCACTTGATTTTATATCAAGTCATCTATAACATAAATATAACTTGTAACATTATATAGATTTGCATTACATTATAACACACATGTGATCAAACTAACAATATATTATTATTTAAGTATATTAGCAATTCAAGAGTGTGCAATCAATATATTCCACAATTCCATTATTACAAATACGAGATAATTCCACCAGACATTGTTATCAGAGTTTCATTGAAAGTTCAGTTCCTTCATGTATTGACGTAAGAGGTGAGTCTTCAGCAGTCTTCAACAGTTCGGGCTGTGATTTACAGTAATGTGTTTCCCATAAATGCTCACGTCTAAAACTAATACATAAGAGACTTGAATAAGGCATCTCGGACTGGAGAGACTGATTCCTACCTGGATTCTTCTCAATGGAGAAGAGCTCTGAGCCCTCGCCTTCTAGGGAGAAGGTGATGTCTGCGTTGCTACCGATGTCTACATCCGAAGCAGATACCTGCAGCACATAGTGACCGGGCGCCAGGTTCTCCCGGATGTTCTCAGAGTACAGCGTCTGCAAGCAGGAGTGAAGGAGATAGAAAAGGGTTTGACATCGTAGGTCCTTCTGACTTGTCATTACTTTAAAAAGAGAATTGCTGAAAATTGCAGGGGCTTTTAACTTGTCATTACTTTAAAAAAGAGAATTACTGGACATCGTAGGGGCTTTTGACTTGTTACTTGGAAGGGAATTGTTGGACATTGTAGTAACCTTTATCTTATCACTTTAAAAAGAGAATTACTACACATCATAGGGGCTTTTAACTTGTCATTACTTTGGAGAGAATTGCTGGACATCGTAGGGCCCTTCTAACCTGTCATTACTTTGAAAAAACAGCCTTTGTCAGTGCTATTGGTTCTTAAGTATGAACCGCATAGAGATGATTTATAAAAGAGTGGCTGAATGATAGTGATTAACTCTTGCACCTTATCTACTACACTGGAAAATAGCAATGGAATGAGTAGTTGAGGATTTATTAAGTACTCTGTGCTAAGCAAATATTCAACTCAACATGGACCGTTCTCAGACAGAAAGAAACTGCACATGACATATGAAATGGAAACCATCCAGTCAAGCTAGACCATAACTAATGATATATCTCCTTTTATCACATGCACTTTAAAACACATACTACATGATCTGCCAGAGATCCATTCTACTTTCATTGAAATCATGTTTATTTGTAAGTTCTGACCTGTGAGCAGACAGGCGAGTTGTCATTGATGTCATCCACAGTGATCACCACCTGTGTGGTGTCAGCATAGAGGCCATCGCTGGCAGTCACATTCAGCTGATAGATCTCCTTTGACTCACGATCCAGCGCATTTGACACATAGATCTTCCCCGAGTTGCTCTCGATAGCGAAATGGTTGAATGGGTCGCCCGAAGTGATGTAATAGTTGACCCGTGCATTGGAGCCCACGTCGCCATCTACTGCCGCGAGTGAGACAGTGACAGTGCCAATGGGGTCGCTCTCCAGGACCTCTCCGGTGTAGCGCTTCTTGGTAAAGCGCGGTGGGGAATCATTGAAGTCCATGACAGTGACATGCACAGTAGTCGTATCCGAAAAGTCGGGGTCGAGGAGGTCGCGGGCTTCCACGATGATGTCGTACGTGATGGACATCTCGCGGTCAAGCTCCTCCACGAGGGTCAGGTCGCCGGTCATCTCGCCGACAGCAAACTTCTCAAAGACCTCGTCCTCATTGCCAAGGTCCAGGTAGTACAGCACCTGGGCGTTGGAGCCCGTGTCCGCATCCTGCGCCACCAGGCGAAGCACCGATGTATCCACAGGGGTATTCTCAGGCACCTTGATGTGGTAGGACGCGTCCTCAAACACAGGCACGTTGTCGTTGATGTCCGTGACTGTGATGATCACCGTGTAGTAGGCCGAGACAGGTGGTTCCGTCACCGTGGTTGCCTTGATGATCAGCTTGTACCACGAGATGCGCTCGTAGTCGAGGGCGCTCACCAATGTGAGGTTGCCGTGTTCATTGATGGAGAAGTGCGCCGGCTCGTTGGTGTGGCCATCATTACCAGGCACCAGGGAGTACCGCACCGACACGTTACACCGTGCCTCGTAGGACCCTAGCATCGCACCAATGGGCATGTCTTCTGCGATGTCGATGCTGGGTTGGTTGGCGGAATCGTCAAAGACCGGGAGATCAGCGTCAGAAGCGAGGACGTAGATGTCTGCTGTGGAGATGTAGCTTAGAGGAGGGTGGCCACCATCGGCTACTCCTACAAAGAACTGGAAGGTGGTTCCCTCTTCCCCGGCCAGAGACGTTGAGGCAGAGATGATTCCTGTCTTTGGGTCGATGTCAAACAGATCTCTGGCCTCTTGATCAGTGCCATTCACAAAGGTGTAAGTCAGCAGGGCATTGCTGCCAGAATCCAAATCGGTTGCTGTCACCTGGATGGGATGGAAGGTAGGGATTTGTTCAACAATGAGATTATGTTTCTTCTTGGGGTTGACGATTGTAATTAAATATCACTGAGGCAGACTTTACAATCACTTGCATCACTGAGACCTAGAATGTACGGTTATCACATCACTGCTAATGAGAACAAAATACAACCTTTCAATGCTGAACACTATTCACAAAAAAATCCCCAAGTGCTGCTTTATGTGCAGAAATAAGACTGATAATGTGAACATGTGTTCTGGTATAAATTCTGGTCTTGGGCACTTATATGAGCTCTTTATGTACCATATGTGGGTTTTTCTTTTCACCAAATAAGCAAAAAATCCCATAGAGCAGCCCTCAAGGAGAAGTCAAGCCTCTAATTACCATGTTGCTATTGTTGTTGTTGGTTGTTGAATTACAGTCAACATGTCATAAAGCAATGGTCTTGCTACTAAGAGGGTTAACCCTCTCATTACCATGGGTTCATTCACTGTGTTACAAATCAATGGTGTCTTCATGCCTTGGTACTAAGACTTTTAAAGAATTATTCAGAGACTTACCACCAGTATGGGTACACCCAGCTCTATATCTGCTCTCACATAGGCTATGTACTCTTTCATTTCAAATCTAGGAACGTTGTCGTTCCGGTCATTGAGGATGACGCTGACCACGGTGTAGGCCGTCTTGCCGCCACCGTCGACCGCCATGATGGGCACACGGATCATCCGCTCGCCATCGCCCTCCAGGTCAAGGAGAGTGGTGCTGGAGATCTCGCCTAGAGGGAAGCATATGATGTTGTTCATGGTTATACACAGAAGAAGGGGTACCACTCTTTATATGATGTTGGGGATATCTGCACCATAATTAACACTAATCACAAAGACAGCAGGAGAGTGGTGATGGAAATCTCGCCTAGAGAGAAGTATATGATGCCATACATGTTCAAATGTAAGAAAGGGTTTCATTCCCATATGAGAGTGGAGCATGTCTGTATCATAATAAACACAAATCCCTACGACAGCAAGAGAGTGGTGCTGGATACCTCGCCTATAGGTTAAAGCATGATGTTGTACACTGTTAACCATACTGTTGGTATTTCAAGAGCTAATCGATGTTCCTACTGTATCAAATTGGCAACAACTTTCCATTAATTCACTGACATTTCCATGATAAAAAAATTATAGAATGTGCTGCACAAGAAATATATCATATATATCAGTATGTTATAACTTTGTCAACTTCAGTTGTGAAATAATATTTTTGTTGCATGTTCATGTTAATCATGACAAAATAAGAGCTTATTTCTCAGTTACGATATCCAAAATGATATGTCATGAGTGGATCCATGTTTTACCAAAAAAAAATCATAGCACAGAAATGAATTCTTTCTCTGTTTCAGACAATTGCCCCATAAATGGCCTTTTTTCGGCACTAGGTGCAATAACTGTAGCTACCGGTAAAACAAAATTATTGTCACAACTCTACAGTTGAACATACAGTCAGCTCCCACACACTACAACCCATACCTGTGAAGCACACAACAAATATGTTCAATCAAACCATCAGACGTGTGATCATTACCTGAAACAATTTAGGCAATATTATTCTCACAAAGTAAATAAAAACATAAAAACCCCATGAGGTATGTGCTGGCATGGTGCTGGCAACTCAAAGCAAATCACAGCACACAGCTTGCCAAAACATCGCATAATACTGTATGTGCATAAAATATGATCACCTACACACTCCCACAATGTTCCTTTCTTTATTAAGTTTTATAATAAACTCTTGATGCGTACAATTTTTCTTTTGTCAACAACAAATCGTGTTAAGAACATGTTACCTAACCTTACTGTTTAATGTAACATTTCATGCTGACTTTGGGTGAAGAATATCTACCATCACCATGGTTTCTTATGTGTTTTTATGTGTATACACCAATATACTTTAATTTAGAGGAGCTCTCCTGGTCATACAGACTATTAAGTGATAGCTCTCCTTCTCAAATTAATGTAATGTCTTAAATAAAAAGAATATGAACATGTCAATTTCAACACAATCTCTTAAAAGCGTGAGTGCGCAAATACATTGATGTCCTGTATATCACTAAAGCATGAAACAAACTAGAAAAAAGGGGGATAAAAAATAAGCTTCAATATGAAAATGTGCAAACACTGCAATACACAAAGTGGATTCACACAATTCAAGAGGGCTCAAAGGCTGCTAAATCACAAGACATTTTGACATACGTGGATCTCCTTCTAAAGTCTGCTCTGTTATCAGAACTCCTATAACACAAAGATGGTCCAGAGAGGGGTGGGGGAGGGGGTAAGGAAGGGAGGGGGCAAAACAAGACAAAATCCATGCAGGGTGTAAATATATACATCAACACATATAGTTTTACAAAGCATGAGGCTCTGTGACTCTTGTAACACTTTAACTAGGTAGAAGAAAAATCTCAGGACATTCAATCTAGGTAAAGAACCAGATTCATTCTTTGGTTATAATACATTGCTCAATTATTCAAAGAATTGAATGTTTGTAAAGAGACAATAGATACAATAAAATCTTTGTTTTGTTGTTACTCTCTAAGTACTAAAATTGACTGATATCTCTGTTTAAAAAGAAGCAGACGTAAAGAAGAAGACCATACAAGGACTTGATCCTACACACTGATCACAGGCTATGTTTCATGCTAACTTGTAAACAAGATCATATTAAATCATGCAATAGACAAGAACTCAGAAAAGAAAAGTGCATTAAACCGCTCTGTCTTTCAATCACTCCTTCATTTTCTCATTAAGATCAAAGTTCATGATTAAACAGTTCATCATGCTCAATTATTAGTTTCAGGTGTTAGGTCATAAACACCACTCCATGCAATGGGCGTAGCATGCAAATAGTCGTATAGGTGGTTTTACACTTATTTTATAGCGGTACAAAAACTTTGCCAAAGAGACCTCCTTCGTAGTTTAAGGAGGTCCGTCACTTTTATTTATTGATGTGTACTATAGGATTTCAGGACCTTTTCATATGAACTGCATCATAAATCATTGAGAAAAGATTGTGACAAACACAAAATCCACTTCTAATAAATTCAATAACTACACAAATTTGTATTGGTAACATGTATTTTAATCAACTTGTGTTCCAAAACAATGAATAAACTTGTCATGAATTCTGTTATCAGACAATGAGAGCTCCATGTGGGATTTTATGATGTAACTCTATGAGGGATGCATATAAACCATATGACAGGTCTTCTGTTTATAATGTTCTGTTTATAATGGCCGCAGGCTTTTGATAGCTCAACAAAGCAATTTATTTTTATTTGAACATGGAAACAAACATATTTAAAAAGTAAGTAGCAAAGAATACACAATATTAAGAAAACATAGCCATATACAGATTTTCTTGTGACATTATAATTCACAATGGTATTATTTGTGATTTTTCTTTTGTGTTTTTGATGGGAAGGGTATACGGATGACAAGCGTAGCTAATCTGAAACAAAAATGGACAAATACTTTAGGCCATAAATTCAGAGATCTTTCAGGTTCGTCAGCATATTCACATACCTGTCTCACTGTCAATCTGGAACATGCGCCTGGCATCAGCACTGATGATGGAGTATGTCACAGCCCCATTTTCACCAGCATCCTCATCTGTCGCCATCACCTGGTGTAGAAACGGGGTCAAGTTCAAAAGTCAATGATAAGCGAATAAAGGACCAAAACGGAAAAGAAATTTCATTTCATATCCAATACAATACTGGATCATCATGTATGTATAATTCAATGGAAACGTATGGCAAATCAAAGTGATGACCGATTTCTGTGATAACCATCGTAGTACCAAAGCCAGTAAAAGCCTACAAACTTATTATACATTTAGTGAACCTACGGTACTGGGAGGGTTAACCGTTTCTTGAAGATTAATTTTGACTCACCTGGAACACAACCTCACCCGCCGTGCCATTCTCCATAAAGTCAGTCACATACTCGTCCTCGCTGAAGATCGGTAAGTGGCGGTTGACGCGCGTCACGTTAACGTGAACGGTGGCAGAGCTGGTGAAGACGCCATCTGAGGCGGAGACGTTGAGCTGGTGGAAGTCACGCCCACTTAGCAGCTGAGGCTTATGGGAAGCAGACAGCGAGATCACACCTGGAACGAAGGAGGAAATAGAGCGGTGTATTATAAATTTTCAAAGAAACATCATGATGTAACATACACATACGCATCTCCACGTTAATGAATTGATATTTGATGAACAAGAAACTTCATCCCATTATTAACATGTCTGTGCCCCGTCTAATAAAGAGTTGTGATTGATCTGAATCGATCAGAAGTCCAAATTCCCTATCTTGAATGCAAAAAGGCATGATTGATATCATTTGCAAGTCCAGATCAATTGTAATTCTTTATCAGACAGGGCCATGCTTTCTCCATTTTCACAATGTTATATTTTTTTAGACTTCTGACCTGGACATTTTACATAACAAGGCATTAGCAATATTGTGTCTCGCCCACTTGCGAAAATAACCAGAAATATCGCGATCTCCGTTGCTACGCAAAAGAATTGTATCCCTGGCTGATTGTGAAATATCTGCCATAGAATGTAACATTCCATAAATGAGAAGGGCTATTTCACGCAATGCTACTTCCTCTATCTACTCCCCCTCCCCCACCTTCCCCCTTCTTTGAGATGGAATAAAAAGCCTCCACCAAGTTCTATTAGATTAGACAAAGACAAAACAGGATGATAATCAGTTGCACAATAGAGGAGGTACCCCCAGTGCATCTATGACCCAAGTTAGGTTGTAATCCAAGCAACCTATGTGAAGTTATTTGTCAAAAGAGAGTCTTGCAGGTAAACTTTAACGTATGACCTCAAATGACCTTTGACCTTATCCTGTGACCTCCAACAGCACCATAACATGAAGGTACCCCCAGTGCATCTATGACCCAAGTTAGGTTGTAATCCAAGCAACCTATGTGAAGTTATTTGTCAAAAGCGAGTCTTGCAGGTAAACTTTAACGTATGACCTCAAATGACCTTTGACCTTATCCTGTGACCTCCAACGGCACCATAACATGAAGGTACCCCCAGTGCATCTATGACCCAAGTTAGGTTGTAATCCAAGCAACCTATGTGAAGTTATTTGTCAAAAGAGAGTCTTGCAGGTAAACTTTAACGTATGACCTCAAATGACCTTTGACCTTATCCTGTGACCTCCAACAGCACCATAACATGAAGGTACCCCCAGTGTATCTATGACCCAAGTTAGGTTGTAATCCAAGCAACCTATGTGAAGTTATTTGTCAAAAGAGAGTCTTGCAGGTAAACTTTAACATATGACCTCAAATGACCTTTGACCTTATCCTGTGACCTCCAACGGCACCATAACATGAAGGTACCCCCAGTGCATCTATGACCCAAGTTAGGTTGTAATCCAAGCAACCTATGTGAAGTTATTTGTCAAAAGAGAGTCTTGCAGGTAAACTTTAACGTATGACCTCAAATGACCTTTGACCTTATCCTGTGACCTCCAACAGCACCATAACATGAAGGTACCCCCAGTGTATCTATGACCCAAGTTAGGTTGTAATCCAAGCAACCTATGTGAAGTTATTTGTCAAAAGAGAGTCTTGCAGCTAAACTTTAACATATGACCTCAAATGACCTTTGACCTTATCCTGTGACCTCCAACGGCACCATAACATGAAGGTACCCCCAGTGCATCTATGACCCAAGTTAGGTTGTAATCCAAGGAACCCATGTGAATTTATTTGTCAAAAGAGAGTCTTGCAGGTAAACTTTAACATATGACCTCAAATGACCTTTGACCTTATCCTGTGACCTCCAACGGTACCATAACATGAAGGTACCCCCAGTGCATCTATGACCCAAGTTAGGTTGTAATCCAAGCAATCCATGTGAAGTTATTTGTCAAAAGAGAGTCTTGCAGGTAAACTTTAACGTATGACCTCAAATGACCTTTGACCTTATCCTGTGACCTCCAACGGTACCATAACATGAAGGTACCCCTAGTGCATCTATGACCCAAGTTAGGTTGTAATCCAAGCAACCTATGTGAAGTTATTTGTCAAAAGAGAGTCTTGCAGGTAAACTTTAACATTTGTGACGGACGACGGACGGACGACGGACGACGGACGGACGACGGACGGACGACGGACGGACGACGGACGGACGCCATTTGGATCCCTTAGTCTCGCCTTCACCTCCGGTGGGCGAGACAAAAACCATTTGGAATGATTTGAAAATAATCAGCAATGGAGAATACCTACTAGTGGGACTGAAAAATGCAAACCTGACCCACCTGTCCTCCTCTCAATAGCGAATGTCATAGCCTCATTTCCAGACACGATGGAGTAGGTCAGCCGGTCAAAGTCGGTGATGTCCGGATCGGTGGCCGACACCGCCGTCACAAATGCCCCCCTCTCTGCTATCTCGCTGATGGCACATTGGTAGTCTCGCTTCACAAATTGCGGCGGGTTATCGTTCATGTCGGTGACGACGATGCTGACGCGGGTCTCACTTCGGAGGGGCGGCATCCCGCTGTCAGTGGCGACGACCACAAACTCGTGCGAGTGATGCTCCTCGTAGTCCAGGACATGCGATGTGAGGATGAGGCCACTATTGGCAGCAATGTGGAAGTAACCGGTCTGGTTATCCGCTTGGACAATCTGGTACCGGACGCCGCTGTTCTTCTCCGAATCCTGATCGGTGGTTGAGACCTGGAGGACCGTCGATCCTACAGCCACGGCCTCGGACAGCACCGCGGCATAGACCTTCTGGTCAAAGCTTGGCATGACGTCGTTGACATCGGTGATTTGGACGTCGACGATGACCATGGCAGAGGCACCGGTCAGTGTGTCACTAGCCAGAACCTCCAGGCTGTACTGCTGTCTGGTCTCAAAGTCTACGGATCCGATCAAGTTGATCACTCCTGAGCAGAGATATAAGATATAAATTGATCATCATTCATTAGAACAGATTAGCTCATGAAGAAAAAAACATGAATTTCTTAAATATGAATTTAACCCCTTTATAATGGCCATAATATCATTGTAGACAAAAATGATAATCTGAAAAAAGTGTTTGAGAAACACTAGTTCAATGCAAACAAGTCCTCATGTTTCGTACAAAGACACATTGTAACATTGATTTCAGTCTTTCTTTTGTGATGGACAGATAGAAGAGAAGTACAGGCAGTTGTCTCTCCCCCGGATGGGGTCATTTTGAGAAGACACTACTAGTAAAAGGGGGCATACCTGTGAGGGGGCTGATGTCAAACTGGTTGAAGGGGTCACCCTCCCCAATGCTGTAGATGAGCTCCCTGCCGTGGGGAGAGAGAGCCTGAATCTGCATGACAGCTGAGTGGAGGGGCAGGTCCTCAGGGATGCTCACATGGTAGTACTGCTCCTCAAACACTGGCATCGCCTTGTTCCTCACGGTGATGGGCACGCTGACCACCGTGCTGTGCCGTGGCTTGCCTGAACAGCAGCAGGAAGGTAGAAATCACATATTATTTTTATTTTCATGATTATGTTTATGCATATTCATTTGGCACATAACACAACAGAATGCAGAGCAACATATGCAAGACATAATATCAGATGTGAAAAACAGTTTTTCATGTGATTACAAAAAGATGTTTCCCCCTAAAGTCATGCAGATATTCTACGGGTCCAATTAGTAAAGAATATATGTATAACTCACAATTCATTAACCATTCAGCTGACAAATGACCAACAGACAAATAAACAGGTAAAATGACCACTATGGCCGCCATCGTACCTTTATCACTGGCCTTGATACGGAGAGTAAAGTTCTTGTTCTGTGAGTTGGCTCCCAGCCGCTCCCTGACAACGATGATACCGGTGCTGGAGTCGATGGCAAAGTGGCCCTCTCCTCCCTCCACCAGGGTGTACTGGACCTCCCCATTCTTACCCACGTCTCGGTCTGTGGCTGTCACCTGAGGAAGAAGAAAGGGGATTCCAATTCATCTCCTTTTATCCAGGACCTAAAATTCACTTAAAATCAATATTACACCCAACAAAGCTTAAATGTGGGTAAACCAATATAGGTTAGAAAACAGTCATTCCTCAAATTCTTGATTTTAACTATACAACTAATGCATAAACTGTATAAAATGCATGAACCCAATGTTGTATACTTAAACCTGAGGAGGTTACATGACTAAAAATGTGATTTTTTAAAAGAAAATTGCTTACCTCTCTGACTACCTCTCCGATACTGGCATCCACCTGAACGATGGCGTTGTACTGGTGATGGATGAAGATGGGTGGGTTATCGTTGACGTCCAGAATCTCCACATGAACTATGATGTGGGCAACCCTGGGTGGGGATCGACGATCACGAGCCTCCACAACGATGTGGTAATAGGCCTGCTGCTCACGGTCGAATGGGAGCCCAGTGCTGCGAACGATACCTGCGGTAGGTTTGATGGAGAACATTGGGGACGGGTTGAGGATGGAGTATGAGAGTGGCTCATTGAGCGTGTTGCCGATGACCGATAGGACTGCAACATCGTGCACTGTACTGGAGTTCTCACGGATAATGGCGTAGCATTCATTTGCAGGGAATCGCAGGCTTGAACTCGGGCGGGACTCCACAGCGATAATAACCTGCGCGTCGTTGAAGTTGAGTCCGTCGGTCACACGCACCGTGAGGTCGTATTCTGAGTTCATGTCCGTGCCACTCGCGACAAAGATGTCGCCAGATTGGGCGTCGATGCTGAAGTGATGGCTGCGGTCACCTTCATGGATGGAGTACTCCAGCCGTGACATGCTGACCTCATCCTCGTCCTCGGCAGTCACCTGGAGCACAAAGACGCCGCTGTAGGTGGGGAGGAGCAGCATAGCGGTGAAGATATCCTGGGTGAACTGGGGCTGGGAGTCATTGATGTCAATAATGGTGACCCTGACTCTTGCTGCCTCTGCTGCCATCATCTGCGGGCTGCCAGTGTCGTGGACCTGCACCGTGAACTCAAACTCAGGGATGTCCTCGTGATCCAGCGACATCTTGGTGCGGATTGCCCCTGTGCTTTCGTCGATGCTGAAGTACATCTGTGCGTCGCGGTCGATGATCTCGTACACGAGGTGGGCATTGTGGCCAGAGTCCGCATCCATGGCGCTGATGACCAGCGGGTGATTCTCATTATCCAGCACCACGCTCTTGAGCGACGCTGACTCCGAGATGCTGCCGACGTACTCCACTGAGCTAAACTCTGGTGCATTATCGTTCACATCCTGCACGTGTATCACCACACATGCATTCGTGCGGAGCCCCACCATATTCGTGGCTTGCACGGTGAGGTTATACACAGTGACCTCTTCATAATCCAGAGGCGCCGTCGTGGTGATGATCCCCGAATTTGAGTTGATGTCAAACATCCTCGCGTCGTTGCCCCAGGTGATCTCGTAATAGACAGACGAGCGGCTGACAGCGGAGATCTGGACCACAAACTGGTTGCTAGGAAGGTTCTCCGCCACCTCAGCCATGTACTCCTCATCCCGTAGTCTCGGCGGAGCGTTGTTGGAGAGGGTGACCGAGACGTTGACGAAGCAGACGTTACTAAGAGGCTGCTCGCCATGGTCAGTAGCCCGGATGACCAGGGCGTAGTGAGCCTCCTCCTCAATGTCCAGCTCGTGACCGACGGTCACTGTGCCCAGGATTGGGTCGATGTTGAAGGCCTGACCAACATTACCTGCAGGGAGATGAAGAGGATATGTCAGAATAAAATGAAGAGATAACTTCTTCGATTATAATACCATTCAAAAGCTTTCTGTATAACAAGTGCATTATCATGACAACAGAAAGAATACATTAAAGAAATATACACATATTACGAGAATATTTGTAATGAAATTACACTAGCACTTCTTATATAACTACTTCAATGTTTGTGAATAAGTAAAGTGCAATACTACTTTAAACAATCACATGAGTATGATGTCACTATTAGATGTGTATGATAATCCAATTGTTGGCATAAGCAGACCTTTTTCCGTATTACATAAAAAAAAACATATCATTGCATCATTACAGCAGTACTCCTTTCATTGCTGGTATACCTTAGTCTTTATTTATTTTTTTATTGCAAATGTGCTGACAACTTCCCCAAATCATCCTTTAGATTGACTGGGTGGTGTATTTCATCCATCATGAAAATGTTTTAAGCAGCAAGAAAATATAACGTTCTCATTTTCTTTAAAATTCATTATAAGAACAGATGCTCTCTATTAAAACTACCTTTTTAAAACAGGATACATGATATCAGGCATCTTATTGAAACATACATAAATGTACAGGCACAAATCATTCTAAAGAGCAAAATGATCTCATTGCTTATACATCACATGATAAATACATGAGAGGTAACTAACTCTTTCTATTTATGAACTAGCATGAAATACATGCATCTTTCATGAGACAGTCTTGGGTAATTTACTATTTACGAAGATGTTATGCAACAGTAAAAATGTAGAGAGAAACCCAGCATAGTGAACACGGAGTAAAAATAGAGTATACTTAATGGTAGCTTACACATACAGTCTGTTACTTACAAACAAAATATGAACATGAACAAAGCAGTCCTTCATGTCATTCGCATCATCATAATTGTCATATAATCATAAAAAGTCAAACTGTAGTATGACGTTATCATATACCTGTACCTGTTTTTATGACATATCTTTCATGCATGTTATGCTACAATAAGTATTTGTATTAGTAGGAACTAAGATGTGAGCTGTTAGTTGATGATTTGAAATACTTTATGGCGACCACAGGACAGACATATAATTTGATTCTGGCAAGTGTTACGTTGACATCCAATTATACAATTCCTAATCTAATGCACAACAATTCTTTGATTTCTTATCAGAAGTGGAACAATTGCCAACACTGTAAATTCTTTGAAATCATTTGATGATAACCTGATAAAGGACAGGGAGAATATATATTGTTTCACTCAGGGTAGATCAAAATAATTTTCCAAAGCACCCCCCCCCCCCAAGAATGTTCAAGTTCTTGGAATGTCTGTGACCTTTGGTTACATGGGGCAATATCTGCTATTCATATCTCATCTATTGACAGATGTTTTTGCTTCCATTCAGTGTGGGTTAGCACCTGAAGTGTTCCTGCATGGAGAAGGATGAGTACACATCACTATCTGTCTCTTGGAATGTTTTACAATGAAAGACAAAATACAAAGCATGTGCGAAACTATTGTGTTTACAGCTTTCTGAACAAGGATTTTAGGTCCATTGCTTACATACAACCCACATAGATTCAATATCCTGTCTCATAATAAAACATAAATCATAAAAGTATTTACATAGTACATGAACAAATACTACGAGAAGATGAAGAGAAAATGAGTGCAAAAGAGCATGACATTCCACATGCAACTCAAATGCTGCTTAAAAGATATGAACAAAATATTAAGTTGATGAGAAAACTATAGTACTATTGTACAATAGTTCATCTTTGCAATGCATGAATTTTAAGCATGATGTGCAGTTGAATTATGGTCTAATTTCAATTTGATATTTTAAATATAACAACTTACAACATACATTTCTGCTATATGAAAAAAAAAAAACTTTCATTAAAAAAATGAGATAGGGCAAGTCACCCTATCACATCTAAGCAAACTTGTCGAGTGCATCCATGCAAGTTAACACATTTCATTAAATGCATATTTGGATGTCTAGCTGGGGTTTAAGGATTAATTGGGGGAGCTAAAAAAAAGGGGGAGAAAAATCATGCTTAAAAGCGGAAGAACCAAAAGGCGGATGAGCCAACCTCTCTCACTGCCATTCCTTGTGACTGGAGAAACAAAAACAAGATGGATTTTGGGGAAAGGGGGTGGGTGGGAGGTCGGGGTGGGAGAAAATAAATCAAACTCATCGCAAAATGAAGGTTCAAATGCTTATAACGGGCTCAACACCAACTCATGATGTGGGTGGAATGGTTAAATATCTGCTTTTTCTTTCTTAACACAAGTTCAGGGCCCCATATCATAAAGAGTTGCAATCCACTTGAATCAAATGCCTATTTCTAATGTCTAGAATTACAATTGATATCAATCACAAGTCAAGTTGCATTCAATTGCAAATCTTCAAAAGACAGGGCCCTGGTCTTTTGAGGCATAGCTTGGACTTCTTCAGTTTCAGGCAAAACTGGTTATTGGTTGATGCTGAGCCCCTTTTTAAAACATTATATCCACAGAGATAAATCAAATCAATGAATCAATCTGAAATGAGCCAACGTTTAACCTTTCTTTGGATATGTCTTACACATAAAATAGTATTATTGTGTTCATGGCAGAGTTAGTTCAAATCAGATTGATTCAAAGTTGGGGAATTCATACCAAACTACCAATCAAAGCACAGTGATTATGTTTCTTCTTCTCCTTAGCAACAAATGACCTTTGACCCGATCCATTCTTCATGTCACAAACCACACGCATTCAAGTCTGTCTGTCTGATGAATGAGGTGCATATTTGGTGCATTGTGGTTGATGAAGTCAAGCTTATCAAAGGAAAATGAATGGAATCCCCTCTCTTTTCTTCTTCACTATGGGTAAAGTTCCATGCATTACACACCCCAGACTCCTGTCAATTGTTTACTACCATGGGTGACGCTAGACCATTTCTCCTGGAGGCGTTGGGGGGGGGGGGGGGGGGGGGTTGGTGGCGTATGGCACTTTGCTATCATTATTTCTTAATTTTGTTAACAAAATGCCCAGGATTATGGGCATCAAACTTGGCCTCATCATACTAATCATCTCTCCGGAACAAAAAGATTATTGCTGACAAATCTTATACTGAATGAGTAATGGGTCATACCCCTTGCCCCCCCCCACCCCCCCCCACCCCCCCACACACACACCCACATCTCCTCCAGTAAAACCCCACTTCAATTCTTTGACAAGGTATTATGGACCTTTGCTTTTCAATGTGTCTGGAGCTTGATAAATGGATGAAAAGAGAATAGGAGAGAATGAGCTTCTTGTAAACATGTGCACACACGTCAGGCATGGCCGACCGAATTGAAGCTAGGCAGCAGTGCGCGTCCCATTTTGTGTCAATTCTCACAAAATAAACACAATGAATCATGATTTATCTGATGCTGAAATAGGAGAAATTCTAATGAACAAAGATGAACATTTAGAAGTGAGAGAAAAAGGGAATTATATGAAAATGGCCTTCAAAATCAAATTGTAAATAGCATTAAAAAGAGATTTTGCTTGTATGTTTGAACATCTTATGACTATTATAGTTGGTGCAGATTTAGATTCAGAGAGGGAAAAAGGGAAACTATTAATGTCAGAAGGGCATTGAAAGAAGAGTTACAGGTGAACTTTTGTAAATATCAATAATGGAATGAAAAGATTGCAGCTCATTTATGATTGTTACAAACAAAATAGAGCAGAAAAGAGGTGGGTGCAGCATGTATTTCACCTCTTGAGGCCGACATATGCCGTTTAAAATGGAGAGCTAAAGAGAATCTAACTGCTCCCAGTTGCTTTACAAAAAGTGCCATACTTGGTTGCATTATGAAAGAGTTCTAAAGCAGTTCATTCCACTTCCAGGGGGCTTGGAGCATCGCAATCACTATAATCAATTGTGTAATGTCTAGCTGGCAAGTCCCACACACATATTTTTGCCTTTGACACATGATTATAGATTGTACAATGTTGTTATGAGAAGAGCTCTTCGGAATTCTTCCCTTCTAAGATCCATATTTTTTAAAGGAATTTTCATATCATATGGCTTTGTTCCTCATTGGTACACTGATGTGCAAAATTATGAATGCTAATTTCCTGTAATTTTTTGCATTAAATAATCCGACAAAGAAAAAAGATGAAGCAAATGAGAAATGTGTTGCAAACATACCTTGCACGATGGAGTAGGTCAGCTCAGCATTAGAGCCCTGATCTCGATCAAACGCATAGACATCCACGACCCTGGTCCCAACAGCGGCTGTCTCAAACACCTTCCCCTCATAGCTCTCAGCGCTAAACTCCGGCATATGATCGTTGGAGTCCGTTACCGTGACGATCACACGGGCGTAGGTGCGGTGCGTGCCGAGGTTGTAGTCTTTCACCTCAACGTTGAGCACGTGCTGGCGCTGCGATTCGTGGTCCAGACTCTCGTTAAGCGAGATGACGCCGGTGTGCGTGTCGATGCGGAACTTGTAGCGGCTGGCGGGGTCAGCGGTGCTGGGCAGGGTGTAGAAGAGGCGGTCCGTGGCATCTAGGTCCGTTGCCTCCACCTGCACGATGGGGGAGTTGACGGCCGTGTGCTCAGGGATGTCGACCTCGTAGAGCTCCTGCTCCAGGATTGGAGGGTTGTCATTGATGTCCACTACCAGGATGCGCATCTACAAGGGATGGGAATAAAGGAATAAGATATGTACTTTGATATAATATATGACACATATGTCGAGTTAACACATTAATTATATTATTAACACAGTACTCTTTTCTGAAATTACTTAATTCTTACATCTCTTACTACTGACCTGTATCTAACAATGTAACATCGTTAAAAATGATGGAGGCACTATGTAAGACAAATGAATAAATAACCATAAAATAAGACCAAAAGCACATTCTTTCTTAGACAAGGACCATAAAAAATGAAAAAAATCAGGTCAAATGTATGAAAGGTATGTAAAGTGGGTGGAGCTTGTTACCGTGGTGGTGTCCTCGTTGAACCCGTCAGAGGCTGCAATGGTGAGGTCATAGGTGGACTTAGTCTCACTGTCCAGGGGCTGGGCCACCAGAATGGTCCCTCCCTGAGGGTGGATAAAGAAGGCTCCGTCTTCATTGCCAGCTGGGGAGAAAAGAATAAGAAAATCAATGTCAATATCAAGGAAGGCACACATATGCACAAAATCTATTTTAAAAATCAGGGAATTGATACAATTGTGCTATGATGAATAGCAATCTTCCAGCTGGTCATTAGGTTTTAGCATAACATACCTCCTTTAAAGGTTCTGAGGGTGCTCTTTAGAGATAAATCTCTATGATGATAGGAAATAAGTTTACACCTCTTATCATTTCTTGAAGATTCTTAAAAAAGACTGAAATATGGGAGGGGGAATATGCATCACATGTATATGCATGTATATATGAATATTCTGAAAATACATCAGTTCTTCTAACAAAAGAGTATGGGTGATTGTTATTAGTGGATATTTATCCATCTACCTGTTCATATGGTACTGGTTCTGACTCGTGGACCTGTAAAAGTTGTCAAAGGAAGACAAAACTCTTTGTTACTGATTATTGTTACTGGTATTTCATTCATACATTCCTATCTATAAATACAGCAGCGGCTTCTTACTAGTGAACCTGTATCTGATCTCATCCCCGTCCACATCCCAGGCAGACACATAGTTCACAAAGCCTCCTACGGGGGCGTTCTCCGTGATCCTGGATACAGACTCCGTGAGGGCTTCAAAGACCGGCGGGTTCGGACTCTCGACCTCCGGAGCAGTCACTCTGATGGTCAACCTGGACAGGCTACTCATCCGGCCACTGGGTCCATTGTCCTTGACCTCCACCTAAAGGTTACAGTAGTGGACAGGGATTCTTGTTATTATTTTTGTGTGCAAGGTAGGAAAGTCATTGAGATTTGAATGGTTTTACTCACACACAAAAGTCTGACAAATGGACAGAGCTGAATGTGTCAAGAGGTCTGAATTCAGACTACTGCCTGAACACCATCATCCCACAGAGAAGAGATTACTCATATTGTATTGAAACTATTGAAACTTGTATTGATACTAAAGGCCAAAATGATTGCTGGTTCATCATTCTGATTGGCAATACATGCAATAATCCTATTAGAAATGCAGATCTAAAAACTGACTCCCATCATTTAGAAATGAACAATTTTAATGGGATAGAAATTGGGTGGCATGTTGGGCAGAAAAAGTAAATGAGTGCATCATGACAACTGTTATTTTTAGAGAGAGAAGACTGCATAATGGGGGTGCTATTTCATCTTAATCAACCGTTTCTGTGCCAGACGCACTGATGTTCAATGACGAATGAAGAGTGAAATCACGGGGCATAAGGGAATAACACAGAAGTCTATCACAGCAGAACAACACAAAAAACAACAAAACGGTATTCTGTTCCTCCAAGAGAAAAGACTCCCCTGGTATATGAGAATAATACAGTATCTTATCACAGCAAAAGCAAC
The DNA here is from genome assembly GCA_963669155.1 of Arbacia lixula. Classification (NCBI taxonomy): domain Eukaryota; kingdom Metazoa; phylum Echinodermata; class Echinoidea; order Arbacioida; family Arbaciidae; genus Arbacia; species Arbacia lixula. Next base: position 4,283,443 of record OZ022582.1, on the reverse strand, counting down.
AAAAAATATTTAAAAAAAAAAAGACCAGTATTCCGTACCTCCAAGAGATACGTCTCGCCCTCGTTGACCGTCTTGCTGCAGGTAATCTCTCCTGACGTAGCGTCGATGTAGAACCTGGAGCCTGTGTTGCCCTCCTTGATGAAGTAGCTGAGCTCTGCGTTGGATCCCGTGTCCTTGTCCATGGCCATCATGCGGTAGATGAATCGGCGCTCCTCAGGCATCTCCATGGCGGGGATGGACGTGTAGATGTTCGTACCCTCCACGAACTTGGGCGTGTTGTCGTTCACGTCCTCCACGTGCACGACCACCTTGGCGACGGCCGTGAGCGCAGGGTCGCCGTTGTCGGATACCTCGACCTGTTGGGAGATGAAAAAAGGGGGAAAGAGAGAGAGAGAGAGAAAGAACTTGGTTAATCATCTGGTTAAGAATGTAAATTAAAGGATATGTGGTTTCATGATGATTGGTCCACAGATTAAATGATCCATTCACTCCCCCCAAAAAATGGAATACGCTGAATATACAATGAAATAACAAACATGCAAGATTTTTTTTGCAATACATATAGGCATCATGTACAACAAAAAGAGGAAAAAAGGTCAGCAAAACTTTCTTGATATTACTTTCTGATGCCTCACTCTCTCTTTAAATAATCATAAACACAAGGTCATATGTCAACAGTGCCATCTACACCAGGTCCCAGATCTCTTTCTACATCTCCCATACATAGATTCCACACTCTTATCTTGCTTGCGGGTATGCCATATTTATACCAAGAAGTCAAGATGACAACTTCTATGGGTCACTCATTCACAAGAGTCCATCCCCATCTCCCTCCCCCCCCCCCCCCCCACTCCAAATCCAAAACCTCCTCCAAACTCACTGTCCCACATACAGACATTTTTGTATATCTACAAATAATCCAAAGAGGCGTGGAATGCGCATTTGGTAGGGTCACTTCTCGTTTCTTCTTTTACACCCAATAAACTCGAAACCACCACTGGGGATACGAGAGGGGCGCAATTTTCGTCCCCCGGGCAAAAAGGGGGATGACCCAATTATATTCTGGAACAATAAACGCTGGCCGTGGGGTCTCCGTGAAATCCGAGGTATCTCGTTCTAAGGTCAGGTCTCGAGGGTATGGGCTAAGTTTAGGGTCTTCACAGGTTCCTACATTTCTACATTTTCAATTCTTTTGACCTTTAACTTAAACAGCCAAACAAAATGGCAGGACAGCAGACATACTCACAGACATTTCAATCAATGGGAAATATATTTAATATCATGTCTTTGATTGGAGGAATGTTTTTTTTTCTTCTTCATATTTGATTAGCCTTGAGACTAGCTGCTTTCCAATGGTCACCTCCCACACCAAAGATATATATCACAGTTTAATTTGGGCACACATCGCAGAGAGCACACAACCATTTTAACACGGGGTCAGTTCTGTGACACTGTTCCTTTTGATGCATTTTATGCAATTTGAGCAAGTACGCCCACAAAAACACTCTTTGTCCATCTGTGTGATTACTCGAGTTTATCGCACCTCCATCCACTACCATTACCACCTTCGCCCTCCTTCTCTGCATCCCAATATCTCTTTCATCTTCTTTCTTCCCGCCACACCAATTTGTTCTGACTATCCACGCACTACAAGCCCTACAACGTCCTGTTGCATCTTTCCCAAGCTCACTGCCACAGTCAATTTCTCCATGCCCACTGACTGAACATTTCCTCTCAGACCCAGCCTCATCAATACACCCAAATGGTTTTACCACCCCCTCAAACTCTTAAAATTTAACAGTTAATGGGAAAGTCAGACAGGTTGAGCGAACATGTCCCCATTGTTAATCCTGTATCAGGATTGAGAGACCTGTCAGCGAGTCGGTGGTCTAGATTCTCTTTCCGCTGACCTCTGACACCTCAATGGACAAAGCAGACAAGAGGCAACGAAACCTTGACTTTGGACCAAATATGGAGATACATGGAGGTCCTCATCAAAAGCTTGCTATCGAAATGCAGCTGCCTTGTGAAATGCCCACGACGATCAACTATTCTCTTTCTTTCCTTTTCTCTTGAAGAAGAGGAAGACAGATCTGAAAACTGCATGTGAATCTCATCTAATACTCTTATCTCAATTTCTTTATTTTATGAAAACTGATTTTCTAGATCACGGGGATAGTATGGATAGATCCATCTCAAGCATACTTCAAAGGCCTCATCAAATATTTGCCAAGAACAGATGCTTCCAAGCAGGCGCCATGGCAACGCAGCAGCCTACAGCAACTTGATTAGTAGGAGATGGCCTGGCTGGAAGTGTGTGTGATGTAACAGGGAATGAATGCCAAAGGGAGATATAGGGAAGAAGAAGAGAACATATGAATATACTGTAAAGAGATAGAAGGAATCAGACAGAGGTAGAGTAGGGTGGATAGATGAACAGATCAGAGCATAGAATGTATGTAAACAGCAATTCTGCATTACATCTAAGCCATTATCAATATTCTACCCAGCTCCATCTAACAATCATTTGGAATATTCTAGTTTAGGTTCATATTCCATCAATAAAATCAGAGACAGGCATGTATAGACAACCTTGCATAACATCACAGGCTTACAGAAAGGAGAAAACCTGTCAATCTAAATTCAAGCAAACTTGACTCAAAGCGTGCAAATTACCGAGCATGTGTGGCTGGCACAATTTATGCCCTAAAGTGATTTTTCTGGCGTGTCCCTAATGAGAAGTCAGGCCATAATGGAGACATTTTCTCATTAAGCTCTCTCCTAGCAGTGACAGCTTGATTCACAGCTAGTTACCTCGTGATAATATCTCCTTCGTCTCCCACGGCACACAGTGTTTCTATGTGATCTTATCGGCTCTTCAACCTAGGAGTAGGCTGATAGATGTATCCACACGTGTATATTAATCCTTTCATTACCAGAGTGTCAAAATCCTATTGGCCTATTACAAATCTTCATGCAAATGGTAATAAGAGAGGTATATCATGCTGTGTCAAGCTAAATGCTACTCAGTAGGATTTGTAAGTATTACCAGTATTCATTCAATTAATGGCACTTCATCTCAAACCTTCAGTATCTCAGTCATGCCACCAAACTTTCTTCTGCTCTAACCAAGACGTATAGAACAACTTATAGAAGGTCTCCTCACCTTATACCAATCATGTGTGGTACCGAGACTATCCTATTATGCATTATGCAGTATGCACCTAGCTCAATCATCAACCCATTTAAGTCTGATACCGAGATTAACTGCTACCCTAACAAGACAGGTAATCAATCTGCAGAAGGACTCCTCAACTTATAACAAGTGAGTCTGATTCCAAGACTATCCTGTACATCTGAAACCTATCTGAGTCTGATACCCAGACTACCTGCTGCCCTAACAAGACAGGTAATCAACCTGCAGAAGGACTCCTCATCGTATAATAGCCCCATCGCCAATCGTCCGTCGAGCGAGCGCCGACTCCAATCGAATTAGGGGCCAAAATGTCAGCGCAGGCTGACACAAGGAGCCACAGACATCCCAGGCCTAATGGAAGGGATGTTGAGATCAAGTAGAGCTGACTCTCTGTGTCTCAGCTTACATAGGGACATACAACCAGGAACGCAGAGCAGACAACTTGATACTGCATTCATGCTTTTTTTGTTTCTAAAACATCTGATATTGTTAAAAATTATTGGGCAAAAAGAGCAGATTGGACGATTGTTTCTGGTCTTGTCTGTTGGGCGCTTGTGTGGTTCTTGTTTTTGTCATTGGAAGACATGCGCAGTGATGTTAAACATGAACAAACTTTATGCAGAAATTACTGATATGGTAATAAAGAGACCAAGTGAATTTGTGCATTTAGTAAAATGGTAAAGACAAGAAACTGAGAGATATTTTCTGTCATGTAAGCCATTTAATACGGTTTTGGATGTGCATTGCACTGCATATGAGACGACATGCACATACCTCATGAGCGGTAAATTGAAACCCCACCTAGCATGCATCAATTAATTTACTCCAATTACAAACCACATTCAAATCAGCTTTCATTTTCACCTCAAGCCATTCACTAAAATCATTACCGAGAATACAAAAGTCATGTTTGCATTTTCATGGTTACATTGTTATGGTTGTGAGGGTCATTCCTGTTTCATAAATGCTTCATAACGAGAAATCTTTACTCCAATGAGCAAATTATAGACACGTTAGTTCCTCAATAAAAATCTGAATAGGGGCGCATGGGCGGCATAATTGCACCAGCCACCATTGTGATACATGTCCCGCGTGAATGGGGGAGTAAGGGAGGAAGATAGCGGAATGGTAACTTCATTAAGCAGTGATTAAAACGGTACGAGGCGACCCTAGCCACCATCATAACAAAGTTATAATCAATTCCCATCTTCTATAAAGGATTCTACTCCTGTATAGGGTCCCTCCTCTGAGATAAAAGCCTAGATGTAAAGAGAACTGGGACTTGCGATGAAACACTTGTCTTTTAATTAAAGAAACAATAAATCATGAATATTAATGATATGAACTCCTGGTGTGTCCTTGAAGAGAGAATGACTGTAATCTCTCTTGTATCATTCACACAGCTCTCCATGAATACAGCAGTATATTGTAATTGCATTTTCATTGTTATCATGTTAACTAAATGTATGATTGATTTTTATAACTCATGGAAGAACAGCAATTTGCTGTGGCAAGAACATCTTGATCACATGAATGAACACAATTAAAATGGATTAAATGAGAACCCATAATATGATATTCATAGACTAGATTTCTATACAAATTTAATCTCTCCTTTTTTAATATAGACTCTTCCTTCGTAATGTTTGCTATCAGATTTTTTCTCAACATAATATACATTATTACACTAACCAAAAGAGAGATTGTTATCCCCTCGTCACTTCAAACAAAAAAAGAACAATCGTTGCTTTGAACACGATCACGAATAAAAGCATTAGCTCATGATTACACTGATGTCTACGTTTTCATCTTTTTCGTGACTACATGCACACCTACGTGCGCTGCGAGCTATAATCAAACTTCAATCTAAAATGGCCTTGCAGCACACACAGCAAAATTGCTACACACTGTTCATGTTCGCAGAAAGACATGACGAAAACATCACATGACCACGGCGCAAATGTCAGAAAACTCTGCGTGCCGTCCCGGAGAAAATGGAGCAGCTCTCCACGGGGGCCAAACATGAGCGGTGGAGTGATCAAGGATGCCCCACACCTATCCTAAAGGCCTAGCTTCACCTATGCAGCCAACTGTCAATATGATGTCTCTGTCTCTCTCTCTTCCTCATCCCTCTGTCATTTCTGCTATCACTTGATACTCATTGCAGCTTCACATACGAGTTAACTGTCAAATATGATCTCTCTCACTCTCTCTCTGCTCTGTCATCTTCTGCTATCACTTCACACTCTTTGCATCAATCATTTACACCCAGGGGAAAAAATACTTGTTTGCAAAGAAAAGGACGATTTGCATGTGATATTATACAAAGTTTGCATACAAAAAGCTCAGCTTCACCTACACAGTCAACTGTCTCTCTAAGATGTCTCTCTCTCTCTCTCTCTCTCTCTCTCTCTCTCTCTCTCTCTCTATCTCTCTCTCCCTCTTTTCTCTGACTTCATCTCCTAACTACTCTTTGAATGAAATGTTTACACTATGGTTTATTATTGAAGATGGGAGGTTTCTGTTGTGTGTGTTGAAACCCAAATAAAACAACGTCATGTTATGTACAAGCCATAAGAAGTGGGGTAAAAAAAGTTGTTATGACAGATACACAATTCAGTCACTTGAATACATCGGTCATGCACTGCTCATATCATGAGCTCCTTGAAATAGACGTCGATGAAGTTGTAAACATGTCAAAATTGGTGAGCATGTCTCATTTCAGATCGTACTAAGCTACTAAGTAGAACTGACTGATTTTGATTGGATTTTCATAATGAATGTTGCATGAACCTGATCTTCCACACTGCACAGGAGCCTGTGAGTTTTTTTTTTTATATATCAAATTAAGGATGCAGTGTTAGATTCGGCCCACCCTCAGAGTGCAGTGTATTGTAACATGAAACTTTACAGTACAGAAGGTGTGCTGTCATATTTGTTATGCAAGCCTCTGGTTCTAAACACCATTCCTCAAGTGGAATACTGGTCTGACATTGTCTAGCGAGCTAGTTCCAGGTATTCTCATTGAGAGTTCCTGCTATGATCACCGCTACTTGCTTTACCCACATAAGTTAAACTTTAGAATCAGTTGTCTTGAGAACACGCTCTTAAGTACTCTATTGATGGTAAGAAAAATAAACCAATTCAGAGCCCTGTTTTGTAAAGAATTGCGATTGATCGCAACTTGACTCTGAACATTAGAGCTAGGGGATTGGACTTGCAATCGAGTCACATCAATCGCAACTCTTCAGAAGACGTGGCCTAAGACTCTAACCAGAAAGGGATGATTTGTACAAAATATTGCGCGATATTTGAACAAATATGTATGTGAAACTGAAAGAAAGTTTGCACACAGTAAATGTTCTTATAATATCAAATCAACATTAACTCGAGCCCCGTAAAACTTTCGCTGCATCTGGAAAAATGAGCGGACAAACGATCGTCTCAATTTCAACGAATTCTCAGAGCATCCCTTTACAAAATCACAGCACCTGTGCAAAATCAGTTTTGAGAGCTCAGAGACCATTTTCCAAAGTTGTTCATTTCTCTTGGTCTGGGAACAAAACAATGTCAAGTCCCCAGCGTAACCTGTGTGCGTAGTGGCTCCATCTGGGGTTAATGCGGCAGTTTAAAGCATTTCTCTGTCATGCTTTTGTAACATAACTTGTTTTGTTGAGTTTGATCAACATTCCATGACATATGAACTCAAAGCCTCTGCACTCACCGTCTCCCAATACAGTTGTCTTTGGGGATCACATAACAGACATACTCAAATCCCATAAAATGGGCAGATTTGGGGATTTGGGGGTAAAAAGTGTAGGTTGGTCACAAAAATTACCATGCATATTCAAGCATCAGTACTATCCATCTAAACATAGATGCTTTTATTTTTCAGCTCCAATGTTCTTCTTGAGAGAGGAGTTGACATGAATGATGCACAATAAACTTCAGAATCCCGTAGAGACACCCAATATTCTCCCCATTCCCATACCCTAAAGAACCGCTGTCCCATCACGACATCCCACTCCACAGAGACGTTCCCCATGCACCCTCATTCAAAAATGTGCCCCAAACATGTTTACAACGAGCAGGGTCTGACTCTCCTTACCAAACATACTGCACAACGATTCCCCTGAAGAGTATATTTCATGAAAGTAACACCTCCATCAAATGCTCAACTGTCAGGTCATTTTATCAATGATATGTCACAGTGCGCTCTACAAACTACGATGTATTCCTGCGCAGGTCTACTTTTTGTCTCGCCAGTTCATGTGCTGTTCCCCAACAAGAGACATTTTGATTTTTTCACTGGGGTGATTTTTCCACCTGTTGTTCCCAAGTTGCTTTAATGTCCCCTAACTGTACCCTTGGTGTGTCCTGTTTGGTACCCATAAAGTCCCCTTTCCAGCCTTGGTGTCTGTACTTTGCACCCCCAGATGTTCCCCAGATGTCCCCCAGAGCCCCTCAATGTCCACCTGATGTTCTCCATGATGTCCCCCTCATGTCTTAATGACCCCCTTGCATCTCCCTGTCTCCCATATTCCCCCCTCACGCCCCCTGGTACCCCCTTCACGCCCCTCTTGGTGTACACCTGACATTTACAACCATAGATCCTCCCGTAAACCCACGGATTATGCCAGGCCTGTCATTTTTCCAATTCGTCAATCAACATATTTTCATCTTTAAGAAAAACTTCCCCAAACATCATCGCCTCTCACACCACTCAATCCTCACCCCGAATCTGCCCCCTCCTCCCTCTCTTCACCTCCGATCTCTACCACGATCCTCCTTCCTCCTACCCAGGGTTTGACGGCAGACCTATGATTGTTATTTTAGCAGGTTCCGTTCTCACCTCTTTCCAGACACCATATTTTGTTGTCACTGTCACTGTCAAACCGTCATCCCTTAATTCGTTGTTATCCCGTTCGGAGATCAGGGGGGATTTTTTGGTGATTTTATACCCAGACTCACATTCGGGACATGAATGAGAAATCGGCTGGGATCATTTTCTTTACTCAAGAAGACGAGATAATGTGAAGAATGCTTGTTTTGTTTCCATTAAAGATGGAGTACAGGTGACAACTTCTATGATTTACGACTATTCTTGTGCCAATATGAAAATCCCCCAACAATCCACCAGTTTAATTCTCTTCCGCCTCTTCCATTGTATGTTGTTCTTTGTCCTTCCATTCTTCTCTCTCACTTTGATCTTTTACCTTTAAGGTCCTCCTGGCCATTTCATTTGGTAAAAAAAAATGATGAACAGAAACGAGGTTAAGGACAGAAAGCAACTGATAGCTACATTTCAACATAATGAAATGTGACTCTAGCATGGGCACTCATATCAATCTTCCTGTATGTTATCAACAAACCATCTCACATATTAATTCTGCTAGGAGTGCTATTTATCCCAAAACAGGATGGAATGATCAATCAACTTTCCGAGCTTTTTCATTAACTTCAGGTTTGGTCTTAACCCCTATAGTCCCACACATGACATACAGTGTACTGCTTCATGGGATGTGTGTGTATGTTACTGGTGAAGTAATGTTACAGTGGCACATAGAGGGTTAAAAACACTAAGAAATCTCAAAATTTGGAATCAAATGTGATCTATTCATCTGCGCTAGGTAGAATCCAACTGGCATTCCACCATGATTTAAAGGATCAAAGTTCAAATATTGACAATCTAGCAAAGACAGCAGACAACATAAAGGTAAGTCTTGGCAGTATCATATCACTAGCGCGCTTCACGAGAGAGAGAAAGAGAGAGAGAGAGAAAGAGAGAGAGAGAGAGAGAGAGAGAGAGAGAGAGAGAGAGAGAGAGAGACAGACAGACAGAGAGAGAGAGAGAGAGACAGAGACAGAGAGGGGGAGGGAGACAGAGAGAGGGAGAGAGTGAGAAAGAGAGAAAGAGAGTAAGAGAGATGACAGAGAGACAGAGAGGGAGAGAGGGAGAGTGAGGGAGAGTGAAAGAGAAAGAGAGAAAGAATGAAAGAGAGAGAGAGAGAGAGAGAAAGAAAGAGAACGTGTCTCGCACCTTGTCAAGGAGATAGCATCGTGGGGGCGGGCAAGTCAACATGTTATGGGATCATGTTTTGTAAGTGACATTCTGCAAAAGGACTCTCTTTCTGCTGCAGGTATTGGGAAAGGTGTCAGAGGAAAGCAAGAGGAGACAGAACGATCCAGACCTTTAGTCTGAAGCATCCAGTGCAGCTTAGGAATGCTGTCTCCTTGGCCCCAACTGTCTGTCAGTATCATCTCCAGAGGATCCCAGAGTTGTTGACAAAAACGCTTCAAATTCAAATCATCCCTATATATTTGTGTTGTTTTCCAACTGTAATCTACCCAAATCCCCTCACCCCACCAAGGCAATATTTAGTAAACAGATACATTCTTTGAATTTCATCCATAATCGAATAATATCATTATGCATAGATGTTGACAAAATCACCACTTTAGACAAAAATAATCCTATATTTTCTGAAAAATTCCGAAAACAATCCAACAATATTTGATATATTTAGATAAAATATGATTCTGAAGTTATAAATAAATGCGCTCATATAGAAAGACATCATATGACTCCATGGAGCTTGCAAGAATGGTTCGATACTTGCTGGAACTTGAGACATCTCAAACCCTGAAGAGGGGCCATAATGGTGAACCACACAATCCAACTTTCACCCATCAGACCCTCCCTCATATCACCACTTCTAGTCTCCTCCCTGCGGTATGACCCTTCAACACAACTTTGCTCTACCACAAGCCCTGCTCCCCCCCCCCCCCCCCCCACCCTCCCTTCCTTAAAAATGAGCCCTTCAACAATGCTACTTATCTAAGGTACTGTCAATCAGCTACAGTAACTGCTTTTTAAGCAATTATACCCCTAGAGGGTCTTCCATACCCCATAAACACAAAAACAATTCAGTTTCAGAGCCAATGGGGAGATGGGCATAAACACCCCCTCCCCCATCCCCTCCTCCTCCAGGATATTACAACTGATGCATATATATTATTCCAAAAGTATGAACCCTCCTCCAGTCACAATAGCCGAGCTCATTCACAAAGTGAAATGAAAAGCTTGTTTTACAAAATGTGTGGTGGTGGTGGTGATGGGAGGGAAAAGAAAGGGGGGGGGGGGGCAGGGGGAGTACAGAAGTTAAGACTATAATCTTCCTAGCCCCCCACCCATCTACTACACTACATCTACCAATTTTTCACCTTAAATTATTCACCGCACCCGCACCACTCCTTTGAATTAACAGAAAGGCAATGTTTGCCAAGATTATTCGGGGAATATTTTTATGGTTAATGCTTCCTGAGCAAACTGAGGTCTTTCAAGGAAGGTGAGCAAATGAATAATTAAACCACAACATTTTTTCGAGCATGACGAAGAAAGACTGAAATATAAATGATTTCCTTGGTGACGGGAGACCAGGAGGTGGTACGCATCAGCATCATCAATGGAGCTTTTGTGTGGATCTCATGTCATTCAGTGCTTCCTCATCCAAGACAATTGTGTCAAAAAAAACTGTGATTTTCATTGTTTTGCATCACTTGGGAAATATAAAAAGGTTCCTCTCTCACAAGAATTACTTGCAAATTTCCAACAGTTCAGAAGTTAACCAATCGATTCTAATATGAGATACTGTCCTGATCTAAGAATGCAGATAACCATACCGGGACACAAAGTGATATTTGAACTGTGACGTGTGATTCACACTGTATTGAAATCCTGTTTATCAGAAAAAAAAATGCAATTGACATCACATGAAGTACAGTGTACAAATCATTGCAAGCTGTGAAACTATACAGCAAACAATATTTGTGTGTGTGTGTGTGTGTATGTGTGTGTGTGTGTGTGTGTGTGTGTGTGTGTATGTGTGTGTGTGTTGGGGAGAGGGGGGGGGGGTACTACGCCCAATCTACACTGAAAGAGCCCCCTTCCCTAAACAACATGGTACTCACACCCTCCTTGCTAGCCATCATGTCAATCAATCAGGAATTTGGAAGCATTTCCGTCCAATCAAAGCAGCCATCAAAACAAAAACAAGTGCACGATTCTCTGCATCTCCAGTCATGCCAATGTAAGTTAAATTCAATTTCACAATGCCTTAGACTTCACACTGCATGAATATAACTTAGCCTCGCTTCCAGACTGGAGGGCATTATTAAACCAAACTATTCACATAAAGGGGTCTGGCTGCAGGAGACTAATCATTTTTAATTTCTTCTCCAGCTTGGGCAAATTTAGAACAAAGGAGAATGATTCAGTGATAAGTCTTAGCGTACTAGACTCTATTTTTTAATTATTTTTTATTTTTTAATTTTGATCTGATATGTTGAATAGCCTGAAAGCCAGGCTATATAAATACTTGAACAAAGCCCATATGACATCACAGCCTTATGGTCACCAGACACCCATGTTGGTTCCAGCAGGGAGGTGTTACGAAGGAGTAGAAACTCGAGCATAATATATTCAAACATCTGTATGGGTTCTAAAGCGTGCTCATGAATGCCCAAAGCATTCCATAATCATGACAATGCTTTGATGTTCCATGTGCCGTGCCGACATTTAGCTGATGTCAACTTGAAAAGAAATTTCTTTAATTTCCCATTTGTCTGAAGACGTTTTGTTTTTGACAAATTTGTTTGCAAACTTTAAGGAAGTTAACGGCAGATAATGACAGATCCTTTACTCTGCTTTTGTTTCGAAAAGTATTGAGGAATCATTAAAAATCGGACATATAAGCTATTTTTATTACTTACAAAATTGGCCAATTTCTTCACTTTCCGACAACTTGTGCATCTGGGGGATTCAACCACTCTCAAAATGATATATTAAGCTGTGTATTATCATTAACGGCGTTTGTGTGTGTTTGCGTGAAACAGAGATATTTCACTTGAAAAACTTGTTTATTTGTGTTTGCTGATACCTGTTATGCTCATGGAAGTATTAACAGAACGGGACAAGCGAAATGAGACTGTAAATTTCTTTTGTCCTCTCCGAGAAGCCGTTGCCACACAATCATATTCATAATTGTTCAAACACCTGAACAGCACCTGTTGAGAACACATAACTTTTCAGCGGCTTGGCACATGGGTTCAAAGGAAGAAAGTTGCTTCATATCCTTCCATAACACGTCCCTGGTTCCAGCATCCCCCCTGCCAAGTTCAAGGTCTACCAGCACACCAGAGCCCAGCCTCAAGTCCAGAGAGCCTGGTCTAATTGTGGATCACTCCTGGTCCCCTTCAGACCCACCTCAGACCCAGACCCACTCCCGCCAGGCCAAGGTATGGCCACCTGCTGCTTTCTGGAGACCACATCAACATGTTTCTCAGATCAAATTGTGTCGCTCGCACGCACAGCTATATTTCCACACTTTTGTTTGATTCATATTTTGCTAACTTCCCGTTGATATTGAATATGCAAAATTATTCCCATCCGTGATTCCTTTGCTGTTTCAATTATTCATTGTCTCTTGTCTAGTTTCCTCTTGCATAGTCTTTTTATTTTAGATAATTTGATTCCTGTGTGATATTTTGCTAATGTCACATCAATAGTGAGTACATGCAAACTATACCTTTGAGTAGATTACACTTCCCCTTGCTCTTCTGCACCAAAAATTTGAAAAACTTGAATTTAGCCTGGAGATATGGACAGCGCTGCTCTAAAATTCTTTTACCAATCAAGACATACTCAATGCAGTCAAGGAAATAGGGTAGAACACCTAAATATACATGCAAGTCCAAACTACAAACTCGGGTAAGATTTCAGTGGAATTGCAAAAATCGTTCTTAAAATGATGTGCACTCAATCTCCAATGACATGGACGTCTAACCAGCAATGCAAACTGACAAAGATAATTCATCACAATCTCCTACAAGTGGGCAACATCCATTGCAATTTGGTTCTCAAATCTTTGAGTCGGAACCAGGAACCAATCCCCAACGTTTATCCCTCATTCAGAGGAAGTCTGCTCACTAAGGATCGGTCAAACTGTCAGTCATCCAGGAGCGTACCTGACAGAGGTCCCAGGTCAAGGGTCAGGGGTCAGTGGCAAGGTCGCCCACTGTGGTGAAACCTGGCACGCGAGGCACGAGCTAAACAAGGCTGGAGATGACGACGGCGTTCATACCTGGTACATGAGCTCATTATAAAGGTAATCTATGACAAGATGCTTTTCATTTCGAACTGTCGATTCCAATTATAATTTGAAAGTAACATCTCATGAGCACAAGTTGTTATTGTGACAAAAATATATTTTACTTTCTATCCATCTCTCGTTTCACTTACTTTTATTACCCTCTCCCAGAAAATCATAGCAAGTTAAATGAACAAATACTCAAGAGAGCAATTACTCAACAAAATAACTCTAACAACAAAATAATACCTAAATAATTGATAGATATACTGTATGCAAATATTATATCAGAGAAGAGGAAAGTTCATGAGCAAGCAGTAACCTTTTCCAACAGAAAAATTAAATGTAATGCTTAGGTAACCACACATCAAACTACAATACTACACTAACATACCTGCTTCATATTAGTTGACAAAAAAAAATCATTATTTCTGTCAAATATTATTGAATTCTGGATTTCAATAAGATATTCAATTCAAAGCCGAAGAAGACACCCATTCTTCACCCGTCTTCACCCTTGTGTTGTGACTTATAACTCTCCCTAAGGTGGAGCCTGAGTGATTCCCTCATAATTACCAGAAGAGGGCGAATATTTTCCTGGGCCGTGACAGCTTGGAATCAATAAGGCATCAATAAATTTCCTCCTCACTGTCACTGGCACTCCCCAGCAGGTCAACTCTGGGCAACTTAAAGGGATAGAACATCGCAAAACATACCAACCATATATTTAGTATTATTAAGAACCTGTATTGAAATAACATGCTATCATCCTACATATGGGAGCAGAAATGGAGCATTCATGTACCTGTAAAATATAACTAATTAATTTGTATTTGGGGGCATTACTGAGTTTTCTTGTGTGTGCAGTGTATTAAAATGGCCTTTCTTAAAAAAAAAAATTATATCAAAACAAAATAAAATTGTATCGCTCTTTATAATGTCCAGTGCGTTTTAAAGTGTCATTGTTTTTCTATCATTGCAGTTGAAAATCTACACAGCCTTTGATGTTGAAATATTAACATTAAGGCTGCAAGTAAGTGGAAATTTAATACAATACAAAGAACCAAAGGGTACGATGAGGAGTTTCCAAACATGTCTTTCATTGTTTTAATCAATGTACATTAAATGTGGAATACCAATATATATAAGACAGGAAAGATGTGTACATAGAACATGGATTGTTACAAGTTTTCTGACTAATCGTTGACTTATTGCTCCAGGTTTCCCAAAAAAGAAATCAGTGATACTTTACGGGCCTTCTCAATAAAATGCAAATGGAAAATGATTGTATTTGAAAACAAACACAGAAACTCCTTTGGTATTGTCCCTTCTTGGCATTCCCTGTCCCCCTAAAGCGTGCCTCTCCAGCCCTAGATTTAGGCTGTCACGCACCCCCGATGGGCACAACTTGAACCCTCCTACCGGACCCCCTGTCTCTAAAACATGTCAAAATAAAGCAGAAAATTTACAGCAACATGGGTCAGAAATGTGAACAGGAATCCTGCGAACAAGTGGGAATGCCTCTAATCTAGACCCACATACCTCCATATCTCATGGGGCTGGAATAAGGTGGCGGACTTCCATGGCTTTGTTGTCACTTGGGCATATAATCACGAATTTAATGTTCGCGATCTTGTTTGCATGATCCAGCTATACGGTGCAAATGCATATTTCATATTAGCCTGGCCTCGAGGATGTTGGACATATTTTTTCTTTATCACAACAGAACAAACAGGTCTGGCTGTAATAGACTAATCATTCTAGCTCTTCTCTGGCTCATTCGCTGGATGGACTGAGAGAAGATGAAACTAGTCTTGTCAGAACTAGACCTAAATGTATACTTGTGGTAGTTTGATTCTGTTAATATCCGACAGCCTGAAAGTCAGGATAATCTCATACACAAATAAATAATTGCTCTATACTGGGTGCAACTGAATAGAGATAGTAAGGAAAAATCTGTAAAAAATTTGAGATGCTTTCAGCTCATGATCGCAATGCATCCGATCATGAATCATGAATGATTGGACTAGACACTGCACCAACCTGTTGAAGTCTGTTCAGGTATAGATAGATCTTGAAGTCCAATGCAGGAACACCCACCCGAAGATCACCTAAATCAGTTCATCTCACACAGGTGGAAACACAGCTTTAAGACATTTTCATTCTCTTTTCCATTCAATCATCCTTTTTCTTTCTTCTCAAATGGCAGCAATTTTTTTTGCTTTCATTTCCCTTTGAATTAGAGATTCTGCTGAAAATGGAGAAATGCTCCCAGGTGCAGAGGACGGGATTTAGAGATGTTGTTTACTTCATCGTGTCTGGTTGATCGATCAATGGCACATGCATCAAGTTCCTTTTGTTTTTGAGGATTGTCTCTGAACAAGCGCCGTCATTTTTCATCTTGAGCAAAAATATGTCATATGGACCGAAGAAAAAGATGCGCCATAAGAAAGGGAAGCAAAAGTCGGGGAGATGTGGATGCTTATTTGTGATCAGCATCAAAACAAACTCCTAAAAACAGAGAAAGCACAAATAACACTGCAGTTCTTCCAATTTATGAAATATCCCCAACAGCAAAAGCAAAAACAAATCACAGACATGTTAACATACTTGCATGCTGTGAATTAAATTTGTGTTTGTTTATGAAAAAAAAACACTTTAATCAATAAACTCGTACTTCTTTCTTTTACTTTTGAACAAACATCATAACTCTTCTACAAACAAGGTTGGTCTCTGTCGCACCTGTAATGTCAACACTGTAAACAGTTATTGTTGCTGGTGTTATATTATTATTTCATCCCCACGCTGTATTCTAAATTATAATAACTTCATAATTGTGTTTTGAAGAGGTCGTAACAATGATTCAAACTACCTGCCCGAGGCTTTAGAAATACAACAGTAACAATACGCCTCCCGCCTACTGGAATGAACAATCAAAATAATTTTTCCAGACGAACTACAGTGATCCGCTCGAGTAGTGCTTTAAAACTCGACTTAAGTAAACAGAAAAAAACTGTCATCAACAATGCTATAAACAGATAATGCAATGCCTCTGGCATGTTGTACTGTATGTGTATGGAGCCCAGGCATGAGGCACACAGTTTTTACTATATCATTCCTCCCTGGTTATTATGTTTGACAAACGTTTCACAAGCAAAGGTATTAGCATAACATATAATGTTTGCTGGACTCCATACTATACATGATGTCTAAAGATTACTGTGTCATTGATATTTCATTTAACACTGTTGTGTGCTTTCCACCAGAAAAATATATATCCAACCCATCGACATTATATTTTATGTAGGAAGAGAAAGAAAGGAGTTACTGTGCAAGAATCAACTTTTAAAAACAGTAAAACAATATTGAAATCAATAAAATAATATAAATGCAAAAGTATGGTACTTCATATTATCCAGCTAGACTTAGTTCAGATCAGCATATGGACAGCATATGATACAGCCAACCATATGTCTCAGGTTCTCGCTGACCAACTTGGAGCAATCGCTGTCTCTCCAAGACCATGATAGTTTTAAAATAATCCTTGCCTTGACTTCCTAGACATTGTACTGATCCTCCTGGTGCAGGAATGTGCCCCTGACTTTGAATATTTGACTTTTACCGTGGCTTGAAGATGCATAGTGAGCCAATGGTGTTTTCCAAGGACTGGTAATGTAAGGGTTAAAGAAAAACCTAAGATTGGGACACAATCTGGGATTATGGTCGGTTTTGTCTCTTTTGGTAAGGTTGTGATGAGAAGGGTTTAGACTGGTGACAGCGAGTAACCCAGCCCTCCTTGGAATTTAGAAGAGGCCCCTGGATTGGGAAAGTTTGATAACAGAGTGTCATGGATCTAAAGATCTCTTTTGTCCTGGCTTTGTCTTTGACTTGAATTGAGCTCAAAGACGATGATGGAGGAGGAGGAGGAGGAGATCAAGAACAAGGAGAGAGGAGGAATAATCAAAATGAGATAAATGAAGACAGAGCAAGAGGAGTCATAGGAAAGGAAGAAAAAAAGAAGGTGGTGTTGGTTGGGAAAAGTAGAAGAAAAAGGAGAAGGGGGAAAAGAAAGAGGAGAATAAATAGAGGATGGAGAAGAATGGAGAAAAGGAGAAGGGAAAGAAAAGAAGGAGAAGAAGAAAAGTTGAAGCAGAACACAAACAAGAAGATGAGAATACAAATTAGACGAAGCAAACAAAAAGGAGGTCAGAAAATGTCATAAGGCGCCCCCCCCCCCTAAAAAAAAAAAATGGACCAAAATACACCCACACATCTTGCAGATAAAAGTCAAAATTGTTTGACATGTGTCAAAACCCATACTATAAATCCATAGCTAAAGGGCCTATAATTTTGCTCAAATCAAGAAAGCAGGTAGTTTGGCTCTGAAGTAACCAATGAACTGGAAGACTGGCACTCTACTCCAATCTACGCCTAAATAAACAAGTGTCCAGTATGATGATATGAAACAGCGCCTAAATATGCCAGTCTGATTGTTGTATTTATCTTTTCTTTATTCTCCATTATAAACAGCAAGGATACAAATCACTTGTGTTGGAGGATAAGATTGTTGACTTTCAATTTTCTATCCACTTGACTTTCTCTCTCTCATGCTACATTACACATGGTCAATCTACAGTCAGCACTGACTAAGTGAGATGCATTATAATAAATAGATGTGAACCACCATGTACATTGGATCATTCATCATGTCATGTTTCTTGTGATTAAATTACATTAGATCAATGGAACCCTTTACCACGAAAATGTATCAATCTTACAAATTTATTGCCTGGTATAACAGAAGGACAGAGTAATATCTGTTTTATATCTTTAAAACTTAAACCACAGTCTCTGTGCTCAATAAGCTTTTGATGCTTTCACTGCGTTGCAAGCATGGTCGGGTCAGAGTTTTTTTCTTCCTATGTGATGTAATTGTTTGTGATATCTATGTGCTATTACTATGTGTAATGTGTGGCTTCATACTATCCACATATCATGATTACGAAAATCCATAGAGTGGAGCAATTCTCTTTTCTTGTGTTGTCTCACTAAAGTGGCACTGACTGTATGCACACGATGGTTCACTGATGCTGGAAACTTCTTCCAGAAACCTGACATACCAATCCAAAACTCACTCGTTGTTCCATGTGACCTACATCTTTCAATGCCAGGAATCCCAAGTTTATTTTACAATCAATAAACTGTCCACAGTTTGAATCATTGTTATGATTGATGCCAGAGACTCATGCGTCATAACATGTTACCACAGAACTCATGGCTTCCTGATTATTCTGAAATACCCTTTGAATTACCTCAAATTCTTGTTCACAATGAACTAAAAACAAACGATCATCTGCTTGCAGACATACTAGCATACACACACACACATTGATGATAGCAACAGTCAAAAATTAGTCTGGCTATCTATTTCATTGTCTTTTTTCCAGTTGAGTTTGAATTTCTTGCATACAACATATTTTTCTGTCTGCTCACTTTTACTTTGTGCTCACTTTACACCCCCCCCCCCCCCAAAAAAAAAAAAACACTTTCCCTACAACTAACCTACAGATTATAAGATTTCATTCACACTTTCCACACAAAGATGATATTTAAAAATCCACTTTCCACATCCATTGTCCAATCAATCTACAAGTAGCCCATTTCACCTATTCCATCTTCAACCAGTCCTCCCACACACCCTCTCATATCCCACAACCAAGGAACCCATCCCCACCCGCCCTACGCCCATCTACCAGCAACTGGAAGAACGTGCCCATGGACATGCGGCCTTCTCGCCCATTTAACACTCGGCCACATCTCAGACAAGGTCACATCTTTTGGGCAAGGTCACATCTTAGACAAATTTTGGACCTTTAAAAATAACAAGCACACAAATCCATCATACTCCTGCTTTATCACATTTTTTAAACGGTTGATCAGAGAGAGGAGGAAGTAGGATGGGCGGATGATGACAAATCTGACAGGTATGGGCTCCAATCTGTATGGATGTCTTTCAAGACACTTCATCACAAAAGTAATCAACATGCTTGTGCACAACTTTCACAGGAAGCTTGACCTTCGCGTGTCACACCATAACGTAGATTCTAAATCAAATCCCAATAAGATTTTATTCCTAGGAAAATACTTGTTTTTATATCACCTTTGAGACAAGTAAACTATTCTGGTGCCTAGCTGTGCAGAAAGAGCATTGACAAGAAGGGAAAACAATTTTGGTCTCTCATTAATTCAAACTTATAATAGAACGAGCAGACTTTTCTTGTTTGAAATAATGCAATTTAAATTCCACATACTAAGAATGTTGCTATATGATTGGTCAAGAGTTGATCACGTGATGAGGTGTAGTTTTTCCTATCAGATCACCTGAGAATAAAAGTTCGTTACACTCTAGGTGATAGTACTTTTTGGTTTCGCTGATCTCTTCACTCCTCACAGTCCTAATGCGTGATTAATATTTTGAGTACGCGCGAAATAAAAGGGCGTTACACTCGGACTATCACTTGACATCTAACGCGTCCTAACGCGCGTCCTAATGCGCATCCTAATGCACGTCCTTATGCGCGTCCTAACGCGTGTTCCCCATGGCAGATGCTCGGGGTTATGGAGATAATTAAACATTACATTTTTACGTCAAATTGTCATTTTTGGTATAGATAGTTGGTTTCAGATGTGGAATATAAAGCAAATAATCAACTTTTGGTTTCAAGCAATGAGACGAGCTATCACTTCCTCGGCGATCTGAATGTATACGCTATCTTTCCTCAGCTGCGCTTCGGAAAGATAGCTACATCCAGATCGCCTCGGAAGTGATAGCTCGTCCCATCACCCTCACCAATGCTGATTATTTGCTTACCAATCATGTTAATTCACCACAATGACCAGGGATTCAATGACAAACTGATCAGTGTGATTCACTGTAAAAAAACAAGCACCATATATTTCCTATTGCCACCTCTCTTCTCCTATACAAAGGCCACTTTCAAAATCCTATTTATGTCCCGTAGAGAGGTTTGCTACAAGCAACACACACACACACACACACACACACACACACACACACACACACACACACACACACACACACACACACACACACACACACACGCACGCACGCACGCACACACACACACACACATACACACACACACACACACACACACACACACACACACACACACACACACACACACACACACACACACACACACACACACACACACACACACACACAACAACAACAACACCTCATCTTCAAATCATGTTAGGCTCCAGAATCTGCAGCTAATTGGATCAGTCTTCCAACAGCTCAATGGGGATAACAATTAAGCACTTATCCACAAAGGTCAGTCCCTCCCCTCAGTCTCGATGACCTTTGCAGAGGTCGCATCTATGACATAAGGACCATACAGCAGAGCCTGTGATGTAACTGAATTAACCGGCTAATTGAATCTCTCCTCCATTAGCTCTATTAGGATGGCAGCCAAGCCTAGCAGAAAGCAAGGCTATTTGACTTGTTGCTATACCTTTTCTTCAATGGTCAAATGAGTTGCCATGGTAACCAATATAAGTCAGGAAGGGTGATATATACTGACCTCAAAGTGGTGCTCATCCCCCTTCTTGCCTTCCCGATCTAGCGCCTTGTTAGCTGTTCTGATGACACCTGTAAGAGGGAGAAAATGTAAAGACATTTTTGATATAGCACTCATGATATAATCATATGCCAGTCTTCCAGTCTAGACTGCAAACATACCTAAGGCCATGTTTATAAAACCTTACTACCCTAGTTAGCGAATAAAATTGCATGCAGCTGTCAGCATATCAGTAAATAACTAGGATGAAACCTGTAGGAGGAAGAAAATGAAAAGTAATCTGTGATCAATACTCCTGATACAGCTGTCTGCATGTTAGTAACTATCAACGGTCTCATGAACAAAGGGAGAACTTTTGATTCATAACTAGTTAAAGACATCACCACCCCCTTATTTACTGTTTGAACAAACTTCAAACAAACCATCCACATTCATAGCGCACTTTGATGTAGCTATGAATTAATTTTGGGGTTAAAGATATTCTGAAAAGTTTAAAGTTTGAATTACTTGGCAACAGTGGAAACACTTGGGAAGTATCTCACTTAGGATTATTGTGCCATGATGCATACAAAATATCCTTGCTCCTTTTTTGGTGTTCTCAAACATTCCATAAGAAAACACTCCTCGATCAGAAAAAAGAGTCACATGAAGTTATCGGTGTTACAAAGGAAGGTGTGGTATTTGTTATAAATTGACGGAAATTGAATTTTGCACTAAATCTTTAGGAATTCTGGTTGGATAAACAAAATCGCAATTATGGCAACAAGCCGTATCCTGTAATTATCTGAATGTTGTCCAAATGGTGGTATTACTCATAGAAGAAATGGGTATTTTTTGTTCTCTCAACATGTGAGGAGGCCACCTCTTCACTTTTGTCACAATGGAAGATCAGACACTAAACCTTGAAGGAAGCTTGCAAATCGACAACAAATTTCATGAAATTAAACTTTTAAAGAATCTCACATAACAGAGTCACTCTTGTATGGTATCACACACAAACAGAATTCTTTAATATACATAATGAACAAAAAGAAATATAAGCTGAGAGTTGGACAAACATACCGTAACCAAAAAAGGCAAACCAAATTAAACATAAACAGCTTTGTCACTTCCTGTCCTGATATTTTATGAGGAGTTTGTTTTTTTAAATCCTAGCTCATATTTGAGAGGTGACTTCCTTCAGTTCTATTGCCATTTTAAGATGATTTATGCTCAATCAAACAAACTTGACCAAAATATGATGTTTCAACTGCTTTCGGCTCCAGCTGCCAAACAAATATTTCATGAAGCATTCCACAATCTCAAGAATAAGCACCATATAAGCAGTGATATGAGGAGTCCCTGAGTTTGACAGAATCTTGTTCTTTTGAATTTCCTTGTCCAGGATTTCAACAGTGTATTAATGATTAACACTATGATAAATAAAGAAGAAAAATAGTGGACAGGAGGAAATAATAAAGGAAAATAGGTAATGGATAGCGGATGGAGAGAGACTGCAAATAAATTGGCAATATTGATGTTTTTCCTGCAGTTCATACACCTTTAGAGCTACAGTGTAGATGACGGAGAGTTCTGACATTAATATGTTCTGATCTGCCAAATGTATTCTTATGATGGATAATACACAGGGGATAAAAAGAAAATAGAAAAGACAAATTTTTCAAATATTTTCACAAAACAAACATATGCATAATGCAAGAATGAATACATCATGTTAAACAGAGCCAAGTGAAGGAGGAAAACAAATGAGATTTGTTATGGTATAGTGATTAATAAAAATGTGAAAGCAATGAAGTTATTATCATCTCATTAAGATGTAGAGTATGAATAAATGATGATCCGGATGCAATGCGGCCTTCCATGATACCCTTCTGATTACGGTCTATATAATCAGATTGGCCACAAACTGGCGGCATGATATTCACGATAATGAGTGATGTCTGGAAACGCTGTGAATATGTCCTTGAATGCCTGTACATGTAATCCAGCAGAGTTGCACCCCCCTCCACGTGTAAGGGAGATACTATATATATGCATGATTGTGGTAAATAATGCGATTAGTTCCAATTAATGATCTGACTTGTCTTTACAAGCGCTCTGAGGATGCAAACAGTTACTATGGAACCTTGGAGGATGACGGATTGATGCAATGCATTGTGGGATGCATTCAGATATGCAAACCTCTGTACCAATAAAAAGCATACCTCAAGGAGTTTTAAGAAAATGAATCTTACAAGAACAGAATTGTAATTTGCCAATGTTAGAATCAAGAATGAATTAATGTACAAATAATTTCTTTACATAGAGGATAGAACCAGAAAGAGTTGATAATCCTTGCTGAAATTGCACACCTATGCAATGTACTTTACAGTACAGTATCTACATTATCTACGTACCTGCATTTAAATCTATGTGAACCCTTAATCAAAGGCAGATGTACATGTAGCTGCTCAATTGGCACCGTGCACAATTGTTAATTCATATTTAACCCAAGCACAATGATACAAATCAAGTACAATGCAACCGCTGGGTTATTTTAATGTCACTGCAATTAGAGAGCTGTATCAAATCAAGGTAAGACTGATTTGTAGCAAAGTTCAGAATCAGTAATGAGTCTAAATGACAAGGGCTGACAATGTGTGTTTGGTTGTATTATGGAATTCATACCTCTATAAAATATTGTCTTTTCAAGTATGCGTTGCACCTTACCCTTCTACAAATCTATTCTAAATTCTGACAAGATTGCAATGCTTCAGACAAATCAGATAATAGAAAGCTATAATTACATACGTCAAAATATTCTTTAAAATAATGAAACAAGATTTTTTTCTTCCCATTTATTTTCTATTATTCTGCTCACACATCAATATCAACACTTGAAAATATATAAGAATACATTAAACAGGAAAGCTGGCAATTTGTCCACACATTTGTGAAAGAAATGCCATCAAATCACAACAATCTGGGGAAAAGAAAACCCCCCAAACATGACGTCTCCTCCTTTTTGCTGTAGCTGGTGACAGATTGCATCCGGTACACAGACCAAGCTGGCACTTAATAACAAAAAGCCATTTCATAATTCAACAGCTATGATCTCAATCACAGACCACTGTCTTGGTCTGCTGAACACTCAATGGTGTGCTGGTCTCCACTTCAGACTCAGTGTTCTGATTTCATTTTGGTCCACATGCAAAGATGTCATTTATAGGAAATGTGATGAATCAACAGATTTGAAGTGTTTGTGATGAGTTGAATAAGTAGGAATGTAGCAGTGTTACACTGACACAACATAAGTTGATAATGCATTATTTCAAGAATTATTTTTTAGATTGTATGTGATAAGAAATCATAGTGTGTGAGTATAAATGTATTTCATTATAGTTATCATAGTATATGAGATTGTAAGGTAAGATGCTAGAATATGTCTTAGACCTGTAGGACAAAAGTAATCAACAATAGCTTCTTCTAGTTTACACATTTTGCTTTTCCTTCTAAGCCTAAACATGACATTTCACACAAATATATATGATAATGTGATGACCGAAGAGAAAGAATTCTTCCAGAACTGAGTCTTAACGTGAGGCTAGCCATCTCAACTTGGTTTTCATGGTCTGATGGGTCGGCAAGGATACCAATGAAACGTTGTTTTAAAGAAGAAGATGGGAGGGATGTAGTACAGAGTCTTGAAGTGAGACTAACTGGTCTTAAGTTGGCGTTCATGGTCTGATTGCTGACATTGGCGGCTGTGGAGTGGGAGAGGGAGAAGGGTATTAAGATTGAAACTGAAGCAAAGCCACCAGATCTAGAGATGATTCTCCCAGCTGTCTCGGGGACATCATTCATTCATAACCAGATTACTGCGGTGGATACGTGTGAAGATCCCATGAAAACTGGATCTTACAACAGGGAATTGAGCACCATAGATCTTCTTTATCAACATGACCCAATATATACCGGTATTGCATATTTATTACAGTGTGTCCCTTATGATTCAGTTCGGAGTAGGAAAGAAGATTGGGCGACGAGATGGAGCTATAATTCAGGTCAATCAAAAAGTATGCTGGATTAGAAGAAAATCACTTTAATTAACCTACTATTATACAGCCAATGGACTCTATACCAGATGAAATATACACAAATATAAAAGATTTTTTTATGCAGCACTTAAACCCGATACAAGATGTAAGATAACAATTTAGGAAATATGATTCATTCAAACAGTGCTTCACATCATTTGTCTTGGATGCATACAAAAGGGCCGCCACGGTAGAAGGTTAACTTAATGACTGTGGTTCACAGACTCTCCAACAGAAAAAATGAAATATTTTATTTAGAACAGATACAATGAATGTTGAGACATGTATTCGCTGTACCTCTAGGTTACTAGTGAGAGAATAGGCGGAAACATTTCTATGCTGTCAATACAAATTTGAAACTAGACTCTCAAATACCACTGCCATATGTACCATTTTTTAGCACAATACATTTCAAAACAAACCCCAAGATTCCTTCAAATCAATAGTACACAAAATATCAAAACTGGAATAAAAGGAGGAAATTGCCTTAATCACTGGAAAATAGGGGGCGAAATCTCCAAAGGCCAGAGTCGCTCTGTTTTTACTTAGCCGCTAAAGTGCATTGGCAGGTATATTCCATTACAGCATAAGGGTTCCATTACTAGTAGGTTTCAGTCAGCGTTTGCTGAGGAACAGGTGCAATTTGACTTGAGTGGTCAATGACTTCTGCACATGTACACTTGTCTGTAATTTCTTGTGCCAGGTTTTGCCGCAAAGCCAGGCGGAAGGAACTTGGACCATGCATGAATGGTCTGGGATATTGTGAAATTTTCATCCGCTGTTATGAGCATGAATATTGCGCTGTAGAATTCATGTTTCTGCAGCAGTAACAGATGACAAATCTTTTCAGTTTGTGTATTGATAATATACCGTAAGTGTACACTCTCCACACCCGTAACAGATAAATTTCTATGCAGTGTGTGTATTGATAAAATGCCTAAAATGTATGCTTGTTACACCAATGATGCTTCTGGTTTCATTTGAAAATCACCAGCTGCAGACTTTGTTTAATAATCATTAAACAAATTATGAAATACAATAAGGTAAGCACAACCCAAGAATTGTGCTCCGTTTGTAAAGGAAAAGTATAAGCACTGAATACTGTAATACCTACTTAAATACGTATTAATGTTTTCATCTGTACATCCACTAATCTACTTTATCTATTTACCTACCACTCTATCTTCCTGCTCTTTTTCTATCTACTCATTTATTCAAAAATGTATCAATTCAGCTTACTAGAGAGGGATCAAAGCATCTTCATCTTCTTCCACTTTGCCTACTTTGATTTTAATACCCTACATGTACAACAGAAGGGCATTAATGAATTGTATCAAGAACATGACAGAAAAGCAGACAAAAAAGACCTTGAGATGCTCTCAAAATGACGAAAGAAAGGTAAACTAGATTACACGATGTCCTTTCTTTGCAAGACCACAATAATCAGAGAGATCTATAATGGGGGAGGTCATTCCCTTCTTGTAGAGGCATATAACTAGAGATGGGAATGTGTTTTATTGTGGAGAGGGGCGGTTTAGGTAATAAGCAGGGCTGTTTACTCCACATTTACAAATGACCACTGAATAGGAAAAAACAGTTAAAAATATCCTCTTTTCTTCAAAGGTATCGAGGGATTACCATGATCTTCTTGGTGGAAGGATTAAATATTCAGCCCCTTATCCCACTAATCCCATCCTGGCACCCCCCCCCCCCCCCTCAATTTACCATGTACATGACAATTCCCTGGCTTAACGTTTTACTAACACAGAAAAGGGTGAAAGAAGATTAAAGACTTAGAAAGAAGGAAGTCTGGGACCATCTTTGGAATGAACACTCGAAAACAAAATTAACTAAATCTAATTTCTTAAGAAGTGTTTGAGAAGAAATATCAAGACTTGTTTTGGAGGAAGTTTGCTTGCTGACCCCATAACAGGAAGAGAGAAAACCTTTGTCTATCTAGGTCCAAATCCTTTGCTTGATTTGTAACAGATATTCAGTAGATATCAACAGGAGAACTGTAAATCTGACTAATTAGGCCATAGCTATTGTACAGGATTCGAGCTCTTAACACCAAAATGGGACATCTTGATTTATAGGTTGTCACAAAGGGCACTGGAGATGAGTTCAAATTAATCTGGGCAATAACAGAAACTACAAAGCGGGAGATGGAGAGGATGGGGGTGGAAAGGAGTGTGTGTGTGTGTGTGGGGGGGGGGGGGGGGTGGAATGGGACGAGGGGAGTAGGGATATGAAAGTGAAGAAAGTGGGAGGAGTGTGGGGACAGAAAACCATAGCAAAAAATACATATTTGTGGGTGCCTGATTTCCTGAATCAAAATAATCAAACATGTGTTTTGCATTATAATATCCTAAGAAAAAGAATAATCATTCTGTTTTTTTTTTTGTTTTTTTTTGTATTGTAGGGAGTGACTAATCGTTCTGAGCCACCATATAACTTTTACACTGCAGTAGATCCGGCAAGTACTGGCAAAGGCTTATTTTCTGAAGTCAGGTTTCATGTGTTTAAATTAGTACAATTAATATCATACTGGAACCTACTGGACTATTGAAATTGTCAATTTTGCCACTAAAATAATCATACCAATTCCAAAAATGCTTTAAATTCAAGAAATTTATTCATCATTCAAAAATGTTACTTTACAGTGTCTTAGATTTTAGATTTCATGAAATGTTTTAAATCAATCACTATTGTTAATGTAGAACATAGAACAGTGCATGATACTACATATACATGCAAGTCTTTATGTATTTATACATATATTTTTAAGAAGCTTTACAAGAAGTTCAGCACTACCTATCAAGATGCATAAGATGGAAACCTGTTGGCTGTTTTTCCCTCCTGTCCAAGGACAAACACACACCCATCAATTAGTGGATAATTATCACTAATTCTATTACTCCTTCAAATCCCCCCTTTCCTCCTACTCATTACTGCAATGCCACATATAATTTCTGCCATTTACAATCAGAAGGACTTTTGGGTCAATTACCTTTCTGTGTGTGGAAGGGTGGAACATACCCACACTGCAAGCTGATCAGCCCATGTACGTAGAGTAAACTTGTTTTCTTTTAGCAATCATATGTGTGAAACCGCGGACTGGTAGACAGACGCATTGGTGGTAAATTCTTGAGGACACGAACAAGAGATGTCACCCTGAAATATACCTTACAAGATCCCGCCAGTCACGCCAGCTTGTGTAGATTTGGGGGTGGGACGAATCTTAACTCACAGCATCCTATACCCCCTTTTCTTCCATAGCTTCCCCACAGGGTCATCAGGTTTCTGCACTCAACTAGTTAATCATTCAAGCATGGCGGTAGATGGAGTCTCCGTAATGCTACATAAGAAAGGAGCCCAGGGTTCTTTTAAGACTCCGTGCTCTCTGGGGCGTCAGAGGTTTTAAGGAGGTGAGACAGTCTCACGGGATTACGGAATTAGCCAAGATGAAGCCCAAGAAGTGTGTTTTTGCAGAAAATCCCCAGCACTTTCTTAAGGCTGGAGAAATTCTTCTTTCTTGAATCTTTTAAACATCTTATCAGACAAGACTTAACCAATAATTAGCTCTGTAGTCTATACAAAATAGACATCTTGTTAGGTGGTTCGAAAACAACTTGTTATTACAAGATGTTAGACGCTTTAATAATGGAGAAAACACAAAGGCATTTGGGATCTGAGTGGATTGAGAATTAATGAAATGTTCAGCGTTTACTATGAAACCGGAAGGCTCTCTTGAAAAGACAAACTTCTAGATGCCTGTAGGCAAGAAATACCTCCTAAGATGGCAATAATCAGTGGTTTCTCAGAGTTTGAGCAGTTGTATAGATCAGGGAATGCAATAGATGTACTTACAGGTTTAACATTCCATGTGGTCGACAAGGAGGCGACCACATTTGTTGTAATCCCCTCGACATCAAAAGATGTACACCGAGTTCAAGAGATTGCGGTGATGAGGATTTGTACAAATCCGGATACACATGTGTTTATATCTGATGGCAGTGGAAGCACCAATGCATGAGGGGTATTGATGTAACTCCAAAGCTTGTATGAGGTTTACCTGACTAGCAACGAGTTAAAAGAGTAGAGTATTCCACCCATTGGAACTGACTTTAATACCTTGTGATGAGCCTTTATGAAAATTTTCACAAGTTTAAGTATATTCATTTACAGGATGGAGCATACTCCCATTTCTACTAGGTATATGCCTAGAATGCCTTTTGTTGCAGATGGTAACAGTTGGGTGGCCTGTATTAAAAAAAAATGGCAGCAATATAATTCAAGTACATGTCTCAACATAAAATCAATCAATTCCACTGAGCAAGATGAAAATAGCTGTTATATATGCAATGATATATGTTTTTGAAAGTCCTGACATTTTTTGAAAAAGGTAAGAAAATAAAACCTAAAAATGTTCTCAATTGTGTTTGAATCAAACGGTATGCTGTGTAGCATAACATAAAACAAGGACAGGAAAAACAAAATGACCAGAAGAACCAGAAACACCAGTATGCAAACTCTGCAAGACCGATCTCTCATTATGCCAACATGGGGTGGGTAGATAGATGGATCAAGGCCTGAAGGCATAAACAGAAGAAGAAGAAGAAGAAGATATCAAAGATATTGATTACGCCCCAGGCACTTCAGATGGCCTATTCTTCTCCACGGTCACACTCTACTGAAGACAGCATACCTGATGGAACCTGCACATCCATAGCCACACAAACCAGGTGCCTTAAATTTAAAGGGACACACTAGCTCTTTCAACCATTCAGAACCATCAAAATCGAACCGGCCCTAAAATAGCTTTCTATCAACCTGATGGCACATATACATCCATAGCCACGTAAACCAGGTGCCGTAGAAATTTAAGGGATACATTAACTCTTGTAGAACAATACAAATCGAACCGGTGGAAAAGTTTCCTCCTAAAATAGCTGCCTTTTATCTACCTGATGGCTTCCAGAAATCCATAATCTCTCAAAGCAGGTGCATTAATGAGGTTCTTTGGGCCATGTTCTCTGTCAAGATCTACCTGATGGAAGATTGGGTGCCTTCAAAAATATCAATATGTATTTACTGCCAACATGCACATCTGCCTTAACAAGACTCCAACCCAACATTTTTAATTTGGATATCAACGTTTATTATCTTAAATAAATAATACAGAAAAGATGTACAAGATCACTCAGATATGCAAGAGGGGAAGAATTTCAAACGGGCATTCTTCCTGGTTTCATTAGAATTTCTTGCTGTTGTAATTCTTAATGATGCTGATGGTTGTGTTGATTGTTGTTGTTGTTGCTGATACTGTCTGAAGGAGGCTGAAAACAAATGACAAACTGCTATGGATTATCTCGTGCTTAAAGATTTTTGGATTTACTGGGAGGGGTTCGGAAGGAGGAAGGGGAATGCGTGGAGAGGGGGGGGGGTGGAGAGGCGTGACAATTACAAAAATATCCCCTACCAAGATTAAGACCTTCATCTCCAGGGGGCGACATCCTCCAAGCATTCATTCAAGCCAAATCTATCTCTTTAGGTGTGGCGGTAATGATTTCGGGGCCTGAACCCACCCATTCACACCCGTATTGACAGATTTCTTCCATGCCTAATGCACCCAGCTGTGAAGCACAATCCTATGGGACTGTTTTCGCTGTTAAGAACCCATCTGTTAAGAATGTAGTTCCCGCGAATTGTTCAGGAAAGTCGACCAGCTTCTACGACCATGCTCTTCTAGTACACTGCCAACAAATAATGACTCTGAACTGTCCCTTCCACAACGTTTCCAGAATTATTTTGCAGAGAAAGTAGAAGTTATCACCCAGGAGCTACGGTCATCATTAACTCACAATGTTCTTGTTGAAGATCAAACGGGCTTCTCATTTGAAAGATTTAATCCTGTTTCTATAAATGAAGTTTTTAATGTAATCAAGGAGTCTTCCTCAACAACCTGTGATCTTGATCCTATTCCCACCTCATTTATGAAAAAGTTTCTTCCTGAATTGGTACCCATTATGACGAACATTATAAATGATTCTTTTAGAAATGGTAGATTTCCTGATAAGTTCAAATGTGCCAATATCATTCCAAAACTGAAAGGCTCGTCTTGTGATAGTGACAATCTGAAGAATTACCGCCCAATAGCAAACCTTAAATTCTTTGCTAAGATTCTAGAGAAGATGGCAGCACATCAGCTACAAGAATATCTAGGTAAATCTGATCTACATGCAAAGTTTCAGTCAGGATACAGGTCATTTCATAGTGTTGAGACTGCTCTCTTGAGAGTTACAAATGACATTCTGTTGTCACTTGATAGGGGCGAGGAGGTTATGCTTATCTTGCTTGATTTTTCCTCAGCTTTTGATACCATTGATCACGATATATTGCTTAAACGCTTATCACTAAGATTTGGAATATGTGGTGAAGCACTTAATTGGATGCAGTCATACTTATCAGGACGTACTCATAATGTAGTCATTGGAAATGATCGGTCTTCAGGACATGTACTCACCAAAGGAGTACCGCAAGGATCTGTATTGGGTCCAGTCCTGTTTACATTATACACCTCTCCTCTAGAATCTTTGATTGAAAGACATAACATTTTCAAGATGTTTTATGCTGATGACACTCAGTTGTATATTACATTCAAACAGTCACGGCTTGAAAATGTTTCTTCTCAGATAGCAAACTGTGTTCAAGCAATCAAAGAATGGTCTCACCAAAACTGTCTCAAGTTAAATTGCAGTAAGACAGAGTTCCTTCATGTTTCATCCCGTTTCAGAAATGCGACTCCAGTAATTCACTTGGATCTAGCCGGAAAGCAAATTAAAGCTACCAAAACATGTAGAAATCTTGGGGTAATTTTCGACAATAAGCTTACATTTGACAATTTCATCACACAAAAATGCCGTTCAGCTTCGTTTGCACTCTACAAAATTGGTAAAATCCGTGATTTTATTGATAGAAGTACAACTGAACGTTTGGTTCACGCATTTGTTATGTGTCATTTTGACTTCTGCAATAGTCTCCTTTTTCAATTACCACTTCGCCAAATTCAAAGACTACAAACTATACAAAATTCAGCAGCGCGACTTGTTACACGTACGAGGAAACATGCTTCAATATCCCCTGTCTTACGTAATTTACATTGGTTACCAGTCCAGTCTCGCATTAAGTTCAAGATATTGTTATTAGCCTATGAATGTTTTCATGGATTAGCTCCTGCTTATCTAAATGACTTACTCACTGTATACAAACCAACACGAAATCTTCGATCATGTAAAAAGAATTTGTTTATTGTTCCTCCTATAATTACACGAACATATGGTGAACGCTCATTTGCCCATGCTGCTCCAGTTTTATGGAATAGCCTCCCTGACAGTCTTAGGAATATTAACACCCTAGATAGGTTTAAGTCTGCTCTTAAAACACACTTATTTCAAATGGCAAAATGATTTAAGGAACTCAGTAACCTCATTTCTCTTTTTCTTTGCTCCTTGAAGCGCATAGAGACTTTCTTATGTATATGTGTTATGCGCTATATAAACATGGTTTATTATTATTATTATTATTATTTTTCCCTCTGTGTAATCCCTTTCCTCTTGATTGGTATCAATATTGTTTCCCTGCGTCTCTTGCAACAATAGTCTAAGCTGCTGTCTGGTGTGACAGGCATTTCCCTGATTAGTGCACTGACATAAATATAGATTTTCTACAGGTAGCACTTTTGTTTGGCTTTAGAAGTTGTCTTACTTTATTTGCTTAGGATACGTGGTGTATCCATGCAGGCTGGTCAGCAGTGTAAAGAACATGCACGGCAAACACTTCGCGTGAGGTCCAGAAATTGATTGTGAATCGCGCATTAATTGTCTGAACCACATATGGAAACAGTATTATTTTGTATTGTTTGTTGCTTGTTTGGCATTCATGTCCCATAGTTGTGCACCACGCACGCGTTCAGCGAGGATTACTGATATTTTGCACTTTTCCACTGTACACGAAGGGTTTTCTGATGACCACCGATACCAATTTAATCAAGAAATGTCAAAGTTGTAAATACCAACTTCAGGACTCCAGTTTTGGGCAAAACAAATCATGAGAAAAAGAATACATTCTCTCTACAGTGTAGTTTCTAGAGATTTCTAGAGATTAAAACATCTACATTATTGTGTAGTTTTGAAGAATGTCCTTTTATGATGGACATTAAAACGTGAATGCCGGTCAGAATATGCTACATTCAAGTATTTAGCTACCACACGAGGGCCAGCTGGTAGCTCTGCACACCACAATACAATCCATACATCCCTTTAAATGGCCGTCCATGCTTGAAGGCCCCATGTATTATAAATGAAACGGATCAATCCCAAAAGTTAGAAAACTTGACAGAACATAAACACAATCTGACAAAAACTCCTACGACTCCAACAAAAAAGCTTTCTTGACTTTTGTTGACGACAAATGGGGAGTTTCTATTATCATCCTGCTAGATAAAAGAGACATGAATCGATGACGGTTCAAAACAGCTCTCACGGCCAGGAAGCAATATCCCGCTGTGCTTCAGCCTTCTTCCCTTTTCACCTCCATGATTTCGGCCTCATGATTATTTGATGAGCTGCGATCAACGCGATCAATACTATGTATTATGTGACCACATGAGCCCCGTCTTTTAGGGGTTCGGCATGAAATCATTAAAGTGGAAAATAAGCTTAAAAGTCTGGGGGATAGGAAAGAGCAAGGCTCAAATCGGTATGTGCTTCTAGAGCAGAGAGGAGGGGGAGTGTGGTAAACAGCACTGAACTGACAAGCAATGTTGCATCATAATAAGGAGGGGTTTGCAAGGCGGGTTTGTGTGCTGGAGTTCTGTCATTATTGGGATAAGTGCAGAAACGATCCCTGTCATGTTATCTATTTTCCAACTCTGTTGCAAGAGATACAATTACCCCAAATCTACAATGGCTACAGTACCAATGCAATGATTGAATCTAGGACCTACTTAAAGGTCTCTTTTTTCTGCTATTGTTCTTTCATTATTGGGATAAGTGCAGATGCGATTCTGTTGTGTCATCTATCTTCCAACACTTTACGCAACACATACAATTACCCCAAATCTACAAAGGCTACAGTAACAACGCAAACTGATTTGAACCTATGACCTACTTAAAGGCAATTAGGGAAAGTAAATAAGAGTAGTCCAGCAAATAAATAACAAGTGAAAACCTTAAGTGCAAATACACATGCCCTCTGTTGTCAATTACACCAAAAAAATACCCTTCTTTGTTGAGGGTCCATTAGACAGCACTAGCCCTATTCTTCCCACTAATGATATACCACCTAATAAGCTCCCAACAACTTCTACATGCTAGGAGTCTCTCCAACCAACAGGTATCAACCTGTTACCTCAATAAGAAAACCTAACAAAAACAGGAAAATCCACCTACAATACTCAATAGCACATAAGAGTTCCTGAACAGTAGACTTGCAGTGAAGTACCTGCTCGTAGAGTTGGGTTTATATATCTAGCTCCAGGAGGGAAGAGGAATCCGACTGTCCTATTCTGGCCAACAAAGGGGCTGGTGGAAACAATCCAGGGGGTTCTGAACTCTGATGAATAGCGGCTCTCAATGGGTGCTTCCTGTCTCTCTCAACGACAAGGGTTCAAATTAAACACGATGAATACACCCCTTTCTTCCTCCTAGGCAATCTTTTCTTCTCTTTCTATTTGGATTGGTTTGTTCTGGTGCTGTGCGAACAGTGCACTCCACTTGATCAGAAATTCCTGGTGGTTCTTCAGCCTAAAAAAAAACATGCCATCTTCTTTTTTATATTTTTTAATACAAAATACATATATCTGCAGTCACTTTACCTGGTGTGGTCTTTAATAGTTTGGATTTGATATCTGTTAACAGAATAAGGCCCAAAATGTTTAAAAAATGAAATATGTGAATATGGTGCTACTATGGTTTGCTAATTGTTTCTCCAAGACATTTAATTCATAAATAATTTCTCACAAACAAACACTGTAAATCAAACTATAATTCAAGTTATATATAAGTAAACATGTAGGTCTACATCAAAAGTACAATGTCAAAATATTTGGGGATTGTCATTCACCAGTCCCACACAACTACCAGACAAAAAAGTACCTCTTTTCAAGCACATTTCGACAGTCGCAAAATTGTTTTGTGCACTGTTTTAATATTACACTGAGAAATGGATATTACAATGAAGTTCACTTTCCAAAGCAACAATTGTACAATTTTTAGTCACTTCAGATCCACAGATCATTATATACCTATACAAAGTACGACTGGACTGAGTATGGTAGAAATCCCCCCCACCACAGGGGTTCATGAACTTGGCAATCCAGCAGCACACACACAAATATCCTTGTATTTGACCTACTAATTAATGCCACATTTATGGATCGGGTGCAAAGCCAATTAGAATGGGCTTCAGCCTCCGGGTCCTCGGGCCATGTGTACATACTGTCGGAAACCCCCCTGGGTACCTTGACTTGATAGGTGACATGGATTAGCTGTGCTCAGTGGGAAGGAGAAGGAACTGTGCATGTGGCTGTATGTTTGTATGCCTTAATGAATGGACATATTGAGAGGTACGGAGGGAGATAAATAGGCATGTATAGAGACAGAGAGACAGACAGGCTTGTAGATAGATAAATGGATGAATAGATTAATAGATGGATAGAAGAACTGATTGATAAATGAATAAATAGATAGATGTTTATATATACATGCATAGACTGATAGAAATAAACACACAGATAGAAAGATATGTATATAGACAGATCAATCTGAATAACAGATGACTGGAAATACAAACACATTATTTAAGAAACATAATCAAACGCTCACACATGTAAGCAGATTACATAGGAACAGATGCATTATAGCAGAAAATGGGAGTAATATGATATTTCAGTCCTGTATACTGTGCAATATAGGTAGACTTCTTAGCCAGAAGGACACATTTATCTGCATGTACAATAACTGCACGTTAAGGTCAAAATAAAATTTCTTTTAGCTTTGCAACCTAAACCCTCTCTATCAAATCCTCTAATCTAATGGAAAACTTGCTATCAAAATCCTTCCCTGTGGGCGCCTTTACCCATACCAACTGCAATAAAAAGCTCATTTATCCCATTGAACGGAGCACAATATAGCAAAAAATTCCACCTTCTCTCTAATGTGGACATATTAGGATCTGAACTCTATACAGCAAGCATCCTGCTCGCTGCCAAGTCAGAATAAATAGACAGAGACAGCTAGCAGAGAGATGGATGAACCTGGGCGACTTTGCTTATTTGTTGATCGGGCCGTGTTGGTAGAGACTGCTTCGCTGGTTTGTGCCAGCTAACACTGCACTGGGCATGACCTCTTAAACATACTTCACCCAGCTCGATAAATCAAGCCCACACAAGTTCAAGCACATCAGCAATTTGTATCCTCACACATGGCTCAATGAGTGTCTATGGGCGCATTTATCAACTGTTTTCTAGCCTATAATCAGCGTTTTTGAATGTAATTAAGGCTCATGTTTGCAGTTGATAAAAGCAACTGCATTGTGTTACGTGATTAGCCTCGCCATTTTGAAACACACAAAATGTGCAAATCATAATCGAGATCATTGTTAAGATAATGATCGCGATGTCTAGTTTCACTGCTTCACTGCACTCATCACCGGATCAAGATTTGCTTCAATTTCACTAATTTAATAATTTTGAGATAATTCCTTCCATGCATCCTGAAATCAAACAAGAATGGAACCCAATGGTCATGTAAGAATGGAACTCCATCGATTACGACCTGCTATCATAAATACTATAACCCCATACCTGAGGATGAATGAATTGATTATCTAGACGGGATGAGATCTTACCTGAGGAAGAGTCAATGGAGAAGTACTTCTTGGCGCTGTTGGTCTTGAGCCGGTAGGTCAAGTTCCCACTGGACGATGTATCCGGGTCCACAGCCTCTACGGTCAACACCATCGTGCCCGGAGGACTGTTCTCACGGACGCTGGTCTCGAACACCGGGAGGGTGGGCAGCGGGGCGTTGTCGTTGATGTCGAGGACCTCGATGAAGACCTGGACGACGGCATGGAGGGGGATGGCTCCCTTGTCTTGGGCATAGACTGTCAGCCAGTAGTGAGGGGTGCTCTCCCGGTCCAGCTCCTCAGTGGTCCTCACCACACCTGTGGATAGGTAGAGGGGAGAATGGCATTGTTATGTAACATTGATAGACAAGGCATTGATTATCATCATATATCACAAAATATATCACACGATATAATCATAGTATCCAAGTTAGAATAGCCGTGCACTGATTAATTCATCACACAATACATATAGACTTATCAGTGACCTTTGAGTGACAAAAATCTTTCAATGAAAAATGAAAGCTGCATTGTAAAACTCTCTCTGTATACTTTCTCTGCATCATGTTTCTATCTCTCAATATATTTTATTATTTCTTGCTCTTCCCTCCCCCTTTCGTTCCATTTGCCTTTCTTTCTTCCTTTTTTCTCTCTTTCTTTACCCTGCCCTCCCCCCACTTCCCTCATCTCTTTCTCTCACTCCCCTCCTTTCATTCAAGCATTCATTCATTCACAGTTTTAAAATACCCAAATCTACATCTTTTTTCTCTTTAACACATTCAAAGCCAGCACCATTTACCAAGGCAAACCATTGTTTGAACCATGGACCATGTTTGAACTCACCCCAAAGAATGCCTCTTTTTTACAACGCACTTTTTACAACCCCCCATCCTGGGGCTAAACGTTGCAATTGTGGGTTTTGGAGGTCATTTCTAGGTCAGACTAGTAAAACTGACAATGTGGCAGTAATCACTGATAATTCAAGAATGTTACCAGACAGTGATACCCTGTTCCGCTCCTGCTCAAAATATTTTCATGATTTCCGGAAGATTACATTCCATCTTTTTTTCTTCCTCAATATGCTTGATGTAAAACTGACAGAAAGGAGAATGTTTTATCTTAACATGGAGGAATTCTTGTAGGTCCAGATAAGCCATGGATCTGTTTCAAGCTGACTTTCCAAGCTCAATAAATCCCCAGCGCATTTATGAAAGATTCCCCATGTATACAAAACAATACAATTCAAATCCATTTCACAAGCTGAAATGGGAAACAATGTATGAAAGAGAAATGCAACAACATGGTTGAGCGGAAATAAAGTTAGTTTTTGATGGAATCCTCATTGACATGAAAAGACCTAATAATTCAATTTACGATATGCCTGGTACTTTATGAGATATCTGTATGCCATAGTTAGAGCTGGGGCATAAATGAATGGCAGGCTTCTGTCAATATAATGACAGACATTGAATGCAAGATGGAAGGTTTCTCACCTGCCCTTGACTTATTTAGACACCCACATTCCAATGATAAAAACAAACAATGAATGAATGATAAATCTGCTCGTCAAATGGATTATTTCACTTCAAGGCTAGTGCTTTACACACACTCAATGTGATGCTTTATGATCTCCTGTAATAATACAACAGGAATCAAGAGTAATTTAGCAGGTCATGGTTGCAGTCTAGCAGAGTAACAATGGGCGTGACAAATAAATCATACTTTTTGTGCATTCTTCACCAATATTTTACATGCACAATTGCATTCACGTACAAAAAAAGTACAGGCAGAGCCAATACCTACATTAAAAGTGCTCATCAATTATGATGTTCTTTCTTTTCTTTCACTACTCAATAATAAAAATGAAAGCTATAATGATTGATTCAACTAATCACATCTTTATCTTCATTCGCTATTTCAAATTCAAAGAGAACAATCATTGACGGAAGGGCAATCATGAGCCAGCTTCTTTGGGCGGTAATCAAGGAATGTCGCATAGCGGTCAACAAAGTTCAAGAGTCTGGTATCTCAGTGCCTGGACAGGAATTTTTGCGCCAACATAATTTCTGGGCGTCCTGTTCTCTGTCTGTATGTCCGTCCGTCTGTCCATCTGGTGTGTAGTCGTGGAGGCATCTGGTAGACTGGTGATGCCACTCTAAGGAGAGTGGTCCTTTGATCATTGACTTGAATGAGCCTGTATATCGCATCTGCTATAACAACATTCCTCCATCTCTCTCTACATGCATGGCATTGCAATCAGGTCCTGAGGGGCGTAGTCTAGGGCTTCCAGACCCGAACAATTAAGGAGATTCAATTTTAGCCTTCATGAGGCTATTAGACAGAAGTTGTGCATAGAATTGTGACAAAACTTGCCAAATCCTGCAACAACTAACAGTTGCAAACTGTACTGATGAAAAAAGGGATAGTACTTAGCTAAAAAGAGCCCCCTTAAAATACCAAAGTGCCCATGTGAAAAAGAACCTACAGTGCAAAACATACATCTAGGGTGGTTCTATCAAGATAATAGGCTTGAAAAGTTTTCAATATTCAAACACTTTTTAATGGTTTCCATTGACAAAAGGAAATCATACTTAACAGGTTCCTACTCTGTCATCTACAAATATGTGCCTCGATATGTCAAAATGGCTGCAGTGACAGACTACTCTAAGCCAAGATGAGCACACGGGCTTGTAATTACAACCGACGGGATTAGAGACTGCCCCCGGAATTATTATTGGGGAAGAATAAATCCGTTTTACCACATATTTGATTCCTGCCCCTGATTCAGTTAGACAGTTTAAAAAAACTACATATATATTGGATGATATCTATCTAGAGATATGTG
Source organism: Arbacia lixula (assembly GCA_963669155.1). Classification (NCBI taxonomy): domain Eukaryota; kingdom Metazoa; phylum Echinodermata; class Echinoidea; order Arbacioida; family Arbaciidae; genus Arbacia; species Arbacia lixula. The sequence continues at coordinate 4,243,664 of OZ022582.1, read as the reverse complement.
TGAAGATGAAACATGATGCAGGGGGTCATTAATGCTGATAGATATTTAATAAATGATTAGTTATTGCAGTATTTTATTACTGCTCTCTGTATAGAAAGGGTATCCATGCATCTTAATGGGATACTGTTAGTATGCTATCCAGGCACTGTCCAAATTGAGCCTGAATTATGTAGCATAAAGGTCTCAAGTTCAGTATTTATTGTTTGAACAAAACTTTCAGAAAGCTCACTGATCATTATGATTTGACTCACAATATATATTTGAAAACTATGATATAGGAAACATTTTAGAAAGATTGCCATTAAATACTAGATTACGGAACTACCAATCAATGTTATCAAGTAATCTTGAATTTGTGGTATAAGTAAGATATTGAGGGCCAATATCAATGATGAAATACTGGTTTTTCAACTAGCAAAAGGCATGTCTGTGGCTGGAAGCCTTTTTCTTTTTCTTGAACATTCTTGTGCAGGTGCAAATTATGTCTACAACTATGTGTAATTACGTGTGCATGAGTGTTTATGTTCTCCATTCACACGCACACGCTTGCTTGTGGTTTTGTGTGAGTGTGTGCCTGCCATGTGTGGGTTTGGGTAATGGACGTTAGGCAATAAGCAAGCATCAAGCCTACTTGAGGTCTGTCCCAGGATGAGCAATAGGTAAATGTTAGCTCAGTGACACACCATCCACTGTACTTTATATGCTCATCAAACGGCGGACAATTGGCGGGCCGCATTCCAATATGTGCCGCTCACAAAGGGAGAGGGAGAGGGTGTGCGGCCTGCTGGCCGGGGGAGAGGGAGAGACGGGCATGTATACCGGGAGGGAGAGAATGAACGAGAGAATTTGAGAAAGGGAGATGGAGAGGGGTAGAGAGAGAGAGAAAGAGGGGGGGGGGGGAGAGGAGAGGAGAGGACAGGGAGAGAGCAGACAGTAACCAACAGAGAGAGACAGAGAGAGTAGAATGGAAGAAAGGGAAGAAAGAGAAGAGAAGGGAGAGAGGGAAAAGAGGGGAAAAGGGAAGAGAGAGAAGGGGAGGGGAAATAGGAAACAGGAGAGAAATAGCGAGAGGCATGGGACAGAGAGACAGACAGACAGAGGGAAAGAGAGACAGGGAGTGTGCATGATCAAGACAGGCCGCGCCAAGGACACCACATAATTGAAGACTTCTGCAAATGACCTGGCGTGAACTCCTGAGGCTGCATTCACTGGCTAGGTATGAACCAGGTATGAATCACCTATTGGGGCAATACCCTTCCCTGGCTTCCTTTCACCCCTCCCTTCCCCCTCCTACACTCCTCCTCCACCCCTCCCGGCTCTGTCTGACCTCTCCCTGGGTCACTGAGAACTTATTGGTCCTCCCATGAGTCCCAGAGTTCTTCCTTTCAAAACCCCTTACAACTCCATCTCAATGGATACCGACCAGCACAGGGTGTTGAACTCGTTTGGAATTAAAGGTGAAATTATTGGAATAATTACTGAATTGCTGCTGACTGTACCTTTGGGCAGTGTGACTTTCCTACCCTCTATTTGCACTCTCTTGATAAAATGGTAGAAGGTATTTACATTGTTATTTCATCTTCAAAGTGTGCAAGCTATATATTGTGATATCATTATTGGACTACTTAGTTTTTCCATTCTATCCCTGCTATGTATTAATGAACATTAATGTATATCCGTCATTTTTCCAACCATCTTACAATCTATCCATCTCTCATTTCTCTTGATTTATTAATATATGCACTTTGTATGTGGTGGTCTATTTCTCCATCTATCTACCAATTTGTATAATAATAACACCACATATAAGAATATAGGACCAATAGCAAGTAGCAGCAACAGACATCAAGAATATCAATACAGAATAATCCCATTATATTCATAGTCTGTTTCAGCCTATCCTTCCTAATCTACCCACCAATTTCAGGTCAAATGCAGTATTTTCATAATATCCTCAAACATTTCAAACCTTTCACCAAGCTCGCACACACCCTCCCAACCCTTATCAACGATAAATTCCTCAGTGTTAATCATCCTTATCCACTCGTTTTTAATCTCAAACCTCCTTGATATATTCATTCCCATACTCTCCTCAATCCTCTCCCTCAAAGAAAACCATCCAATCTGTCTTGGGATCGCCGTCCCTGGCTGGGTCCTTTGCCCGCCTCTCTCCCGTCATTCACAAATCGTATCTGATCAGGACGACCGCCGATCTGCCTCCAGCTACCTACTGTCTCAATCGCACCTTCCATCGCCGGCTAACCAATCGTCTCGCAACTTCTCCCGTTTCATTCATATCTTCACACCGAATCTTAAAGGGAGAAGGTACATTTGTAGGTCTGTGCAATTATCAATTGCATTTACCGGTTGAATTCTGAATGCTATTAAACAGAGGTTGCCTGGTTTCAGTGTGCAATGTGTTAACTTCTCAACAGCGGTACACTTGCAATAGTTATAAAAAATCAAGGATTTATTAAAAGAATTAACAAATTAGGCTTCAAATTTGGGAAATACATGAATGCTTTTGAAAAGAAGGAAAATATAAATGCAAGATTCTAGCCTAATGTACCTAGCATTAAAGGTTAAATATCATATAAGATAATCATTTTAAGTCAATTACCTCGATTTACCAAGCACGATTTGTGGGGGGTTCTTATGATCATTATGAAGTAAATATCTTATCAATACTGAGAAAGTTACATGTTTCAAATAAACTACTTTTTGACAATTTAATTGTAACTGACATTGTCAAAAGAGGAGACAATATGTGATGATTGTGTACATGTACATACAAATGAGTGCAAATTTCTGAGAGATTAAGACTATATGTCAGGCAAACCCTCAAGACTCAAGTCTAAGTGTAGACACCTCCCCTTTAACCCCAATTCATACGTCTTCTTGTTCCAGCCCATCCACCCTCTGGAAAGACGCGGGACCAGCTGTAATGAGAAAATCGAGGCGACCCGCATAAATTGCTCCGTGCGTGCTCAGCCCTGTCTGTAGGTAGCCAAGCAGTAAACCAGTCATTGCACCGCCAGTGCACCGACCGGCGACCGTACACCGCTAATGCACCGCCATTCAATCAAACTGCAGCTTCTTCCATTGGTATTTAGGCATGCCCCATTTTGAACACGATCTTGCACTTGAAAGAGGGGCTAAAAAGCTTTTTATTCATACAAGTTCATCGGGAATACCAGTGACTGTATTCGGTCATGTGGGCGTTACAGACAATAATGAATACTCCTGATGACTCATGCAGAGACTAATTCGTATATTATACTTCTTTCAATTTCTTACTCATAATTCCTTACCAAATTTAGGCTCCCTTTCTTTTCATCATAGTCCTTGACTACGTTATGCGCCAGGCAATTCGAGGCAACAATGATGATGAATAACAACACTGATTTCATCATCTTTATTGAAGGAAAGACAAAGATATTGTATCTAGGTGGGAAAAATCTACATTATTTTATGAGTCAAGAGAAAGACCCTTTCAACATTTATGTTGATTAAATATTTGATACACTGTTCTTGTTCCTTTCACAATGTACTAGATGTATTAAAAACAGATCCAACACATGTCATGTTAGTAGATTGATATATTTACGCCTATGATTACGCCTAGACACAGATGAAACTCATAGCGCAACAGCATACCCAAAATAATCTGAAGGAGTAGAGAGGTGATAAAGATGAATGGAATTGCTTGATAAATGACAAGTAGCTTCCTTGTTACAGGATTTGTCTCACCAAAACTCAAAGAAATGTATATTTTTCTTGTCTGTCTGATATCCATCTCTCATTGTTACATTTATTACTCTGGCTCCAGTGTGTATTACAAAGGTTTTACATTCAAAGATCATGTCTCTGCTGTTGTCTATGAAATGGATGACTGCATCTTACTGCTCTGACTCATCAAAAAGGTTATTTATTGCTATTTTATCTGCTCTGTCACTCCCACGATTGTGATGCAAAGTGCAATCATTGGAAATATCTAAACACTCATTTTTATTTTACTTTGAATTGAGCATTCATAGTAATTAAGGATATGATGATGAAAAAAATGCTCATAACATTCTCAAACTGCATGAATACCCTTTGCAAAACCGCAAATGGAAAAGTCATTTTTAAAGTTTTGCATATCTCATGAAATCAAACAAAGAAATATATACTTCCTCATACAACACAAGAACTTTGAAATGAGGTAAACTTTAACAGTTTAAAATAAATCAAGCTATTTGTCTTCAAAAATTTGTCATTATTGCACAATCCACTTGCCATGACGGTGCAGGAAACTGAATGGTACAACCTTTCTTCATTTATGGACAAAGTCTACAATACTTTGTCCGCTGCACATGCACATACTGCATTGAAGATTATGTGTAATGCCAAACATTAACCTCAGAACCTTTCAACACCCACAGAATTAATGTTGCATTGCTGCAAGCCAAGGCTGTAATTGATTTCCTTCAAACAATGAAGGAAGTCAGACCATGGGGCATACAAATGGAACAAGGGCACGACCTGGTTATGAGGTCAAAAGGTAGGAGATCAACACCTGACCCTTCTTACTCTCACTAGCAATGAGAGAGACACTTGATTCCTTTTCTTTTTCTATTTCCTTTTTTTGTCCATTTTACAGCAGCTCTTATCAAATCTAGGCAGGGGCTTGAAATAGAAATGGGACCAAATTTTATTTTTGAATTTGGGGCACGAGACAATGTTGGGGAAAAGAGCCAAGGATGTCCGCAGCAGCTCACAAGCATTCCAAGATGCACTAGCACGACACCAGATGAACCCCACCAAAGGCATGCTGGGTACTCGTTAAACCTGATGAGAACAGAATTCCTTGTCTGCCATCTTGCCAGTTGCTCTGACGCGTCGCCTTCCCCCGCCGTGAATAACGGTAGCTTTTAAAGGTGGGAATGAGCCTCCGATAAGTGCAATAACGACTGTAATACTTTTCCCATTAGCCCCGTCGGATCATACCTTAATGCCATTTCTCTCCAGTTGATGTCTTGAAGTGTGGATTATAAAGTGTTATTTACGGTCAGGAAAATGCAACGTGCAAATGAAGATTGATCTCGAAAGAATCATCTCAGGCAAGAAAATCTCCTATCATTTGGCCTGTCTGTTTCCAAACAGCTTTCTTGCGCTCATGCAACTGAGTGTCTATATAAATGCATCAAAAACACAAGATTTATGTTTTTTGCCCCAAACAATTGTCCTCTGGCTTTAACCTTTATGTCTGCCTATGTGAATTTATATAGATGGATTTGCCAGATAAAACAAACAACTAAGGTAAAATAATGTTGAAACTATTGAAACATCAACCTTAAGATACAATATCAAACAGATCTGTAATAAACTATACATGTAGTATAAAACAGTTATTTGTACAAAAGTTCTTGAAGGCACAGTGTAGATTTGTTGTTGAGCATACAAGAAGAAGACATTCCTCTTTCAGTTCCACTTTCATTTCAGCAATCAATGTAACACATAACGACCCCGATATCTATTATCCCCTCCTGTGAGTCTGTGTCAAAGTAAATTCTACCGACAGGATAGCGTCACCTCTCTATCTCTCCTCCTGTCTGTCATTTACGGTTAAATCCACACCAAAAAAGCTCTAAATGAGTCCACACCGTTTCCCCCGTCATTTAGCCAAATATTCGCCGTGACACAAGCAACGGGAGGGACGAGATGAGACGTTGACTTTTCTCTGACCACAACATGCAGAGGAACGTCAGTTCTCCTAGCACACGCATGTCAATTTTAAAGCTGGGGCTATCTGCATATTGTGCACTGGCAACAACAACACATGACCCCGTTCACAAATGAATTATCCTATCTACTCTTCACATACTTTCTTTATACTGTAAAGCTTGCAACAACACTTGGCCCGTTCACATATGAATTTCCAATCTACTCTTTACACACTTTCTATGTACTGTATACTTGCAACATCATATGGCCCCGTTCACATATGCATTTTCCTGTGCACCAATGTTAAAATAACCCTAATAATTCTATGCCAAGCAATTCCCATTCACTCACAAGTGGCACTGTTTACATTTTCAATTTCTCACTACTTCTACTTCTCATAACTTTATTCTAGTCAATCTAAATCTGAAATGTTCTAACAAGCACACAGAAGACACATTGGTAAGCAGACGAAGTTCCTATCAGTACATACGTGCATTAAGGAGAACTGGGGCATGGAACATTAATATATAATTCATACTCCCCTAACGAGTCTAATTCATTCATTAAGTCTGCTCCAGTTTGATTGCATTAAATTATGCAATAGGTAAAACAGCATCACAGTGTACATGAGATAGAGGTACTGTGTTTGCTGTTTTTGCATTTTGTAAAGCAGTAAGAGAGCCTTGATTATGCAGAAGAGATTGAGGAAACTACACAAGTAGATACAGACAACGTGAGAAAAGGGAGAAGGAATGAGAAACTGCACTTTGTATCTTTACTGGCAAATCCCTGAACTGTAAATATCTCTTACATAATTAAAGGGAATGTTAATAATGCATAAATAAGTTCCCCTCAAACAACATGACGATGAAAACATCACAACTATTCTGTTACTGTTTTGAACAACATGATAAACAACCTATGTTCATTCTTAAATCTAAAAACCCACACACTTACAAATGGATTGCTGCAGATGTTTTGAAGAAGTTACTTAAATGTAAACATCAATCTTCTTCAGAAGACATACAAACTGAGATATCTATAAAACTGTCTATCCACCTGTCCAGCTGTATATAACAGCTACAAATCACTAATATATGACTTGTTTATGTCTATCTGCCCCATAAAGGTAATTCAACTTCACACAGCTAATTGTAAAATGCTATAAAAACAACTTGTGTTTATAGGTCCAATGGCCTTGAATGACATCCGATTAAACGTACCTTAATAAAGCTTAGTCTTCTATGAATTAACAAAAGGTGTCAATTCTTATATATATATATATATATGACAGTTTTTTAATGGTATCAGAATACTGCACAGATTTTCATTTTTCCCACAATCAATGCCAAAGAAAGAAACTGTAAAAGAACAATCTGCACTTTTCACTGTATACTTCATTTTTTGGTCATCATATTCATTATTTCATGGGAAAATGACAACCAATCTGTCTTTCAATGAACTTCTAATCTGGCTTGTTATAACAACTTGACATGAAAATGTGCTTTCCGTGCAACATCATCAACCACAATTAACCCTCTCCGCTCCAGAGAGTGTCCAAAATCAGCCAATAGGAATAGAGCGTTTCGGCGCGAATGTGCTGTGTGCACTAGAGCGTGAAACAGCTGAATAGGTGCGAAAGTGCGGCGCGAATGCGCGGTGTGCACTGGAGCGTGAAATGACGCTAAAAAGCTACAAATAGTCTTGTGTAAGTGTTATAAAATATAAAATTCACCTCTCCTTTTTTCACTTTTCACTTTCCTTTCCTTTCTTCACCCCATAAGTGGGCCAAATATCCGAAAGAATACAACCACATGGTGTTACCGAAAGTTTTGCTATTTTCTAAATAGTATTTATTAATACTTGCATTAGTAAATAGATCGCAACTGAAAGATTTGCATGAGCGCTATTACTTCGCATGTGAGCATTGTACACGAAGTTGTAGCTAAGTAGATTTATATGAACGCTGCAATGTCACATGTGAACAGGGGTTGTAGTTATCCAGTCTGCACGCTCAACGTGACTTATTAAATCTGGCTGCCTGATGATAGGGAAAGAATGGAGCAATCTCTGCCACAGCCGTATCACAGCCCCCGCTACACCCTCCCGTAATGTCATGGAGACTTGCAGTCTGAGCTCCCTGGGATGCTGGTGATGGGTCTCCACACGAACGGAACTACATTTTCTTTTTGATTTTGCTTCCCATTTCCCTCCCTATTTGTTGTCCTCACTCTTTCTTTCTCTTCCAATAGCCATTCTCTTTCATTTTCTCCACCCCATCCCCAACTCTCAATATAAATCTGTCTCTCCATCAATCTCACCATTTATTTCTACCCCTACCACCCTCTCTATGTCTCTTCCTCTCCCAACACCCCACCCATCCCCGATCTCTTTCTTGAGCCCCTCTTTATAGACATATCTACCTCTCCTTGTGTCTCATCATTTATCTCTTCCCCCTTCTCTATCTCTGTTCTTCTTCCAACATCTCTACTGTCTATCCCTCAACATATCTCCATCTCTTTCTCTGTCTCTCCATCAGTCTCGCCATTTATCCTCTCCTCCCATTGCTCCAGCTATGCTCCCACTTCTTCAGCTCTCCCTCATCCCCTCTCCTTTCTTAATCTCATTCCCCCTCCCCCTCTTCTTCTTCACCCCCCCCTCTCTCTATCTTCCTCCTGTCTTCCTCCCTACCCCCTACCTCTACACTCTACCCTTCATTCACTCTCTCTCTCTCCTTCTCCCTCCCATTCTACCTCCTCTCCCCCTCCCAATACTTCTATACCCTACCCCTTGTTCACTCTCTCTCCAACATCTGGAATAAATTCACAGTAAATAAACTACCAACATATTGCGGCAGAATAATATATCCAACTGTTAAACATTACAGGAGATGATTGATATGCTTTCTCACTTATCCTTGCATATTGAGATGGGGAAAATATCCTATCCATGTCTACATAATATGACATGAAATACATTTTCTCAAGAGAAGCCATTCCCATGTAAACATTTTTTTTTTTTTTTTAATTTGAGATATACTTCACATGATCTTACAGCTGTATCATTTTATTCTTAATAGATGGAGTGATCTCACCATCTTTTCTAAACACCAATGATACAACTAATCATCTTTCACAAAGGTGTCAAGCTCTGGCACCAAGACAAAACAAGAACCTTTACTGAATTAAGATAGGATGAGAACAAACATTCAACATATTTTATCAAGTGTTGTTACATGGTGAAGACATTCACCTCATACATATCAGCTCAGGTAAAGTGGCATATCATGTTCAACAACATAGCAATATCAGCAGACATGAGAATGGAAATCAGCCTGATAAGATGGACAAAACAGTTATGTTATTTGATTCATTGTTTTAGATAACAACTAGATGCAGATCAAGCAAAAAGGATATATACTAAGCACATTATTGGTCTCCAATATCAATCTTTTTTTCATGTGTCAATTCACACATTATAGAGGTCATTGCCACAACTGTTGGTAGTCCCACCAATCCCCTTAAAAGACAGAGTATTCTCCCGCCATACCTAATAACAGCAATTTAGCGCCAATAATTGGTGAACTATAAAGCGATATGCAGTGACCTAACGTATTGATGAAACCTAATCAGCTCAAAGCCCATCCCCACACATTGCCGATTGTGTCGGCTAATTAATACTGATGCCTGTTCACTCCAATTACTCTCCCTCCATAACGACTGAAACACAATCCCAAGTACAATATACAAGAGTATGTTCTGTTCAAACATGTACAGTACTCATTACAATATCTGATTATTTTTATATATTCCCTTGTCTCATATTCTTTTGTGAAAATGTTTCCATTCATCAGCATATACATTTGTTAACACTGTAACAATGTACCCTAGGTGCGTTTCCAATGGCCCGGCGAATCGAACTGTGAAACTGCAGAGTCAGAACGCTTCTATAAGCTTGGCTCTCGTGTACTACTGTACAGTAATTGGAAAATGTTGCATTATTTTTGTTAACACTGCCATACAATGTACCCTTAGTGCATTGTGAATGGCTTTGTGGATTGAACCGTGAAGACTGCCGAGTCAGAACACTGCTGTAATGGTGGCTCTCATGTACCACGTTTAGTACGCTAATTGCCCAGGTTCACTGGAATAGCGAGGTAAGCCATGGGGAACATGCTGTGTGCCTGGTATTTAACTGCAATACTTCATTCATTATAAACCAGCATTCATCAATAAACAATGATTTAATACCCACACAGCTCAGCTGGTTCAGTTAAGCTACTGTGTGTGCTGTATAACTCATGAGCAAACACAATCAGAACTAATTTCTCAAATTGAACCAAAAAAAGAAAAGGCAACTATTATGAAAAATTGATGAAGTAAATGAGAAAGTAGATCTTGTAAGTGGCAAATTAAAGCACAAGCCATATTTCAGACATGTTTAGTTTTAAGAGTATATTTTTATCTTAAAATTTCATACACCATATTTTTAAAAATCTTTTCATTAATATCATTACTCATCTGACCATATAACAGTTCAGGCACTCTGTAATTAAAATTCATTATAGAATTGATTGTTTTAGAAAAATGTGAAAACAGGACTGGAGCCCCTTTAATTAACACAATGCTTGCATAATTTCATATCACAGGAAACCTGTTCTTGTTCCAAATCTCCCCCTACAAAAATGGGTGAATTGCTGACTAAAATGGACCATGGAGGTTAACCACAAAGAATGTCATCAGGAAAATATTTATCAGTTCCTGATCATACCCATAGCCCATGGACCATTATCTGGGGAAACTGTACACACACCTATGCCAGTGGTCTTATTCTACAAACTAGATTAATATGCCTGATCATGTCCAAACCACAAGAACCATGACCACTTAATGCCAGGGCAAACCATCACACCACAGGGTTTAGGCATGGATCAATTATCTGTGATTCCTGCTCTGAGTTGTCCAAACATTCACTGACGCTCATACCGTAAGCCTGTTTTAATTAACTCTCTTATTTCTTGGGGGTGGACTCATGATCTTAGCCTAGGCTTTCTTTCAGAATAGAGTATCCTTGTAAAGTTAAATACAATACAGGTTTCTTGCAGAACTGCGATGCCATTCAACCCAAATTTAAAATTTGTCATCAGAGCGCTTACATGTACAATTAGATTTTTCTGAAATATCAGCTTTAAATCTCAAAAACATTTTTTTCCTTTCTTAAGTCATTAAGTGCTAATTCTTCACATCTCAGTCCTGTTTATTGTATTTATAGCATCTCACAGATTGTATAAGCTTGCATTATATAATCCCAGCTTCAAAAATTAAGTCTGAACTTGTCAAAGTCCAGCTCTAATTAATCATCCCCTCATCCTAGTCTTTCAATATTTGTACGGGATGTGGCACAGCATACAAACAAGATTCTTGTTCCATATTTGGACATAAGCCCCCACATTTCCCTTTAACCCTGGGAGCCTTTGGCGCCAGTGCACCTGCCTACAGTGCGTGTGAGTGGAATGCATGAGTGGTATGTCAACAGGGGACCAGGCCGCAGGATTTGGAGACTCAGGGATCACCCCTATCGGCCGCTACTTCCGCCGCTAAGCGCTCGGTAAAGGTCAGCGCTAAAGCATGCTCCAGTCTCCCTCTGCCTGCGCTTGCATTGGTGTCGACCATGTTTCATAATGTAAGACTGGGAGGCCCATCTTAAAACATCACTTTGTTTTAATCAGTCAACAACGTTTCAAACTTAAATTTCGTTGGAAGAAAGCTTAACTATAATTGACAAATTGATTTGTATTAAAGGAAAACAATCAAGCAAACCAAAGAAACACTTTGAAGAAAGTAACATAAAATCAAATAGTTTTCAGTTTTGTTTAAATCTGTAAGGAGGCTAACATTCTGTACCCCGTATGTTTTCTGGACATTTTTGTTTCATGTTTTTATTGAAACAGCCAATTCAATGTAGTAAAGTTTTCCAAGACTTCAGCACTTATGGCTGGTATTTTCCGCTATATGAATATCAGTTATGACACTCAGTAGGTTACAGTATTCCAATAAAAGGAAAAGAACTTGGGCAAAAAAAAATGATGGATGGAGGAGAAGGAACGCTTGCACCTCTCATCCATAACTAACATGTCAAGCCAAGATGCCTACAAAAGAATAGAACAATGCTCCCGTTTCCTGACATTTCTCTAAATATAAAAGCCCATAATCCCTACAAAATGCACAAAACAGATTACAATCCTTAAAAAATGGGATATTCGAGGGTACAAGAATGCGACCTCCTGGGTTTTGTAACTTTTCAGTTTTCTGTTCTTTGTTGGATTTTTTCTTAAACATCCGAAGCGCAGTGGTAGACCGATTGGTAGGCCTCCTGTTTCGGAGAGCGTGAGCCTGTTTAGAATAGCGTGTGTGTGTGTGTGTGTGTGAGTGCCCATGCAAGCGACATTAATAATTCATTCATGAGTTGCTTGAACATGTCGGATTTTGGGAGGTCGGTGTGCCTTTTGCATACAAATGCATGGCTTGGCCCCAGTTGGACTGGTGCGAACTTACCCAAAGGTGTGTTCATACTGAACGCTTAAAACCAATCATCCATCTGTGTGCTGATTTTTAAACATGTACCCTGAAGTGTGTTAAAAATAAAACCAATCCAAGGGAGAGTGTCCATTCCTGTGTTATCAGTTTCACATCATAACTAAATTACCACTATTAATAACTGTTAAATGTTTGTATGGGGTAATCCCTAGAGCTTTCTCTTACTTCAATGTAGGAAAACAAAATTACATACTAGTCTTATATTTACCAGTCTTTTACAGTAGTGCTCGCTGATTGATGTGTCCCACAATTGTTTTTAACAAAGAAAGCTGTTCAGCGTATATCAAGCTAGAGCAATACACAGTGAAGTCTATCAGTTAACAACTGATCATAGTAAATTTAAGAAGGTTTACCCCTCTCATTACCAAGCACTGACAGCCCCATATAAAATCAGAAGGCAAAGTCTTGCCTATAGGACTGAGTAAGTTAACTGGCTATTAAGCACAATTGAAAAGATGATGTTGATCTTGAATGTGAACGCAGTTGCTGGCAGGTATTTGGTTAGTGCTCCGCTTCCGACCAGGTGTGTGATCCTACACCTTGCGGGCCAGGTGAATAATGCCTGGCAGGAGCCCAGGAGAGGAGGAACGAGAGGCGAAGGGATCAGGAATGACAGACGAGCCGGGAGAGGAGACAAAACAAAAAGGAAAGAACGGAGGAAGCAGATGGGGATGGATTTCCGGACTTTAGTAGTCGATATTGTTTAGTAGTAGTAATACCTGGTTAGGAGCTGAGTGAGGAGCAGGCAACGATGGTAACAAGACGAAAAGACAAAGGGAGAGGATGAAAGGAAGAACATAGGACACTCCAGCAAATCATATGAGAGAAATGTGTCTGGCAGTGGAAAAATACCCAGGGCTCAGTGCAATTCATCCCTGTATAAGACCCTGTGAAAATTTGTATTTTTCTCATAATGTCAAATGCACAGTATAGTTCATTGATGTTCGGCTTGAAATCTAGCCTCTATGAAAAATTTGTTCCCCTGGTTTCTGGAATAAGGTACAATCTTCATCTTTCATAAAAGGTGTAGATTTTAACACTGGGTGGACTAGGCGCAACACCTGACAGGATTTGAGGGGCCGAATAAAGAATAAGATGAGATAGGGTGCAGTAGGAGAGAAATGTACAGAGTGGAGGAACAGGCCAAATAGCTTCCGGTCGGAAATAATAATGGCTGTCAAATAAACAAAGATCTTTAAAGTAAAAACTCTCCCACATATTTTCACAAGGTGTGATTTTTTATTTACCTAAGATTGTTTTCTATTAAAGCGGACTTGGGAAAATAATGAATTGTAGTATAAAAATATGGAGAGAGGTGAGGGAGGAAAAATGATAATGATTGGTACAATTGAATGGACAAAGGAAAGTGCATAGAGAAAGAGAGGGTGAGACCAAAAGTGGAAGCAGAAAAAGAAAAGGAAAGAGAGAGTGAATAAGGGAAAGAAAGAAAGAGAAAGAGAGAGACAGGCAGATAGACAGAGGAGACAGCGAGACAGAGAGACAGAGAGAGAGAGAGAGAGAGAGAAAGAGAGAGCAATATCAAGAGAGAGTTGAGGTGAGATTGATCATGCACATGAATAAACATGCTGGACGCTGCACAGATATTGTTATAAAAACAATGGAATGAATGCCAGAGAAATTAAAGAGATGGATAAATGATGGATGGTACATTGGGAGATGTAAAAAAAAAAAAAAGGTGGCAATGAATTTCATGAAGAGACATCACTGAGCAGGAGACAGCATCCTGATGAAAGAGCAAGAATGAAATGAAGGAGAAATGAAGAAGGCTAGATGAGATAACGAGAGAAGATAAGATGATCAGATAAGAAGGAAGATGAGACAAGTGGAAAAGAAACCGAAAATGGTGTGAAATGAGAGAGAGAGAGAGATGAGGCAAGAAGAGTAAAAAGGAAAGGGAGCCTAGTAATGTATATGCATTGGCTGTAAACGAGGAGAGGGGACCAAAGGGAGGAAGGACAGGAAAGGAGAGGAAAATGCGAGGAGGGATAAAGAGGGGTACACACATGGGTGTGAAAGGGAGAGGGGAGAGGAGAGAAGGCAACCTGAGAAATGATGTGATTATAATATTCCCCCACAATTAGGTGTGTGTGCTGCTTGCCCGCATACACAATCCAGCTTATACCTACAGGTACATCCCTCTCTCTCCCTGCCACAACTCGTGGGGGGAGAATCAAGCGGAATGCAGGTGCACACGAACACACACAGCGCCTCGCGTCCAGAGGTATGCATGCATACATTTCCCTACAGGGGTAAGGAGGGTATGGAGACCTACACCACTATGGGTATGGATGGACTACAGTGGTTGAGGGAGTGGTTGAAAGGCATACATGGTTTTATATAGGTTGGGACTACAGGAGGAAATTTCAAGCGTGTGCTCACATTCTAATGCGGTGAGTGAGTGACTGGTGGGGTGCAAACAAGCCTGAACAAATGTAGGTTTATTTCTTTTTATGGCAACGAAATTTGAAGGGAAATTTGCACAAGAATTTTCCTCTACAGTAGACACCACTAAGCTGGGCCAATTTTACGAGAGAATAAAAGTTGATATATGGCTATGGTGTGATTACCTTTCCGCAGTGGTTGTCAAGGAGAGGGTAAACAAAGAGTGTGATGTATATGTCCATTCTGTAACATCATGTAAATATTTCTCAAACACTAAGAAATCTTGCAGTCAACATCACGGTGTCATAAAAGCATTCCATAAGTTGATGATAATATTTGCTCTAACCAAACATTCTGACTAAGCTTTCTCACATAAAGAAATTACGAACCTTGGGTAATTAATGTAACCATTTTCAGCTTATACTTTTATAAAGTACATGAAATTGCTCATGAAATAAAATATCAAGTGCCAATCTATCACTTTTATTGTTAAATGTAATCAAGTATCTGATTGTTGTTTGGTATTTCCTATAGGGGAAAAAATCTGAAGTGTTTTCAAAAGATTGAACATGACAATCCGACCTTTGGTATTATATTACCATCTGAAGTATCATAACCTTCTGTGGGTGTACAAAATAGTAGAGCCTTGGACAAAATATAAAATGTAAAATGACATTTAACATAATGTTCATTTAAAAGTGCATGATATCAAAGTCATAGGACACGGTATCAATGTCATGATATGCAACAGGGTAAAATGTGATAAGACACAGTGATGCGCATTTTGCAAGGTCATTCCTGAAAGGACGCACAGCATGACAGGACAGCTGTAATGGCTGGCCCGATACAAAGCGCTTATATCAATAAAAATTTGTAACATTTTGTTGGAGAGGAATTGTAGGAGAGGGCAAACACCACACTCCTTCAACGGCCGAAAGTCAACAGCCAAGGCTGCTGGCTCCAGACGCTAAACAGCGGATTTGGCTGACCTTGTGGAAGGTGGTATTACTGTCTGACAGGGCGTATCCCCCACTCACGGGGAGAAAGTTCAAGTCCAGTCTTTAGTTTGAAATAAGAGTTTAACCTTCTCACTACCATAGGTGCATGGAATATGTAATAAGTCAATGGGCCGATTCCTGGCTTGGCACTGAGAGGTTTAATGCACTCAGTTCTACAGGCAAAAAACTGAATTGTTATTACGAAGATTATGATTGGTTGGTATTGAGAGGGTTAACCCACTTAGTCCCATAGGCAAGAAGCTGAGTTGTTATTGACTTAGGGTGTCATTTGCTTAGAACTGGGAGGTTTAAATGAACTGATTGTTGTTTTTTTTTATATGGTGTTGATTGCGAAAAAGAACTTGTATTCAAGACAGTTAGAAATTGGTATGTTTTCTTGATACAGGTAGTCAGGAGTAGGTAGGTATGTCTTTTCTTTACAGCTGGTCAGAAATTGGTCTACGCATTGCAGACGCATGATTGTTCAATGTAGATTAAAATGCGGGTGACTTGCATTTTTGTGAGTCAACAATAGGCATCTTTTTACTGCAGTTAAATTGGAAGTTATATATAACACATATTTTATGGAGTATTATGGAATATTTATGGAGTATTTGTATTACATTTATGTTTTACATTTATGTAGGTTAAGGACCTAATTAATTCATAGCGCTGTTTTTATTTTAGGTTCACTCTTCATATAAAACGATTACATCAAAGTATTTATTCTGTCTCCCTCTTCTTTGCATGATCTCAATATTTTGCTCTTTTGTTCCCTTTGATTGTTGAACAATCTGAAAAATATGATATAATCTATGTTTTATATATGTTGAATTACACAAAAAATAACTTGAAAGATACAGGTTGAATTGTACGCACTAGTCATATGCACTCCATGGGGTCAGAAATAGTGGTCTTGATAATTCATGCAGGTGAAAACTCTGACGATGGACACAGTAATCATGACAACTTCACAAGTGAGAACACAGCTAAAATGCATGATGCTCAAACTTTCAAAAAATGCACACTAGAGTTATCCAAAAATGCACTGTTTTCATAACTTGGCATCCACAAGGACAGCCATTGTATATATTTGGGCTAACCGTTACACTGTGAAAATAAAATATGAAATTATTTCTCTGCTGAAATCATCAAAAGTCAGTAAAGGTGGCAATTTTCTTGGGCTTGAACAAGGTTTATTTTTGTCAAGGAGATGCTCATCTTGATGTCATTTTGGTCAGGAATTTGTCCAAGAAGTGATAAATTATTCCTAAGGAATGTGAAGTTCAAGGGGAGAAGGAATATTTGTTATGATATTGTAAATGACCAATCTGAATTGCAACAGGCTCCACAGTACTTCCAATCTATTAAACGCAACTGGATTTTGCCACGTAATTGGTCTGTTTCCTGTTTAATAATTCACTTTATTTAAGAAAAGCTTCTGTATTTAAGAGATTCTTTCAAATGATATGATAGACTTAAGCCCATTTTGACGCAGCAGGTATTGCTTACTGGATCTTTTAAGACCATTTTAACTAACTGAATGTACTGAGCTTGAAATTCGGTCATAATAATGGATGAACAACTGCAGAAAAAAATGATCTAAGCCTGAAAGTAAGATCATTCGCTGAAGGTGTTTTCTCTGTTACTTTAATAAAAGACAGGTGGTGGCAGAGTGCCTTATTCCTGCTCACTCGTCATGATGATATGGAAAACAACTAAAAAGCAAGTTACCACATGGTACGGTTGCTCGACAAAGACTTTTACAAACGATGTAGAAACTCTATGTGCAGAGAGATACCAAATGTATATCCAATTTGGACGTCTGTTGATTTCTATAACTTCATAACCGTGCACAACCTAATGTATGCTTGATTCAATTGCAAACATTTCAACAAGATCTTGTCCATTTAGTCCAATATACAGCCAGGGGACGAACGATATCAGAGAGCATGTTCATATCAAAACAGGGGATGCACTTCATCACATATGGTGTGTTCGCATCCAATCAAGGGATGCATAATATCAGGTAAGGTGTGTTCATATGTACCCAAGGAATGCACAGTGCTTGAATAGAGCATGTTCACATCCATCTAGTGGATGCTGTATATCTGAAAGGGAATGTTCATGTAAAAATCAGGGAATGCACAATATTGGATAGGGTGTGTTCATACCCAACAAAGGGATGGACTGTAATGCACAATATTGGATAGAGCATGTTCACATCCAAACAGGGATGCTGTATATCTGAAAGGGTGTGTTCATATAACAAGGCATTAGCAATATTGTGTCTCGCCCACTTGCGAAAATAACCAGAAATATCGCGATCTCCGTTGCTACGCAAAAGAAAACTGAAACAAACAAATAAGCAACTTTAAACAGACAACATCAAAATCAGGTGCAAAATAGTGACTTTGAATAAATTTGTATAAATGTGCATGAGTAATGTTTGCCTAAATCTACATCAGTAATGCTCACACATGCTCACACAATTCTGTGCACAAGTTAGGAAGCCTTCACCAAGAGTCTTGCAAGTAAACTTTAATGTATGACCTCAAATGACCTTTGACCTTATCATGTGACCTCTTACAGCATAATAACATGCAGGTGCCCCCAGTGCATCCATCATCCAAGTTTGATTGCCATTGTAGCAACATGTGATGAGTTATGTGTGATAAGAGAGTCTTGCAAGTAAACTTTAACGTATGACCTCAAATGACCTTTGACCTTATCCTGTGACCTCCAACGGTACCATAACATGAAGGTACCCCCAGTGCATCTATGACCCAAGTTAGGTTGTAATCCAAGCAACCTATGTGAAGTTATTTGTCAAAAGAGAGTCTTGCAGGTAAACTTTAACGTATGACCTCAAATGACCTTTGACCTTATCCTGTGACCTCCAACAGCACCATAACATGTAGGTACCCCCAGTGCATCTATGACCCAAGTTAGGTTGTAATCCAAGCAACCCATGTGAAGTTATGGATCATAAGAGAGTCTTGCAGGTAAACTTTAACGTATGACCTCAAATGACCTTTGACCTTATCCTGTGACCTCCAACGCCACCATAACATGAAGGTACCCCCAGTGCATCTATGACCCAAGTTAGGTTGTAATCCAAGCAACCCATGTGAAGTTATTTGTCAAAAGAGAGTCTTGCAGGTAAACTTTAACGTATGACCTCAAATGACCTTTGACCTTATCCTGTGACCTCCAACGGTACCATAACATGAAGGTACCCCCAGTGCATCTATGACCCAAGTTAGGTTGTAATCCAAGCAACCTATGTGAAGTTATTTGTCAAAAGAGAGTCTTGCAGGTAAACTTTAACGTATGACCTCAAATGACCTTTGACCTTATCCTGTGACCTCCAACGCCACCATAACATGAAGGTACCCCCAGTGCATCTATGACCCAAGTTAGGTTGTAATCCAAGGCACCCATGTGAAGTTATGGATCATAAGAGAGTCTTGCAGGTAAACTTTAACATTTGTGACGGACGACGGACGACGGACGACGGACGGACGACGGACGGACGACGGACGGACGACGGACGGACGCCATTTGGATCCCTTAGTCTTGCCTTCACCTCCGGTGGGTGAGACAAAAATCAGGGAATGCACAATATTGGATAGGGTGTGTTCATACCCAACAAAGGGATGGACTGTAATGCACAATATTGGATAGAGCATGTTCACATCCAAACAGGGATGCACAATATCAAATAGGGTGCATTCATATCCAATTTCTACTCATAGTGCATCCATAGTTTGAAATCATACTAAACAAACACCATGGCATCGATGGATATTCTCTTACGATGCATACTGTACATGGTATTTGGTTCATGTGGTTATCAGTGAGAGCAAACAAGGAATGCTAGCGATCATGTTTACCACTGGAGACAGCCCGCACTCACAGCTGGACGAAATAACACCAGCATGAAGCCAGGTACACGTCATACTTAACCCTAGCAATTCCCAGTTTTATGTAGGCAGGGTGGCCTTTTCAAATACCGGTATAAAACTGCTGTCATTGATGGCCCTTGCCTTTCAAGTTTCTTCATCATAAAACTATTTCTGCAGTTTCCAGCAAATTCTTTATTCAAATGTTCATATCATAACACCATCGAAAGAACTCTACCAAGCTTACTGATGCATGGAATCTCCTTCAAAGAATTTCCCCATTTCACTGGAGCTGTTTCCGTTCTAACAAAGACCAATTTCTCTAAATGCGTGGGCGTAATCTAGCTTCCAGGCCGATGGGCATTTTAATAAATTAATCAAATTCATTTAAAAAATCAATAAATGGGTCTGGCTGCAGTAGACTAATCAATCTCAATTCCTTCTCCAGCAGACTGTGAAAAGAGGAGAATAATAAAGAGACTAGTCTCATGAGTACCAGACACTATTTTTTAGTTTAGTTGGACTAGAAATGTGCAACAGCTTGGGAGTCAGGCTAACATGGGAAGTAATACCAACTAAACCTTGAGAAAGAATTCTGTCACATACACTGCCGCTCCAGGCATTTGCTACTCGCATTCACTTCAATGGAGATGCCGGGATTACCCTTAAATGGATTTCATACATAAATTTATCAGGGCCATGAATTATCCATGAGGCAAAATCCTGTATCTGGTCTAATCAAGTCCGTTATTAGTGCTGCGCTGGTTAATGGCGAGGGTGTATTAAAGCAACACTGCCAATGATAGCATTTCCTTGAATCAATGCAGAAGTCATGCATAAATGTCATGTTAAAGGCTAGAGCTTATCTAAGAACTCCTTGATTTGGCAGCAAAAATGTCGAAAAATAGACAAAGCATTACTTGATTGAGAAGAAAACAAATACATGGAGTTAATAACTTGAGGTTCCATCCAATACACAGCCACAAAGTTGTAGAGAAAACAGGCAAAGACACAATCAGTCCACATTTATATTTTATGCGAGTATTTTCTTACAAATAAAATAAATGTGCTATGTTTTAACTGAAATAATGTAGATGAATTGTATGAAATAATCAGAACAAACTTACAATGTTAGCCTAGCATGTTTTCTTTTGAGAACAAATGGCTAAACAAACATGTGTCTCAACATTTTACTGGTGTGCCAATTTTCACAATGAACCAAACAATGTTGCTTTATGATCACATCCGATACCTTCGCATGTTGACTTTGTGCTATGTTTTAACTTGAATAATGTAGATGAATTGTATGAAATAAACATAGAACAAACTTACAATGTTAGCCTAGCATGATTCCTTTTGAGAAAACATGGCTAGACAAACATGTGTCTCAACATTTTACTGGTGTGCCAATTTTCACAATGAACCAAACAATGTTGCTTTATGATCACATCCGATACCTTCGCATGTTGACTTTGTCAAACCTTGATCGACTAGACATAGATATAGATTATCAATCTCTCGAATGAGCATGTCTTTCCTTCGACCTGATTATTGACAATGTCTGCTGGTGGCAAATTCTGAAGAGAATGCTTCCCGAAGATATCGATAGTATTTCATCATAATCATAGAAGTACATCTTGAGTGTTAGATACCAGTAACATGGATAAGATATCCCAGATAAGAACTTGGCATTAGGCCGTAAACCTGTTTGCTATTCACACAATTCCAGCCCGTTTTGTCAACATCATTTGTGATGTGATATATTAAACAGTGATAAAATGTTTTATTCATCAAAGGCTTTTAATGAATGATGTCAAATATTATTCAGATAGTGTTGCCATAAACTATTAATATAAATACACATGGGGACAAGCACCTACTGTATCGTGATTCCAAATATCCACACCAAAATTATTGAGCCCAATTAAATATATTTACGCAATGACGCACATGTTTTAAGTGCATGTGTCAATTCATAACCTCAAGGTTAACCATCCATCTTAAAGATTTTTAAAAATGTCAGAAAATCAATAAAAGGTAATATTTGTTATATATATATATGTATATATTCATACAAATATATGAAATATGGTTGACATCTAATCCATATATCATACTTCCCCTCAACCCGTCCTATTTTTTTTTTCCCCAACCGATCAAATCTCTATCCTACAATCCTAATTACACACTTCAAACTGTTCTCATGATCTATGGGTTTGTTGCATGTACTGTAGTTCCCATTTATCAGTATATTTCCATTATAAATTGGTTTCATTCTGTTTATCTAGCAAAATCATCATATTGTCCATTGTTAGTTCAAGTCCATACACTAAACATTGCGCAGGTAATCAAGACCTCTGCCCGAATCAAACACAAGCAAACAAATGTCCAACACCCACGCTTGCTTATATTAACTTATCACAAGATGATAACAGAGTGCAACTATACTTTTTAAAAGGTACTTCAACACCGGTACAAGAATCTTGAACTTTACTCTTAAACAATGACAGCTTAGAGTTCAGAGGATGGATCAGACCTAACATCACATGATTCATTAACCACTGTGGACTGAACTTGCATCAAAGCACATTTCTTCTTCCCCATGACAATGCTCATCACATTTGAAGGACCACAGAAGAACATATTCCAGCTCTCGATGACTTAAGTTATGAATGTTTGTTTCCTGGTTAATATGTCACTTGAGTTGGAGGAGAGAGAGAGACATTGATAAGAAGTCATGCTAAAGATATGATGGGAATCCATGTCACTTTCATTAGATAAAAGAAGATCATTTGTTATCAATGTTTGGGCATGTCTCATCCATTCTTCACTGGTTGTTATATTTCTAGGGGGTGATGAACTAACAAGACAACTGAATATTGTGGGATTTTTATCTGCTCTTGCACTATGCAATGATAATATCTTAATATCTACTTCACGTATATTTTGACTCGTGTAAGATAAGTCTCATTGTACCTATCCATTTGTACTTTACCTGACACTACATCCATAGATAGTATTTAAGTGAACACCCTAACCCCAGTATTACACTTAGAGAAAATTACTCTTCCTCCGTTTAATGAATGTGCAATGTTCATAAACAAAAAAGTGAAAACATTTGTGTACCAATATCTTCTGATTAAACACTACTCATTGCCTGTTCCGTTTTTCATCATTTGCGTGGACCTACCGTAAACCCATTCTTAGGTTATAACAAAAGGTTTCAAAATTTACTTTAACCTTCTCAGTCCCATATGTTATAAACTGTGTAGTAATTGACATAGGACAATCAATGTTTGGTACTGAGGGATTTAATAGCAAATACATATGTTGAAATGCATCATAAATTAACAAATATGGGATTTAGGTTTCAGTTATGCAGACACACTATATAAGGCAGTATATTTTCTGGGTGGAAGGGGTTAAATATACCCTACAGCTCAAAGGAATTGGCATAGGGAAAGGGAAAGGGAAGAAAGGGAAAGAGCCACATTTTTAAACCGTGGTGTATTTTGTCCAGTTGAGCATGAAACATGATGCTTAAACCTAAAAAGCTGACAAAATATACGGCGGTTTAAAACTGCGGCTCTTTCCCTTTCTTCCTTTTCCCTTACCCTATGCCAATTCCTTTGAGCTGGATTGTAGGTTAACTAACCATTCCCTTTAAGCACGTTCTCGTTCAGGCATAGGGGTGGGTGTATTACAATCCTCGTAGACAATTACGGAGTAGAACCACAGCTACTGAGGCACAAATCGGGGGTGATAGATTGCAATATCAAAGTCTGAGGAGGGAACAACCATCTTCAAATCTCTTGTCGCAAAGGCTGTGTTTACACAAAAGAGAATATTCTCATTGCAATAAGATGTCCTAATCACACTGTATTTCAGGTGGTGATTGTGTTTACACTGCACAAGAAAGCCATATTCTCATATTCTAATCACATTATAGTACAGGTGGTGGATGCGTTTACACTTCATAAGAAAAATATATTATCAATGCAATAAGATATGCCTGAATCACATTGAAATACAGGTTATGTGCTCACTTGGAATCTCCAACGATGAGTTTGCAGAAATGGGAAACATGTACAAAAACAATTAATGAAATAATTGCAACAATTGCATGAAGAATGGTAAACCTGACATCAATCACATGTTGTACATTTCACTCATACCCTCGCTGTCATCCTTTACAAGGTTTTTTTTTTTTCAATCTCTCGATGTATGCTTGACAGATGTATAATGATCGCCATATTCAAAACAATAAGACAGTCGTTTTTTTTCTTTGATATGAACACGAGCTATGGTCTGGAGGGCTGGCTGCCATTCTCAAATATCCTTATCAATCCAAACCAAAGAAGTCATTATCTCTGTGTACTTTAAACTATTGTCGTAGACCACTTCACTCAAGGAGCCTTCCAATCTACCATGTACAGGCTCTAATATCAATGTAGAATCGATGATTTATGAATGGTGACGTTTCGAGGAGGGTGTATGTTTGCCGATCTCTAGCCATGGACTTCTCTCACGTGACCGTGATCGATAGGGGTACATGAACTCCACAATGTCTTCAGGAAACCTTCGCTGTATATTTGTACTGAGCGCAGTGTCAGCTGGCGATAAGACATGATAACATTGTTTTTTGTTTTACTTACTTATCATATCTAGTTTATGGTGATTTGTTTTTTTATCATACTTCTTGTGGATAATCGGAAGACACATAAGGTCGAAGGGTGAGACTCATTAAAGATTTGACATAGAGTTGTATTTATATACCAGTAAGCATACAAAGATAATCAACATGTTCATTTTAGGGGAAAATTTTACCAGTAGTCTTATTTTTGATATTCCGGTAGGCTTGTTGTTAACATTTCCTGTAACTGCACTGATTTATAATATATTATACTATAACATTATGATCTGAATACTACACTTGCTATGTGTATGTGCCATTTTTTTTACTCCATGAAGGTGGTATGGTACAGGAGCTGGGGTATAGCTGAACATGGACCAATCAATTCCCACCCAGAGCCAAAGCAGAGGGAACAAATTGAACCATCTACTTACAAATGCAGTGCTAACAATGCCTGGGAGGAGAGGGGGGGAGGGAGAGAGGGGGGGGGGGGGGGGCGGAGAGTGAGATTGAGAGAGAGGGAGAGAGAGAGAGAGAGACAAAGAGAGATAGAAAGAGAGAGAGAGAGAGAGAGAGAGAGAGAGAGAGAGAGAGAGAGAGAGAGAGAGAGAGAGAGAGAATACTATAGAGGATATCCAAACCCACACACTTGGCCCTGACCTGTACTATTCAATTCTCCCTGTGGGATTTCTTTCCCTCTCTTTTTCCTAGCTCTGTACTCTGGTCCCTTTCCAGTGTCTCTGTTCTATTGTTTGTTTCTACAATCAAAGTTTGATACATGTACGCTACTCTACACAAAATAGTGCAGTAGCTTCTGTTACTTGGTGGACTCCTCACTATCCTATATGCACACAAATTGATACAAAGGGGCAGTTACATGTATTCCCTATTATTAGATTCTCAACTCCACCATGCTAGCTACCAACACCACCACCTCCCAAACTAGGTACACACAAAATGGTGATCTTTTTGTACAAAATTTTTCACAAAGCTCCCAAACCAACATTGCTCTGAAATTTTGGAAAGCTTGGTCCAATGGTTCCCCTGACCTGGCAACAACTCCTGAATGCAAAGTGTTACTTGAAAAAAGACGCACAAAAAAGCTCCCAAAACCAGCATTGATATGAACCTTTGAAGAAGTTGGTACAAACATTTGCCTGACCTAGCAATACCTCATTGCATGCAAAGCATCACTTGACATAAGAAAGATAAATTCACACAGCAGCAGCACCTGTCTGTTGCATGCTTCCTGAGAAAACAACCAAGAATTCTGACTAGAAACAGACACATACAGTTTGTAATTGATGAATCATCCACAGTACTGACAACCCCCCCCCCCTTTATAACCTGACCCTTACACCCACCCCACCCCACCCCACTCCATTCCCTCCCAAACCTCCCAAACAAATACCCTCCTTTCATATTGAATATCATAACTATATGAGATCTGTGCTCTTAAATCACTTCTTCAAATTGGACCCACAGTGACAAAGAATTCTCACTCCCATGGTGCCAATATTACCAGTCAGGGCAAAGCTTGTAATCTTATCTACAAAACCCCAGTGTGGATATTAACTGGTACTTTTGACGGTAAAATATACAAATGGACTTGCATTACACTGTCCAGACAAGCACTGGTGGGGTACTGTCTTTCACTGTTCAATCTTTTTTTCTCTTTAAGAAATAAGCCAATAAAATATTTGTTGGTTATCTAGTAGGCCTTCAACATGAAGGCTAGCTAGATCAACTGTAAACACACCTTTCAGTATTTAGGCGAGTAAAGTAAAAGAACACAAACTACATTGTTTGGAATTTGATGGACTCGCATAACACTGTCCAGACAAGTATTGGTGATATATATAAGCCGGTATATATTTTTTTATGAAACAGGCCAATAAAATATGATTTGGTTATCTAGTAGGCCCTCAACATGAAGGCCAGTTTGATAAACTCTAAACACGCTATTTAGTACTAAGGGTAGTGAAGTAAAAGAACACAAACTACATTGTCCAGAATTTAATTCAAGGCCTGCATAGGCCATAATCAAATACTAAAAAAACAACTGACCAACTTGAAGATCAACCATGGGTGACATCTCCATTTCAGAAGCGATCAAAATCAAAATAGATAATTAAAGATGGACAAAGCCATTCACAATACATCATAAAACACAGTGCAGCGGTAAGTCATAGATCTTAGCTTTCATAAGTAAATAAAACTTTTCTGACATAAATATTTACAAACTTGTTTTTCTTGATAAGAATTTGAAGTCATGTCCAGAAGTAGGTCACATTTTAAATAAGTAATTTCGCAATCAGATATAAATCCAGCCATCCCGTGCTTGATAGTAAACCATCATCTGCCTCATCTGATTAAATTTTATAGCCCCAAATATACCTGGATCAAAAAAGATCATAAACTACCGGTCTGAGAATGATTTGATGTGGGAGCTGCGTTCTAATTGTATTTCATCAGTGACCTGTGTTTCCAAGCCCCACGTGTCTGTCTGTCTGTTACAGTGTATGGGCACAGAGCCTTATTCTTACAGCCCGGTTAATGAACTTGACAAAGCCACGGAGAAAGAGTCTGAATTATGTCATTACCCATTTTGTATGAAAAGACATGAAAGAGCAATTGTGGCTGTTTCCTTTGACTTCCGACTATGTACATTAGCACAATGGTGAATCTCTTCTTTCCCAATTTTCCTAATACGATTATAATATTGAATCTTGAATCACCTTCTGTTGCAACATTGAATGATATAGTTGCTTTCCTCCTTCTAACATGTTACGGAACCTTACAGATCAGGGACTGAACTCAATACTTTCTCTTGTGTTCTGTCTAATTACGCACTCTGATCTGATTTCATCTCTTTCCTGGTTACCCTTTTTGTACCTGATGTAATGCAACTCTATGAGATTTGTGTTTATTATTGCTACAGAAATACAACAGTGGGAGAAATAGAATTTCTAACAAATTGTATTTGCCAGTTACTGATAACGTCTTTCTTCAGAATTTGCAAGCTTCACTTGCGGTAAATTATTCATCAATAAAACACAACAATCTGTCACATCAGAGAACACACATTCAAGTCTACAAATAGTCTGCAACTAGTAATACATTTCAGTTATCTTATGTTTTCATATTTATAAGTGAGAGAAAAACATGCACAAAATCATTGAAATTTGAAATGTGCTAGTTGATATTTCCAGATGTTTTCTGTCTCATCATGAACAGCACTTTGTGAGTTTCTACCCAGGCAAACATCTTTTAACTGAGTGTTTGGCCCTTGAGCTCAAAGGAAGCCTTCCTAATGAAACAACACATTTCTTAATATATGGTCTAAACCTCCCTTCTCCCTGCCTCTAGACAGACAACCTGTACTCATTTATAATGCATAGCCTCGAACAGTAACCTGCCCTTACTGACAGATCAAACAAAATTATCGAGAGCTAACACCAAATGTGCTTGCATTGGCAAATCAGGAAGGTTTCCCCTCGTAAACAAGACAACTCAATGACCACTCTGTCTTTCCCTTGATCAAAAAAAAAGAGAAGAGACCACTCCTTGTTAACAAGTGAAGTGGCCTTTCCTAAAAAAAAAAAAAAAGGATGGAGGCTTTCAATTAAATCGGAGTCAGGCTTTTATTCCCTTTTAGTCAGAACCTTAACTCCAGGAGCAGGGATTAGGGCGGAGTTTTGTCCCAGAAATCTGACATGATGTTCCCGATGAATGCACCCCACTTCTACCCCTTTTGTATACCCTTTTGTATACCAGGACATGAATAGATCTCAAAGAACAAAAGGAACATCCCATAGAGAAGCAGAAAGTCCCTGAGAGAGTATAGGCCTCACAAAACACAAAGTACCCTTTGATATCACACACGCACAAACACACACACACACCACACACACAAACAAGGCCTATATAAACCAGGATAGCTCCATTGCATTGTCCAGTTAATTTGGGTGTCTGCTTCATTCCATCAATTAGCCTTTAATTTTCAATAGGGAAGTTTGAGGTCATGTTCTCCAAGTGGAACCACAGTAAGAGGGGGTGAACCAAAGACCAAAGCCACACCATTGTACCCTCTCAAATCCCTTTCAAGTCCATAGAAACAACACAGGAGTCCGGTCTACCTCTACACAAAAGCCACTACATAACTACCTTGTAGGTGGTGGTTCCTGGTATTCAAACTCCAATAACAAATAACAGGATTACATGCTACAATACCAGCGCCAGTAAATTAAGTTTTCTTTTTTTTTCAAACTTGATAAGGTGGGCACAAAAAATCTAAAACTAATTTACTGACAGTGAGTAAGGAGCATGATAGAATATAATGGGGAGGGAGAAACGATGCTGGTGGCAAGTTGCTGCGTGTTTTCTGAAGATCAATCATAGGGGGTTGCCATATAAAGTGTTACAACAATTGACCAATGCAGAAGTGACCATGGTCAGTCTCCCCTGTGGCCAATGTCCTGAGAAAAGTGAGAGAGCTTTAAATGGAACCAGTTGGGATTGTAATGGTGCTCACTGATTTCAGTTAGTCATCCTTCATATAACACAAATAATGTGCACAAATTAAGTCTAAACCTATAGTGACTATCTGAACTCTTTTATCAATCTTTACTTTTCTTACCTGTGGTTGATGAATGTACAGCAGTACACACAGACAGGAGGTTGTGGAATGAGCAGTGATGAATATGAAAGAAAAAAACAAAAATATGAAACATTAGTAAAAATCATAAACAACAATCACAGCTGAGCAAAATTTAAATAATAACATTTGTATGCTTTTATAGTAAAGTTACTAAATTAGTTCTCTATGTGCTTTACAATATCATTATCAATGGAATATCATAATCAATATGCAATAGAGATAATCATACAGCTGCAATTGCACGGATGCTGTACCTCTTCTTGTAAGCTTTGTCAAACACAACCAATGTACCATTTAATTTGCGATTAAACTTTTAAGATGTTATTACAATCATGACAAAGTGGCATGGAAACCAATTTCATGCATGATCAAAGTATTAGGTTTTGGAGTTTGCTCGTAAATACTGTCCAGAAAGTGGGTCTTGGGCCTACAAGTAGATGCGTTAACTACATGCATTAACAGTATGTTTTCTGAAACAACATCTTAAATGTTTGGAAGGATTTTGGGGGTAACATGTAGCAAATTCCTGTGCTGATCTCTTGCAAAACAAACCTTCTCTCTGCTCTCTCTCTCACTCTCTTTCTCTCTCTCTCGTTTCCTTTCGATCGCCATTTTCCTATTACTCTCTCCTTGTTTGGATGTTTCTTCTTTATTTTACCTCTTTACAACTCTGCCTTTCCTCACTCTATTCCACTGCACCTACAGTATTCCTCTTCTCTCTCCCTCCCTACCTCTGCCTTCACATGTATATCATCTGTACTCCTCTCCCTCTCCCCCCCCCCCCCTCTCTCTCTCTCTCTCTCTCTCTCTCTTCCATTCTAACACACACTCTCTCTTTCCCCTCTCCCTCTCTCTCATTCCTTTCCCCTGTTACCCTCACTCTAGCCCATCAGCAATCACCCAATCCTGACATCAAAGAATCAAAGCCGGTCCATAAACCAGCACAACTCCCTTTTATTACAAACACACATTACATCTCAAGACTTCTCCATCGCATCCCAATACTCTGTGCACTAGTACAACAACACACATGACTGTCAGCCTCTTATTCTGCCTGACTCCACTTTCAGGGTGTGTTCACATAAATTCCTATTTCACAATTCAGCGTTTACAAACATTAAATCTTATATTTGAGAACCTGCTATTTATATCCACTGAAATTGAACGGGGTGAGTTGGTTGATACCATTTTGGTGACTGACCTCTGCAGCAAAGATCTATTGAGGAGCGTGCTCGTGCACTATGTGTATGGTTGACTTAGAACCGGTGCACATTGCATGCTGGGGTAGCATGCAGAATACATATTTTGAAGTAGCTCTTGGGTTAGACACTGATTCTGGCTCCCGGTACTCATGTATAGGAACACATTCGGCATTTCAGATCAAATAAAAAATCAGCAAAGATTGTCCTTTCATTAACCATCTCCGTACCATCCAATCATGTAATCGAGTGTTGGACTGAGAGGGTTTATATCCACAAAATTCTCACTATTCATTCATATAAATTCTACTTCTCGCTCAGAAAACCGGATATAAACGCGGTCGTAAACGCACCCCTCGCTCAGGCTAAAACAGAGTGACTGGCCAGAGCACTCTGATGAATTGGGTTAGTATCCCAAGGTTGAGCATAAATTAACCCTGCTCCACCCATGCTATCCACCAACCTGGGTCAAGAGACTGGGGAGTTTGCAGACAAAATGACTCATCACCCCTTGGGTGCAGGCTTGGGACTTTGATTAACCTCTAGAATTGGGAACTGTACAGTCCATTTATTATACACTTGAGCTTTCGGAGAATCTGGTAATAAAGGGGTTAACTCTTTGAGAATGATACTTCAGGGGATGGGGAGTATAAATAACGCATCTGCACCTGTGGTGCTGAAGATGCTTGATGGGTTAATGAGTTGATATAATGGGATTTCCCCCTGTTCTTGATTGGATTTTTACTGGAGATTCTTAAAGGAAGTGTGCAAAGCCTAGGAGTGTTACATCCCATTTCAGGGGTCAGCTGTATGTCCTCAATATGAAATAGTTTATGGGTACATCCAAGTGTAGCAGAGTTTAAGATCATGAAGATTGATATGCTGTTCTGAAGCATCAGCCTTATCATCACTCCTATTGCTTTAGCTCCCCTTCCCCTTGGTGATCTCCTCCCCCTGCTCCTTTATCCTGTCATCCTCACATATCCCCCCTCCTCCTTCTCCTCCATCTTCTCCTTCTTCTTCTCCTTCTTCTGGTCAACCTCTTCCTTCTTCTTCATCCAATCATGTTCCCCTCCTCCCCTTCCCCTACTTCTTCTCCTTCACTTCCATCTCTCCTCCTCCTCACCATCACCATCATTCTCCTCCATCCAGTCATTCATCCTCCCTTCTCTTCCTTCTCTCCCTCCTGAGGTGCTGGGTCAATCCTCCAAGGAAAGTCTAGCCAGCCTAGGCCAAGGCCACACACATGGCCATGTTTACGCAAGAAACTCCTCAACAGATCTCCATTAGCTAATTGATGTGTTTGGAGCTCTAGATACAGATCCATAATCACCCTCATCCCCCATATCATGCCTTATTACCTCTCATACATCACTGGAAGGTGAGCATTACTTTTGACTCTTCACACAAATTAATACACATCCTTTTCACATTTCTCTGTTCCTCCAACCTCCTCATCTTGTTCCTCCTCTTCTTCCTCCTCAGCCTCCCTTTTCTCCTTCTTATCTTCTTATTATCTCATTCCTTCTCCTTCCTCCCATTCAGTTTGCCTCAATTAGCTGATAGATGTTTTGAAGAGATACCAACAGATAGTGCTCTCATATCACATCTTATCTCTAATTGAAACACACACAGCAGAATAATAACATATCATTCCGGGGACATCAGAGTCTAAGCCCTCTTTACAATAAACTTGAGATAACCAAAACTTGTTTTGTTAGATAACAGAGCATGCCTTACTCCTCATATTGTACTTCTATTCCCCCTCCTTTTCTTTGAAAAGTTTTGTTAAACTTCATCTTCATCATTTTTTCTTTCCTTTTTTTTTTAACAACTTCTTCATCTTCTTCTTCTATTTCTTTTCTATCAATTCCCATATTCCCTTTTTCTTCCCCTTCTATTGTTATCATTAAAATCTACAAGAACACTTCATAGTCTCGAAGGAAAATGAAGCCACTTACAAAATGGATTAACCACCTCCGTACCAACAAATGAGAGTCCCATGTCAATTTCAACACTGTTCATTGCCTATGGGACTAAGAGGGTAAATCATAACTTTTATGCTTTCTCCCACACATCGCCCTTGGGATAACTGCTACAGAATCAGATAGCTGTAGACTGGTGGGCGGATCATAGCTGCAAGGAGAAACAGGCTCTGAAGTGACCTGATAAAGAGACTTTTCAGGTGAAGGCCACACAACATGTGTTTATGGGGAGACCAATGATGCAGACACTGTACATCCACATCTATCAGGCCTGGTAACTGGGGTGGCTGTCAGCCAAGAGGTCTGGTTGGTGTGGTTTAAAGCTAGAATCCCTACTTGAGGCTTGCTTTTTCGATAAATAGCAGATAGATCTTAGATAGTCGAAACTAGAATGGGTTTTTTTCAGGTGAAGGCAACGTTATGTGTGTGCATGGGGAGACTGGTACATCCACATCTATCAGGCCTGGTAACTGGGGTGGCTGTTAGCCAGCAAGTCTGGGGGCCTGGTTTAAAGGTAGAATCCCTTCTTGAGGTTTGCTTTCCATGCAAATGTCAGATGGATCTTGGATAGACAAAACAAGAATGGGGGTTTCCAGGTGAAGGCTACATTATGTGTGAGCAAGGGGACACTGGGATATCTACATCTATCAGGCCTTGTAACTGGAGTGACTGTCTGCCAAGAGGTCTAGGGGTCTGGTTTAAAGGTAGAATCAGTCCTTGTGGCCTAATTTCCAGACTTATGGAAGATTTATCTTGGTTAGACCAGACTAGAATTGACCTGAAGTGCCACAAAATATATGTACATGTGGTGACCAATGATGAAGGCAATACTGTAAACATTTATTGATGAGGTTAAATAACCAAACTTGGATATAGCCATTGTATTTTCTTGGCTCACCTTAAAGGATAAAATCTAACTAACTATTTCGTTGCATAACTTTTTCTCTGCCAGACTATATGCTGCTCTATGGGAATGAAGAGTATGCTAAAATGCCTCAACATTGCATACATCACAGTACACTCTGCACATCTGTATCCTCATTTAACACAATCTTTGTTTAACTCATTACAAAAGGCTTGATGTTCCCCTTTAGCATTCTTGGTGCACCCACACACACACACACACATGCAGCAGTCACATCTGGTATGCTAGGTCGGCTGTTCATTCAGACCCAGCGTTCCTGCCAATTAATTTACCATCAGCAGGGCCTACCTAACCAGCCAGCCAATATGATGAACCAAGGCATGGGACCCTCACCGCATCTGTATTCCATCAGCCCTGTATGTGTATACATGGCACATGGGGATGCTAATGCAAAACAGAACATGGATTCCACTTCCAGACAGAATGTGGCTACAATGTTGTGTATCACACTACAGGTGCATGGCAGCCAGGCAATATGTAGTCCTTGGGCACATTTATCAACTGTTTTTTAGCCTTTTAGAAGTGCTGATTTTAACTTTAGACAGTTGATTAACACATCCATGGCCAAGCTAATTCATCAACTCAAAATGTATAATTTCTCTACCTTGTCATCACTTATAACAAGAAAGAGGCAAGAAACCTTAAGATTACCCAATAGTGCACAGGGCACCGTCTACATATCATTGGACAACCCTGCAATTCACCTGTGTGGTGTAGTCATCAATACAGCATCTAGGGGTAAATGTGTGTTTGCTACAGGAACACATTCATTAAAAAAACCTGGATCCATTTTAGAATTTAAAAATCCCTGTGGTACCAGCTGGATGTCTGATGTCCCTACAACTTGGAGAAGTCTTCTGTTAGAGTAGTTTTATCATTCAAGGGCAAATTCAAAATTTAATCTCAAGGATGATTACACTGGATCAAATAGGGAAAGACACATGAATCTAACCCATTCATGCATTGATTGCAATCATCCGACAATGTGGTTCGATGAGACTCAACACTTGTCCTCAAAATGTGCAATTTCTAAAGAGAACAAACATAATCTCCACATCTCATTTTATGAATTTCTCTCCTCATTTGCTCTGCGCAACATTCATTCTCCTTTTTTATTTTTAGGTTTCTATACCACTCCCCTCTATCCTTGACAGACCCTAAGGCTAGTACCATCATATCAATAACCCAGTTCACATACACCACCTATGCGCAAAATTTGTGGCAATTTTGCCGATGCATTACAGAAAGCTGTTTATAAACGAGAATCACTCAAATAATGCGGTATTTGCTTCCTCCTTTTTTCACCTGTTTTGCAGCTATTTTGTGGATTTAGAACTAGTAAAACATACTGTAATATTGCGGTAAGGAAATCTTATAAACTGCGTCTGCAAATAGCTGTAAATGTTTTGGTTTGTGCATTGCGCTCTGGCATGTCATTGGCTAATCGCAACACTCGCATGGCTTTAAAACTGAAAACATGTCAACATTGCGTGTTTGCTCTTGCAAGGGGTGTAGTGAGTACACCGCGTCCAAACTATCGCAATTGTTTTTTTTTGTGCATATGAACAGTGTTTGTAGAGGCTCATTGGAAACTTTCTTAACGGTGTGCATCGGTACTATGGCAGTATTATCATGATCACGGTATATGAACGGGGCTAAAAAGTCCCACTCTGCGCTGATGAATGTGCCTCTCTCACAGTTAAACATTCCTCTTGCTGATTTGCTGCTTAATGAACCGACCCGAGAACACCACGCATAACTGAACTTTTCACATGCCTTCATATAACAACTTCCTGTACCACAATTCCCGCTGATCTCATTAAGCCAATCATTTTAATGACTGAGAGGGGGGAAATGCAGGAAATCTAGGTTTTATGTACCACTCAAGCATGTACAAAAGTGCATTCTCTATACTTTTGTATGCTTGACTAATACTATATTCACAAAAACTGAGTTTAAATTTGGTGTTGTGATGCCACATGTCTGTGTGATGTGTGTGTATGTGTGTTGGGGGGGGGGGGGGCATCCACAGCACCCCCACACACCCACACGCACAGACATATGTACAGTACACACTGTTTAACACCCCTGATTAAGAATGCAAGAAGTGTTTCACACTTGTTTCATCCACAGACTCGTGTCCCACGTTCAGCAAACATGAACGGCTCTATCTGCCTCCAGGCCTAGGCTTCAGGCTCAGAGACTTTCATCTTCTTTTTTTCTATCTATCTATCTATCTATCTATCTATCTATCTATCTATCTATTTATCTATCTATCAATCAATCTATCTATATATCTATCATTCTATCTATCTATCTACCCCACCATACTTATATATCTCTCTCTTCCTCTGCAGTATGCAAGGAGAGGAAATAATGTAGATGGAGAAGGGAAGTTTCATTATCCACAGGCATAGCTACAAGTACACATGCAAATCATAAGACATCCCAATCAAATCTCCCCCAGTCTTGAACCTGAACTAGATGATGCTGTCCCCTGTATTCATGCCAGGGACCTGGGATAGGGGGTAAATATGCACAGAGTGATTGCTGTAGGGTAGCGGTACCTTAACCCTCTGCATACAAGATTCCTATAAGTTCATTAAGGGGACAATACAGTTACCACCCAACAGTGAACAATGGATTCACAAGACACACAAACTAGGATGTGTACCCATAGCAATTAAGAATTTCATGGCCGCATGTCTTGCAAAAAGGAAGAGCTTCGAAATTAACAGAAACAAATGTTTGCGTCATGAAAAACACATCGAAGAGCCAAATATGTATGTGTACTGGTAATTGTAATAATTACTTTTATATTTTGCATACATTAAGGACTCTGATATAAATGTGCAGAATTACCATGTGTTCTCAGTATCAGTTCTAACTGCTTCTATATATCAACTATAACATATTTTAAATTTACAATCAAAATAAATATTTCAATGATAACAAATGTGTACGTTCTCTTCTGTAAATGTTTCTAAACACTCATTTTGAATTATTTTGTAGTAAACATCACTGTTTGTATGTGCAAATGTAGAGTTGGTAAAAACGTAGTTATGTTTCAAACATCTTAGTTGATGTGTCCCTTTACAGGTCAGGGGTCGACTAGAGGAAGGAAACGTAACACTTCTTCACAATTCAAACATTCATAAAAGGATTGCTCACTCAAAAGCAAGCAGGCAGGCACTGCAAAGAGAGGAAAGAAAAGACTGGGGGGGGGGGGGGAGAGAGAGAGAACAATGTAAGGCTTAAACACAAACAGATCCAAAGAGACATTATGCAGTTTCAGTGGCAGATTTCTGAAGTTCATTGATGAGTGTTTGTCCACATTGGAGAAGTACAATACAGACTGTTGACTGAGCTGCTTTGTACTCAGGTTTGGTGAGTTGGTAAGGGCTGGGTAGACGTGTGGGCTTCTAGGTGACAAATGTCTCTGTTTCTTTCTATCTCTGTATCTTTATCATTCTTTCCTTTTCTCAGTCTTTCTCTCAGTATTGATACAGCTCTCTGTGTATCTGCAGATTATGCCTCTACCTCTATACAGACAGATATATCCATATGTCTATCTGTGTATCTATCTATCTACATGTATCTATATATATATCTATCCAACTTTCAATCTATCTTTTAATCTTTTTTTCTTGCTTTGGATCTTTCCTCTTATCTATTATTCCCCGTTCAAAGTCTACCTCCCTCCATCTCCCCCTCTTTCTTCTCCCCTTCCCTCTCTCTTCTCCCTCCCCCCCCCCCTCTCTCTCCCTCTCTCTTCCCCTCTCTTTAACACCTCTCCCCCCCCTCCCCCATCCCCCATTAAGGATGTGCGAGTGGCCCGACCTTGAACCCCAAACCTCACCTATTGTTTGACTGTTTGCAAGGCTTCACCCATGCAGGCCTGAATAATTAACAGGCTGGCCCCAAGGGAAGATGTTCAAACTCAAGGGAGCACACACAGCCCTGCTCAGCAATGCAAGACTGAGCGATTCAATTTTAGCACATCACAGTTTCAGGTCATACTTATTATTTCTTACATATATTGGCCTATTCCTCTTCATAATTCTCTCTTTCAATTCTCTGTGGATATACTCTACCCATTTCACCTTTTCATTTCACACTCTTATTTGACGAATGTAATTGAACATATCTGTCTGTAGCAGAAAAAGAACATGAAAAGGATTGAAACCTACCACCTTTTAATCCATACCAATGTGGTATTTCTGTCAAGTATTATCCTTGAAAAATAATTTTGCTTTCCTTGAAGATAAAGGAACAAGCAGGGCTTATGTATGTGTAATGTAAGCTAGAGAAAATATTACTGATACAGTATAATGCAATTTATGCATGCAATGAAATATGATCCCAATCAGCTTACAATCGTGATACAAATATTGTAAAAGCGTTTTTATCCTGCAGTACACTCATAATCCAAACAAAAGAAACAGCATGGTGCGCAGGACAGCTCACCACTGGTACGGTCAGTCACAGCGGGACTCCTTTTCTGCGAATCTTGGACATTAATTTGGAGTCCATTAAGTCAGACTTGAGCCTTGTGCTAACAAACGCAGGCCTGCTCGGAGCAAAGAACCCTAATACACCTAAATGAACTCATTATGGTAATGACATGAGGTATGCCTGCGCTGGTATACTTGCACCGCCTAGGTATGCAGGTTCCATGCACAATCTACATATCTTGGGATGAAGAAAGGTAGGAACCATTTCTTCAAGCAATACCAGTACATAAGTATATGTATGAATTTGAATTTAGTTTTTGTGTTGGTGGAAATACAAAAAAATTCAAGATTATCGGAATTTAGAGTGAGCTGTAACAATCATTTTGTCCCCCTCTGATCATTTATTTCTCTTTGTCTTCTAGTTTCTGATAGTTTCTCTTCTTCCACCTCCTCTATTTCGCTATCCTTCTCTTCCTTCTTCCTCTTCATGTCTTAATCTTCCTCCTTTGGGAAATTAAAGTACCCTGCACTCCACTGAATCCCTAATCACAAACCTAACCTACTTCACAACATAGTACACACACTAGACTGTATGTGATGCTCACTTTAACCCCTCCAGTCCTACAAACCCAACAATGCATACACCACACCTATAGATCACCAAGCATGCAGGAAACAGGGACTTACTCCCAACCCCAGCACCAGCATAGATCATCTTCCCCTGCTTGCCTGCTATCTCCTGCTGATGGTCTGTTTGCACGGCAAACAAACCTGGGGTCATTTCCTCTGGGCCCTATTTCCACTGCCCACTCTCTTACTATATGCTAGACATACAGGCTACAGTGTGGACAGAACCGGCCAGTCCAGGCATAATTAATGTAAAGCAAACATATGCATAAACACATGTAAACTTAAGGCTTCATATGAGCCATGCTCTGATAATAAGTGTGATATTTTAAAAATCCTTTGTGAGACAAAGGTTTTTAACTAGTAATAGAATCAATTAAGACTAGGTGTGCATGGACACATAGGCATTTGTCTTAGCATAGGCCCACAATGCACAAACTATACCACTACCAACATTTGAGATATTATCTTATTAATGTTCAACAAGCAATTTCACCTACTGTATAAGATCTTAAAAGGAATAAAACTCTAATTCAATATTCAACATATTCTGTTCATTCTCTCCATCCAGTGAGAGTCAATCCATCTAAATGTTAATAATTACAACTGTATTAATACTTCAAATCTGCTATCATAAATAAACATCATTGAATATTGACGTGCTACTTATAGTTTACATGTTACCTGATCAAATACCACACATTTTTCCTATGCCCATGAGGCCATCCATGATCGCAGTACCAAGCAAGCCTCATCTACTGTACATGTACAATGTATGTCTCCTTTTGCCTGATCTTTGAAGCTTTGTGCGTGCCATATATGCTTACAAGTGCCTTGAACCATCTTCCAAGCACAACACGCTTCATACCGTCATGTACATTGCACATCACACACTAGCTTGGACCGAATCGAACCTGGCTCGTGAACCCTACAGGGCAGTAAGTACCTGGGACCAGTCACTAGCGCTGATGCTGTTGACATACTGTAGGCCCTGAAAATATCCCAATCCCAGTTTGGATAAGGCGATCCCACCATTACCCCCACTCAATCCCCTCATGAATTAACCACCAATTCATTCTTTTTCTTCCGTCTTCGTCTTCTTCCACCCCACAAGTTCTCCTTCAAAGTTCCCCTTCTTCTTTTTCTTCTCCTACGATACAAACCTTCGCCCCGAAACACAGGTGCGATGGTAAGAGTACGAGGATCAAACAAACCTCGGCGGAACGTATTGAAAGGAGGCGGGCCCTTCGGCGGTGGAGTTTGGGGAAATAAACGCAAAATTTGGGTCAGAGTCACACAACTTACAATGCGTGAGTGGGGCCTGGGGGCATGTGTATGAATTAACGGTTTTCGCTCATTTTCTTACCAGGAGGTCCCAAAAGACCAAAAGCACACACAAGCTCAAATACATATGTAGTGTGTGTGTGTGTGTGTGTGTGTGTGTGTGTGTGTGTGTGTGTGTTTAAACTCATGCTGTACTTGTAGAAGATAGTCAGATTGTCTCCGTTTTTTTTTTTCTGAACAAAACCTCCACCAACATGGACTTCATATCATTACCAAACATCAAATGTTTCGATGCTATCTTGGAGTGTATGCTTGGGATTGTTAACTCAATTGAGTCAACACTTGCTTCACATCCTGTCGGCATCGTGTAACATTATATTTCCTGACTGGGGGGACTGAAATGTAAATTTAATCAAGAAATGTTCATGTTAATGAAAAGAAATTGATCCGAGGACTTAAATATAGCATATATAATCAATGTATCAGCTAAAATTAATAAATACTTCCCTTGTTCAACTGTTTATCCAATCTAACACTCCATTTCTAGTAACGATGAGTCAATTCGATAGAGAATATTCCATTCACTTAATATTCGAAATCAGCAAGCTTATAGCGCAGAAGAGGGGGGAGGAGGCAGTATTCCGGTCATTGCAATCAGTGAATGCTGCATGGGAGACTCTGACATATAATTACTGCATTTTGAATGAAAATGACCGTTTCTCTAAGTATCGTGAGACAAAGAGCTGTCGGCCCCCTTCTGCTCTTACTACCTGCACGCATCAGGCACCCCGGGCACGTAAAAGGAGGGGTATGTAACGGGATACGGGGTGCGAAACACCGATCGCTGCTCCTCCGCTTTCCCCAACCCACGCTAACAAAGAGGGGAGGATGTCATTTCATGCATTATGCATGAGCGTAGATCAGGCAGGGAAAAGATGCAACGAAAATAGTTCTCAGTGCAATGAACTACCCGGCTGATTCATACAGATATATGCACGGTCTTCACCTAGTCAAAAGACAAAACGCAACATTGTGAAAACAGACTGACCCTACGTTACAGTGACACATCATAGGCTTGCCAGAGATAAGAATCGGAAGACGTCTGAGAAAAACAAAAGACTAAAATGAAAACTGAACAAACATTAGAATTGCTGGGTTACACCGTAGCATGCAGTGCCCGCAGTGGTGGCTGTATAAAGGTGACTGGGTGGGTAAGAGAATAGGATATTTCTTCACCTGACTTAACTTTCATAATCCCCTTAAAAATGTGCCTTGATTACAGTATCAGACAATCGCACCCAGGATGTGATTACCACATGCTCTTGGCTCCGGCTAGTCTACCGTGGACCTCAGATCAAAACATGTTGTTTACAATCCAACTTACTGAAAATGTTGTAGTATCTATACATGTCATGCTACTTCAGGGCTGTTTTTATTTATACTTACGGTACTTATTATTCACTAACCTCTTGGATGAGGGGCTGCTTCAATAATAGATATACACTGAATGTATGTGATGGTAGTATTACGGATTAAGATAAAATGTAAGTTAGTGGCAGAGCACCTGGTGTTGTATGCAAAGCATTTCTCGCTTGGAAATGTCTCCTCAGGAGAACCTTGAAACTAAATTTATACAGACTAGTCAAACATTTCAAGATAACAGGAGGCGTGAATTGTATCTCTCCTTCTTTACCTAAATGTTGTTCAGGTTTTTAACATATATCATTCTACACTTGATGTAATCAATATATTTCAGCAAGATCAAGATCTAAAACTTTATCAGACATCATCAACACCATAAAGTTGACCTCCTCTGTATTTAAGGCCTCAGGAACTATCCATGGGCCAGGGAGAAGCATTCAACTTGCACTGGAGTTTGGTTACTTGGTAATGTAGTGAACCACACTGCATGACCTATCCGTACTGACAAAACGAGCCATACGCACAACTTTATATTTGCACATTTGATATTTGCCATGAGTTTGAAAGCTGTTTTCCATTCATATTTCTAAAATGTAATAACTGAGAAGTTAGGGTAGTTTTGATGTTGTTAGTCAAAGTGTTTTTATTGCTCCTACCATTACACATCTGCATGCAAGTTTTGATGGTTCACAGAAAGAGATGAAGAAAGAAAAAGAAAAAGACAGAAAGATGGAGACAGGAACAGAGTAGAAAACAGATAGATAGACAGAGATAGAGAGAGAGAGAGAGAGAGAGAGAGAGAGAGAGAGAGAGAGAGAGAGAGAGAGAGAAAGAGAGAGAGAGAGAGAGAGAGAGAGCTAGAGAGAGATAGAAAGAGAGAGAGAGAGAGAGAGAGAGAGAGAGAGAGAGAGAGAGAGAGATAGTGATCAGGCTAATGAGGCTGTTGACAGTTACCCCATTTTGATCAGGCCAAAATTGGATTGCTGGTCAAGCACTGATAATAGGGACTTTTCGATTTGGACGTGCCGCCAGGCGTCACCGTGAATGACGTCATTTTTACGCACCGCGCATGCGTTAACGTCGACACCTCGGCTCAACACCCCTCGGCTCAACGCGTTTACCCAGGTTTTCACCGACCACCCAATTCACTCGCGCCGGGCTCATCCCGTGCTGTCTATGACGTCAT
This sequence comes from Arbacia lixula, assembly GCA_963669155.1. Classification (NCBI taxonomy): domain Eukaryota; kingdom Metazoa; phylum Echinodermata; class Echinoidea; order Arbacioida; family Arbaciidae; genus Arbacia; species Arbacia lixula. Next base: position 4,201,681 of record OZ022582.1, on the reverse strand, counting down.
ACTCCTCTCGATATGGACCGTGCCGGAGGAAGATTATGCTGAGTTACAGCAAATCAGTGGGAAGTTCAATGATTTTTCCATTTATTTTTTTAAACAAAATATAAATAGCTATATTACCAGAAAGTTCATCATCTTCTAACTTAACATGAGCACCACCGACGTACCAACTACAGCATATCAGGTACCTGTTTGCTCTGTCGTCGAGCAAGTTGCAAATGCACACTACAGTCCCACATATACATTTTAACCGCGCCCGTATACGTATTGCAACCAGTGGGGAGATCAGTGATTGCCACGCGGGCCACAGGGGCCATGACGTCACTACGTTGACTAGACGTGACGCCTAAAATCGAAACGCATTTCAGGAGCGGCTCAACGTAGGGAGTAAACGCGTTGACATACGCCTGCCACCTGGCGTCACATCACTCTCGTTCACTCAATCGAAAAGTCCCTACTATTCAGTTTGACATCCACTTCAGAATTACCATCCCTTCTCTCACTTCAGCATTGTTTTATCTTTGAGTTGGAGTGACCTTTACTGTCAACCACAGCCTATCAAATATCTATTCACCCATCTTTCTGTCTATCTTATGTGTTTTTTTCATTCTCTACTGAACAGTTTTTAATAAATAGGGTATATGTACATCACAATGGAACAACATTTTACCAATTTGTTGAAATAGAAAGTATATGAAAGAGATAACTCCTATCATCATTTGGTTAAATCACATAATTAAACTGGTAATATATCATATTAAAGTAAGAAGAGAAAGGAACATCCATTAACAAGAAAATTCTCCTCGGGATTTCTGCAGTATAGAACTCCCACGAACCGAATCCGATCAATACAACGTGGTGGTGAGCATGAGCTGTTAATCTCACTCTCACCATGTCCAGTCATCAGTCATTCTCGTGGGCCCCTCACCCGGACAAAGCTGGACAAAAGAGGGGGGACATCAAACCCCCCCACCGAAGCCCAGTGACCGCTGGTAACCCTCTGCGCGCCATTGTCTCTTCATCCTTTTCTTTCTCTGTGATCTGATCAGGGCTATAAGAATTCAATAATCAGTCATTCCCTGCCTACCCCTGCACGCTTTGTCAGCATTGTCAGGTCACGTACCTCCCATACTTTCCTCATCGCCGTTTTATTCCAGACTGATATACTTTTGCAAATAACAGTACACACACCAACACTGCCCATTTCTGACTTAGTTCACAGTCCTTTCAGTACCAACATGAAAAGCCTATTGACTCATAATAAATTTAATAGGCCTATAGTAATGGGAGGGTTAAATGAAAGAGAAATTAACAAATAAGCATCTTCCTTTCTGTAAATTCTAGTTACATTTGGGGTGCCTAATGGAACAACCACTAAATTATACTATAGTACACTCAGTTTATCTACAGTATGTATGCTTTAATAAATATGATTTTCACATGAAGAAAAATATTGATGTATCAAGTGCATCAGACATCTCAACAGTTTATGATATAACATCACATTATAGTCATCCTAAGAGAATTGTGGAAAGTTCTTTCAAGAATAAGGTGAGCAAAAAAAAAAAAGATCACAGAAGCACATTGTCTTCCTATTTTATTTCAAGAACAGGATTACCTCATCTTTTTCCCCTCTTTCATGGAGTAAATTTATTCCCAAAGCTTTAAAAAAGATTAAGGGAAACACAGTTCCTTGGGGAAGATTACTCAGAGATGGACAAAAAAGCAAGGGAGAACCTCACTAATTGCCCCCATTCTTATCAAGGTGATGTCACCTCTCCTCCTTTGTTAGCTCTTTGTAATAAATGAGGGGGGGGGGGGGGTTCTCTCAGAATTAATTTACCTTAGACAAGGGCAAGACCCTATAATGTCTTAATACCAGCAAGACTCAGAATAGTCTTAGGATTACAATCAATGGCTTAAGAAGATTGAGGGTAGTAATCCTGCTTCATATACAAGTATACAGCTGCATTATGTCTACTATGGTGGCCATATATGTACAAGACATAGCAGCACTGGCCTTACCCTATTGTTATTTAGAAGCCCTTTAAGTCCATAGCATGTACATGCTATACATTTACATCATGGATTAAAGCTAGACAACTGCTACAAGGAAACATTTTTCTCAAAATAATCCCTATTAACTTATTAAACTTAGTATTGCAGTTAGCTTATCTTTTGCCAATTATGGCTTGTCTGCTTTCATCAACTTTAGAAGACGTCACAACCGCAATGCAGGGGTCATTTGTTAACAACACAGCATCATTCCACTAGTAAAAATGGTCGACCCTGGGTACCACCCATGTTTTCAAGTGATGACAAGATGTTTCATGCTGATGACAGAGACTTGTCATCTGAATAGGTATCATTGTATGGGCAGCAGTAACCAGTGAGTACCTCTCAACAACCCATTGTAGGCTGTTGTGTTGGGTCTCTGCTCCTTATGCTTAAATAGAAGCACGTACTCATGTCTCTCACTTGGAAAAGATGAGTAAAATAGTTCTACACTGTGAGAAGAGAGGAGGGAGAGAGACAGAGACGTACACACAGACACACATTGAGAATGAATAAGGAGTAGCTTAGCTCTACAGAATAAGAAGATAGGAGAAAGACAGACAGACAGAAAGACAGATAGACTGAGAGAGATATAGAGACAGACACACATATAAACACTCCCCCATAGAAACTTAAGAGTAGCTTCATAGCTCTCTGAAAAAGACAAAAGGGGAAAGAGAGAGAAAGGAGAAGACAGAAAGATGGAGAGAGACGGATACACATCGGCAGGAGACAGACAGACAGACAGACAAACACACAGAAAGAGAATGATAATAAGAGAAGAAAAACAGCAGAAAGAGAGGCACTCTGGGTCACTGAATCTGAAAAGATGCTCACATGATGAAAAGACAGAGGGAAGGAGGGAGGAGAGAAAGAGAAAAGAAAAGAGCGAACACAGAGGAGGTCTCTATACTATAATAGGGAGATTGATCTGGCCTAACTGAATACAATGGGAGGTGTTAGGATACTGAGGTGTCATGACAAATTCTTCTCTACAGAAGTTCACCCAAGTGAAAGAAACCACAACTATTGGGCCAATAATGAAATAAGAAACACAAAGCTAGCTCAATTCATTGTATAACCACTTTCTCAAAACTTTCAGGTTTAACACAATAATCTTCAAGAATCCTGATACAGATGCTTAAGGAGTTATGAATGGACAAAGTACAGTTTGTTCTTATTTGATCATTTATGTGGATGTGCACAGAGTTCTACGAATCAGAACAAAATTTAGGAGTCTTCTCTTTAAAGAAACCAAACAAATATAAGATCGCCGCAAATCCTGCATGTAAACATCTGCATTTGTTCGCAGAAAAGGTGGTGTTTCTTGCTAAACAGACAATGCCGTATTAAATAAATAACATAATCTCTGTCATCAAAACAGGTTCAACTCAGGATAACATGTTCAAGTTATTCTATCAAAATAGGGTTTTGAATAATGCAATCAAAGATGCTATAATGTTCTTCCAAAATGAATGATTACTTCTGATCTTATCGAGTCCCAAACTGCCCATCTCTCTTTGCAGAAGGTAACACCAAAATGTCCCAGCAAGAGAATTATACACATACACTCAGCTACGATCTATGGGAACCATGTTATGCTCGTAACATACCTATGAATTCATGAGCATCTGGGTGTGGTGAAAAAAGAGAGAGAGGGAAAAACAGAGTCAGCAACCCCAGAGACTTGGTCTATAGCTCCAAGGAACAGCGAGGCCAAGTGGCCCACATGTAAAATTCAAGAGCTCATCAATATTTCTTGAAGGTTTCTCAATGATGCAGGCTTTTGACAGCTCGGACATGTTCAGCAAATAGCTCTGCTCCGTCTCTTTACCTTTGCCTCTACTCTTCTTCTTTCCACCTTTTCTTTACTCTGATGTCCTCCTACTTTTTTTTTAAATATTCCATTGCCTTTCCCCCTATCTCATCTGCTCTCTCTATCCTCTCCACCTCCATCTCGCTCTTCAAGTGACACTCTTTTCCACATCTACATCTTCTCATCCTATTTACTGTCTTCCCCTCTCTCTTTCATTTCATTTCATTCCAGCTCCTTCTCATGACATCCTCTTCTATATTTCCACCTTCTCATCCTCTCTCTTTACTTTTATCTCACACTCCCATTCATTCGCATCCATCTCTCTGTCCATGGCTACCTTCGTATCCATCTCCCCTTCACAAACCTTTCCCTCTCTCTCTCTCTCTCTCTCTCTCTCTCTCTTCCTCCCTATCTCACGCTTCCACAATCCCACCCTTCTCTCTCTTCCACCCATCTATGGCTTCCTCCCTATCCATCTCCCCTCCACAAACTCCCCCCCCCTCTCTCTCTCTCTCTCTCTCTCTCTCTCTCTCTCTCTCTCTCTCTCTCTCTCTCTCTCTCTCTCTCTCTTCCTCCCAGGGATTCAAGGAAGTTCTTCTGCCTGAATCTCCATGCAGACCACGTCTCTTCATTCTCATCATATTACCGAGGAGCGGCATACCTCACCTACCACCAGATCATGTCAACCGCAAAAAGACGCGGCATTGCATTTACATTCAGGAGGTGCCTTTCGGAAGCCACTCGCTGGCTCTGATAGGCTCATCAAACACAACCGGGCCTTCACACACTCTGCTGCTGTACACATTCCATCCTTTTTAAGAATACTGCACCATCTTGAGCATTTAATGTGAGAAAGGGAACGCTTCGCTCCCCAAACCTACCACTGCTGGGCTAACCAATGTTTTGTTAGCCACTTACATGTATTTGATTGAAAAGCCATTGACCTAAAAGGGTGTATTTAATTTCATGTGATAACTAAGTTTGTATTATTGACTGTCTTTATCTGAAACACAAAGGTTTTTCTTTAATTTTCCAATGAAGCAAACAAGTCTTCTTCAACCTTACCTGAGGGAAAGAAAAACTAGAAAACAGACAGAGCCAAAACATTCCCTTTCAAGAAACTTAAAACATATGACAACTGTTTTGCCCTCATTCTGTCCATGTATACAACTGAACATAAAGAGGCTCTGTATTCTAATAAGGTCACTGTGTGTCAACATGTAATAAAGGTGCCTCAGCACAGAAATCTTTATTTCCCTATTTTACAATGTTTTATTATTTGCCTTTCAAATTTCCACAATATATCATTTCGAAATAAAGCTAAATATAAAACATATAAAAAAGGCCAAGTTCAACCAGTGGATATTTTATGAAAGTTGTAATAGGTACCGTACACAGCTTTCAATTGCTTATTTTTGGAAGATTTTCATTGTTTTTTGTGAGTTGTTGCACATATTAAAAAAAATAACATGAAAAATCATCATATGTATATATTTAATCATTCTCTATTTTCCAACTACAAAGTATTATTGCAGGATACACTACATGCAAGAAATTTGTGCATCAAACTACCGGCACAACACAAGCACCTTTAATGGGTGGCCCACTTCCACTGTGTTTGGGCATGTGGTGTCCTTTTGAGAAGCCAATGAAAGACTTTTTTTATGTTTCCCTTTCGTTTTCTTGTTCATTCTTCTCTTTGAGGTCTGTGGTGTGGCATGTTGACTATTTAGTGACCTGCATGTTAATCAATGTTTACACAGAACAATTCCCCTTGTAGAAAGACCAGAGAATAAAGGGGGGGGGGGGGGTAGAGAGAGAGAGAGTGAGGGAGAATAGGTTCAGTGGGGAGAACACAGCATAACATGCATCTAGTCTTCATTCATAGTGTGTAGTACCCGCTCAGGCATCTACATATTTAGCATTTGATTAGTCTCTCATCAAGCATTATTTTTAAATATTGTTAAAGTAACATGAAATATGTGTGTTCATGAGATAAGTGAAACATCTGCACGATGACAACTTCAGTGAAACCATGGTGAAACAGACAAACTTGTCCTTGTGAGTTTGTGACACTGGAAGACACCATGTCTAGGTCAATAGCTCATCAGATGAGACTCTAGATAATCAAACCTGACCATTCAAGTCTTTGTGACTCTACAGTCTCAGTCGTAACAAAAACACATTATATAATAAGATGTGATCAGCATTTATTTGTCTACCTGTTTAACACTCGGTGCCTTCATACCAAGAAATGTTTTGAACTATCAATGAAAATAATCAAACAAAGAGTCTGACAGGCATAGACTACCACTTTTCTTTGTCAACAGATTAACACTTCCCTTTGAAGGTTGAGTCTAGCAAACAAGAAAATAACCAGACCAATCATTTGCATGACAAAGGGCCAATGTTTCCCAGAAAGCTTTGCAGAAGAAAGGGCCATGTATGTAGTCAGGGGGCAGCTTTTAGTAACCACAGGCCTGGAATCGTGAGCGCACTTCAAGAGGTCTTCCACCAGACTTGTTCTTGAAGGGTGCATGTACTTCTGGTTACAATGCCCCCCCAAAAGGCTACACAATATATACTGGACATGCACGTCACAGAACTTAACTGAACTACTTTTTTGTGACTTCTTGCTTGTTTGTGACAACAACAAAAAAAAGCATGAAAGTAAATCACAAACAATACTTGTCACTGGAGTTGGTTCTGGACTCGGATATCCTTTTTAACACTATATAGAGCTGCTATGATATTAAGATGTATTGCGTTTCCTTTTGTTTTAGCACTGGCGCTGGGCTCTGAATGCTGGCACTGGTCCAGCACTACCCATCTACAGCCAAATGACGCTATTCCCTACATGATAGTTCTTCATTTCATTTTAGCACTGGTATTGGTACTGGTCTAGCTCTATCCATCGACAGCCAAAATAGAACTACTCCCCCCATGAGAGCTTTTCTTTTCAATTTGGCACTGACACTGTGCGCTGGCATTGGGCGCTGGCATTGGGCGCTGGCATTGGGCGCTGGAGTTGGGCGCTAGTACTGGTACTGGTCCAACTCTACCAACCACCAGCCAAACCAAGCAATCCCCCGCCAGGTTGGCACCAGTGCGACCTTCCAATCAGCGCAGACACAGAGAAGGATGAGTCGGTGTATCACATCCCCTGTCTCTATTGTCTTCTATTGTTTGGTGCCGATGAGCCTTGAATGCCAACTCCTACGCCTCTCCTCAACTTCTCAAGCAGCAGATCAAACACCAAGGGCTTACTGCTCTAGTTGGCTCTGTGTCTCTCAATGTACTAATGCTATTAACCCTCTCTGTATAAAGCACTGGTAGTCCCATAGCAATAACAACTCAGATACGTGCCTATGAGACTGAGTGGATTAACCATCGCAGAACCATTCATTGACACCCCACGTCAATAACAACTCAGTTTCTTGCCTATGGGACTGAGCAGGTTAAACATCATGTACTAGGATTTGTACATATCTCAGTCACAAGACACATTCGCAGCAAATTGTCAGCCCAAAGGGCTATTTCAGTCCCCAAATTGTGTTATATTCGTTGATAGCAAAAAAAAAAAAAAACTGAGAAGAAGAGTAAAACACGTTTGTGGAAAATTGGATAACTAATAAGAAAGTTATGAATATGAGATGAAATGGTGGTCTTTGCACACTATACAAGGCTTGCTAAGTAGATTGTACTGAGTTAAACTAACATGCCTACATGGAATGTATGGGGAATTTTCATAAATGAAAGTATGAAACTAATATGATTAATACACTTAATTTAGAGCAGCAAACAAATGGCGATCTGTATTTCAAAAGAAAACACATCACGTAATCAATTGTGGTTTTGGACTATTCGAGTCAAATTCAACACATTATTCATCCTGAGTAAATACCCATTCAAGTTTAACTCGAAATTGGTTCTCGTAACCTCGCAACGACCCTTCCTGTGTCCAACCGCCAACACAAAGGACAAGCGTCACACTGCCCATGCATCACATTCCCCCCTAAAAGAGCAATAAGACAATAATACACACACACACACACACACACACACAAACAAGCTAACCTTCACAAAAAGTACAGCATCAGAATTTGATTCATTTCAGTGTTTTTTCCCTCTACGGCCTGAACTTTTGGCTTTGGCCGCGGCAGCAATCAGTCACTTTCTATTCACCTGCGCCATAATTTCCTTGCTGGACTGCTTTTGTTTCTCTGCATGCCTTCACCCGCTCCTCTCCCACCGCGGGTGAGTGAGTGTGTGTGTGTATTGAGCTCGCTCCACATGGGGGTTCAAATCTGTGGGACATTTTTCCAACTAAGGAATCGTAAATCCATGAAATATTTCATATTGGAGTTGTATTCTTTGGAGCGAAAAAGTTCACATATATAGGAAAGGAGAGAAACAGCTCTTGAATCATACATGTACGGTATACCTCATGCAAGCATTTTAGTTATAAATTCCACTGGAGTCCATTTGATGAAACAAGCTGGAGAAAGAGGGGGAGGGGTGTTTTTTCAACTTATGTAACTTTGCTTAAAATGCTAATGTGTGAATATGGATCAGTAAAAAAAACACAAACCCAGTGGATAATAAATACATTATAAAGTTAGTTGTGAATTAGATCAGATCAGATAAGATAAGATTGTGTTCAATTGTTACGCATGATGTTTCATAAGTACATCCATAAATTGTAAACTTGCAATATTGTTTGCACAGTGAAACAAAAGAGGCCTCCACTCAGGGAAACCTTCAAATGGATCTTGTTTTACTTGTACATCAAACCAATTAATTCGGGCTTGCATGTCACAGTGTCACATATGAGAAGTTCACAATGGAAGCACTTGGGGAAAGGTATTCTCCCATCCTTTTTTACCCACTATTGTACGTCAGATTTTCCCACACTTGAGCAGTAACAGAAGAAGGAGACAAAGTTTATGTACTTAGTTCCGGCTGCTAATTTTACCATGGCCAGTGTCTGACTTAAAAGTTGCACTTTCAAAGCATGCTTGTTTAAAGCTTATGATCTATTAATTTCCCTGGTTTCATCGTGAGAAACAAATTTGGTGTGGATATATTCTTATCCTCATCAAACAGTCACAGTAAAATGCATCGAAAGAAACCTTTAGAAACAATGACTGACAAGGGCATTTGGCTTACAAGTTGATGTCATGGTTCTTTGAAGTCCTCAGACGACCATTACATCAAAAGGCAATGACAGATGTACGTATGTCAAAAGAGCACAGAAATAGTTTTATGTACGAACTAGGCTACAAATATGTCATATTCTAGATTTAGTAGAGCGGATAGAAGAAAAAGCCCCCACGACGGATAACTTTTCATAGTGTCGTATGGATTACGATCTAAGTCTTATTCGTCTGTAATTTATGAGGGATTGGCAGATCATATTCATGTCACAATTAGGAGCACAATGGTTGGGTGAGTCCCTTGTAAAGTCTGAGGTATTTCGCAAGGGTCCCCCACACAGCTACTTTTGTGTCTACAGCCATCGATCATTGCAGGGGTATGCAGCGGAATGTTAAACGACGCTTTTGGTGTTTCAAACTATCACCTCAGTGAATTCAAATTCAATGCATATAAAACAGACGGTTGCCCTTCAAATTTGCAGCGCATTTCCATATATCAGGTAGTCTCTTGTAAAGTTTGAATACTGAGAGGAATACTCAGGTCAACATTTAAGTGCTTGAAGCAAGTCCAGAAACTCATTATTTTGTAATGCATTTCAACCTGTGTCATGAAAATCTGTACTTCACTCTGTCCTTAATATATATATGTCCTTTGATAATTCTTCATCAGGATCCATACTCAGGTTTGATTTAAAATGTCCTGGTATTTTCAAGCAGTTGCTCTAACCATGTACCCACGCAGGTCTATGATCCAACAATCTCTATGCAGATCGTATGGATTTCTCTTCACAGATAGGCCAGTGCAAACACACCTATCACTACACAGGTAAACAAGGATTGATGGTGAAGTTGAAACACTGTGCTCTAGATGCACATCACACACACAACCTGTGCTGTTCTGTTGCCTGCAGGTAGAAGCTGGATTAATCTGTAACTTGTAGCCAAGGGGGTAATGCGAAGAGGACCGTGATATGGAACCCAATGGAACGCATTACCGGGTGAAACGTCAGCGGATTAGAGTGGATGGACGGTGAAGAATAAAGGATACTGAAAGGATGAGCAATGACAAGCCACGGAAACAAATATTCATGAGAATAACAAAGAGATCCACTGTAATGGTTTGTGTGTAGATGAAGACACTGAAACCTGCTGTAGAATAGAAGCCCCAGTTCTAATGCAGGAAATAAATTACTAATACAAATTCACTGTAAATGATACATGTTTTTCATGAAACATCATGATGAAACATAATTAACAACAATCAAAACAAGAGAAATAGTAAAGGAAGGCACATACACACATGTATCAATTAAAAATGGAAAAGAACATTTGATATATCCTTGTTCCCAAAATTTGTTTCATGATTGTAATTTGTTGTAGACTAAAGCCCGTATTCTGACTTCTCATCAGTCGTTTGATCCAGTGCTCAGCACGGACTTCGTCTATAGGGCCTGAAATGTAAACCACTTGAATTTGCAAGCCATAAGTTAGTCCAGGCTATGTATGTGTACTAAGTTAAACCTCCGCTGAGAATACAGACCTTAGAGGCTGAGGTATGTGTCCTCTCCATCCCTGAACATGGAATATGGAGAGCACAGCGAGAGCTCTTGAGACTCTACATCCAGATTTGATTACATGGGTGAGAGACAGGGAGAACGGAAGGAGAGAGGAGAGAGAGAGAGATAGAGAGAGAGAGAGAGAGAGAGAGAGGGGGGGGGAGGGAGAGAGGGGGAAGGGAGAGGGCGTGAGAGACAGATAGACAGGGAGAAAGCTCATGAGACTCTACAGTCATCCAGATTTGATTACAAGGGTGAGAGATGGAGGGAGAGAGAGGGAGAGAAAGATAGGGAGAGAGAGAGAGAGAGAGAGAGAGAAAGAGAGAGAGAGAGAAAGAGGCAGGCAGAGAGAACGAGAGACAACTAGTATAGAGAGCAGGAGTAGGTTTCACAACAGAATGACAATTTTTTTTATGATTACAACATTGTGCAATTGTGGTCTCCCATTACAAGATAATATTAAGTTCAGAGAAGGCGTTCCCCCCCCCCCCCACTCCCCCCACCCCCTCACTGACGGTGGAGTTGTGATAGTTTCAAGAAATCCACCGCAGGAAACAAAGAGAGCACAGAAACAGATGAGGTGCGTGAAAGAAATGAAAAGGATAGAAACACACACAGACAGAGGTAAAATCCTCGAGCTTTACGAAGATGATCACTGGGATCAAATAGACAAAAAGAGATAGCTCAACATTCCAACGAATGAATCTTATTCCCACGCACATGATGCAAGGACAGACAGTTGAAACAATCATAGCCTTTGGTGGGAGGACTCAAATGAGTGACAACTAACGATTTAAGTATCCAATAGGCAATAAATCATCCAACATATACTCTTCTCTTAAAAGACGGGAGGGCTGCGCGATGGGTAAAAAAATAAAAAAGCTTGAAATATGGGTGATGGTATCTCAGGCTCAGCCATACACAATTTTGCTAACTAAAACCCTGCTCATAACTCATCGATTCCATACTCTATTTCTAAAAAAAACGAGATAGATGAGGGACAGGTAGCAAAGGAACAACCTCGCGACCTTTGACCTTCTCCCAGAGACCCACAGTCCCTTCCAATTTCTTAGCTGATGCACATCCATTTCTGCGATGGATGGAAGGGGCTTTTAGCGCGAGTGCTACAACTGGGATGGCTGTCGACAGGACGAGCCATAGCCTTGAGCAACATCAATGTGATATGGGTCACTCATGGTTCACATAGGACAATTTCATGTCATGGCAGTTAATTTCGCATTTGGCGCAAGTTGTTGATTTCAGGAGGGTTTGGGGAGGGGGGAGGTGAATTGGTGAAGCTTATGTCTCAGATATATTCATTAAGATTTAAGTTTCAGTATGTCTTATCAAGTTTATTGATGTACACAATTAATATAATAATATTTTATACTATTAGATTATGTTTATGATCTTGGTCATGATATAAATATTGTATGGAAACATTAATGACTTTTAAGTGGATTCCACTACGGATTTTATGCAACAGGCACTTTTATTTTATTCTTGTAATTGAATTGAGTACCCTCTAAAAGTAGGACTTATTTTGTCAAATGAATCCTGTACTTTCTTTTCTTTTTTGAAAGAAAATGTCCATTTAAATTGAAGTATAATGAGCAGCCTGCATTACAGTGTTCCATGAGTCACTAACAGTTTAAACACATTATCAAACGGCAAGGGTACTCATAGTTCAAGTACTGATCTCCAGAAGATGCTCTTCCTATCGACAATTTATCTCGGTTCATGATGCTTCTCTCCCCCCCCCCCCCCCTTCACACTCTCACCAGTCAAATCTACAATTCTGTCCGCTTCCCGAATCAATCCCATGACGCTTTGCAGTGCCCCTTACCCGTGGCCGCTCAGGTGATAAAAGGTATTCAGACTTTCAGATGAGGGCTTTATTCATGCAGCGGGTGGAGCGCGTCAAGAGAGCAAGCCACCCCGTCAGAAAAGACAGAGCTGAATTGATGGCATTGCTTTCACTTGTCAAACTCACAACCGGCCAAAATGCTTCAATCTATATGCAACGTATACATCAGGATCGTTCTGCCGCCTCGCCATCTGAGAAATGCGACGCAGGTGTCGTTTTTTAAAATGCTAATTCGCTCATTCGATTGTCCTGGATCTACGGGGGTTTCAATAAGAAGCGTCCAATAACAATTATAATTTTTATCACACTTTTGGTCCATTCAAGGCATCTAGCGACCGAGGATTATCATACCATTGCCTTTTTTTCCCCTCTTTTCCACAAATGACAGAATGACATTATCGCTGGTTCACTGCTACACTTTGCGGTGAAGCAATTCCCATATCAAATTTCGCTGGAGGAAAAAGTGCTTTCACATATCCTAGACTGTCACTGTCACACATCCACTTCTTGAGAGAAATGACCATATTTCTTGCACAGTCCCACTAGTCAAGTGCTTCCAACCTTAATCAATGCATGCAACAGAAGAATTGAATTGCTCATTCACCTTTGCTATGCTTGCTTAACTGGTAAAGAAACATTCAAAACACTCACTGTGTGTGAAAATCCACAAGACAGAATAATGTATTGCTAATTCAGAATATCATACATGTACATGCAGATCATGCATGTACTTTAAATATTCTATATCCAAATAACAAACCATTCTTTCATAAAAATTTGAAGAAAAAAAAACATTCCAAGAGTAAAAAGAATACAAATTTTGACAGACTGGCAGAAATTACTTTCGTGGGCAAACTCACCCCATCCTAAAAAAAACTTTTTCAGTGTGCTTAACAAACAAGGTACAGCAGAATCCTGACTGACTGATGGAGGAATTGCTGATGACAGCCTGAATGATTGTACACTTTCATTTATTACCACTGCCCCCACCATCAAATACATATTTTGCCACAGTCCTGAGGGTCTTTCTGCACTCAGCTGATGATGTATGACATACATGAATCTTTTAGCATCACTGATAGCGAGAATCAGCGGAAATTAATCTCCCACATAAAAGAAGCACCTGCCACTGTGCATGGCATGCATGCATGTTCTCCAATCGGCCGTGGGAACAGCTTAGTTTTCAGGCTGTTGGTCATTTCTAAACCAAACTATTCAATAAAGGGGTCTGGCTGCAGTAGACTAATCATTCACACAATTCCAAAAATGTGTAAGTGACTGAGAAAAGAGGGGAGTGATACAATGACTAGTCTTAGATTACTAGACTCTATTTGTCAGTTGGGATCAGAAATGTCAAACAGCCTGGAACCCAGGCTATCATAGGAGAAGAGGAGAGAGAGAGAGGTAAAAGCGATACGAAGGAGAGAGGATCAATACGTGATATGACCATTCTTCTCATTCATTCTTCTGCCCCGCACCTCGTTCTTTATTCTTCTTTCCTCTGTGTTTCATCATTGCAGCTTCTCCTCCCCACCTAAACCCACAATCAATATAAAATTCATTTCCTTGCAGATCTCTCTATACAACCCCTCACAGGATTGGTGCTTTGTATTTGAAGAGCTGGATTGCGTTCTGACAAAAACAAATAATGCAGGTTGATTAGACTTCATAGACGCAAAGGGATTAGTTTGTTGTTTGCCAGTGTTTGTTATTTCAAACGAAATCCCACCCGCGTTTCCATTTTCTTTGATTCTTTGACAGTCGTTGCTCAAACGTACACTGTACAATAGATCCCCGGCGTCTGTACTTTTGAATGTTGTTTTTGCTACTGTACTGTGAAGAAAGTGTGCTAACCATTTCCTACCCTATTCCTTTCTACCCTTTTCCAAATATATGTCAAATTCCTCTCACCTTCTTCACACATTCATCCTCTTGCTTCCCCCTTCGCTCCTGTTTCAATCTATCTTTCCAATCCCTCATCCATCCTCCCACCCCCTTTTTTTTTCTTGATCAATTAGAACTGCTTCATATCTCTCTGTCCCCACCACACCCCCTTCTTTCCATCCTCATCCCCCTTTTCTTCTCCCCACACCCCCTTCCCTTCTTATCACTGTTTCCCTCCCTCTGCTTCTCTCCATCGTCTCCCACTCTCCCTTTCATTCTCATACCTGCCACAAGAAATTTTCACAACACTCAATTTCATCTCCCCAAGTTCCAACCCGGCGTTTTTTTATTCCTCCAGAAGAGCCCAGAAAATCTACAATTCTGATCACGACTTGAACATGGAAAAGGTCACTCCAGGCTCGAAGACATCCCAATTCAAGCCTTCTCAGTCAACCCTCCCATCTCACGTCTTCCTTCCACTGTCTCCTGCTCTCCTCAAGGTACCGTTAACTCAAGAAAATCATCCTTTCATTTGGAATCCATAAAATCATCCGGGCTACATGTAATCTCGGCTGTGTATTTGGATTGCGAAGACTAAAAATAACCATGTACATTTTTGTATGAAGAAGAAAGTCACAAGGATTTCCTAAAATACCAATCCAATTTATATTTTGCAGAATAAGCCTTAAGGAATTGGGTCTGGTATGAATGTGGGCAGTACAGTATACTACATTGCCAAAGGTCCGTATGTGGGCAAAGATCTCTCACGTTATAACTGCATACACGTAATTCCCAACGAAGTTGATACAGATCTGCAGACAAGTTTTCACAACTTCGACAAACTTCCAGTCAGATATCTAATCAAGCATATTACATGTCTTGCTATAATATAATTTGTAAAAACAAAGTAAGCTTTGCAATAAAAATATGTTTGTTAAGTTATTTGAATGGGAAGGATGAGGGAGAAGCTGGCAACATTGTACATTCTGACTATCAAATGGCAAGGTTTGGTTATCCACAAGGTAAAAAAAAAGAGAGACTTGTCATCATATGTATTCTCAAGACTGTAACCACAGAAATCAATCCTGCATCTCCATCTTGTCATGCCCTCTGGCCTGAAAATACATGCATCTCACTATGATATCTTTCATACATCTTCCCGGTATATGGAGAGAATGTGTCGCCAAGACAAATGTCAAACATTCATATGCGGTGGTTGGCCTCTACGCAACAGACAGATGTTACACTTCATATGATTTATTAGTACATCTCACATCATACAATGTTCTAACATGTATTTGTTTTTACCCTTAGGGCATGTACAAATGTGAATACTCTTGTTTGTTTGTGTGTCGGCTAAGGTTAAGTTTATTAAGGATGGGGGGGGGGGGGTACTTGCAAGAAGCAATCAATATTTCATGAGAGAAATACATGTTTAAAGTGAATTTTCTCTTTCTTTTCTATTTGTGACACATTCTACTGTCCACAAGACCCGCGAACCTAACATACTTACGGTATGTTACCAACTGTACATGGCATGCATACTGTAGAAGTTTTTAATGATTTTAGTAGTCAGTGTGCACGCTATGTTTGTACATTTTTTGGCCAGGTATCAGATTCATTTACATCCCCGATCAGCAGAGATGACTGAGGACCATACATGCGTGTTTGTGCATATTACTTGTTGGACTGGTATCAGATTCATTCTCATCTCCAGTCAGCAGAGATGACTGAGATCCATACATGTACACACATACATGCATACCTGCTTTCCTGCCTGCCTAGAAGCTCCCACTGTGCTTCATTGGAATCACACTAGGACTGTGGGATGCCAGCAGCAGAAATCAGATGCAGGCAGGAGAAACTACATGTACATGTACCCCGGCGCCAAGCAAGCCACCACACTGGGGTTTATACCGGAGGTATAGCGGTGAGGTCCCAAACGCCGCCAACCAGAGTCTAGGCATGGCAAGATGATGAATCATACCTCAGGCGTCATTAGGCGGCTGTTGTCAATTTGAAGAGGGAGTATTTTGTCAGGCAGTGACCATTGTTGTCCCTACCGTCATAATAGATGATCCATTAGAATCACCATAGGGGATGGGGTGGGAGAAGCATATTCTTAGATACGTTATTAGACTTACAAGCTGGCCCACTATGATGAATGGTACGTGTATGGTGTACCAAACCGGAAGTTGAATGCATCAGTAACATTACAGTTACAGCACGCATGGAATAAAGTTAATATCGCAGATGTAAGCAATGATGAAACGACTAGTACAAACTGAAAATATGATCCACAAAATATTGTCAGTTTTACAAGAACTGGGATAAAATACCATTTACATAATAAAATCTACAAGCATTACTATTATCAAACAGTTGCAACCCTCATCAAAATAAGGATCTGATTAATGGAACAATGTGTTTCTCTACAGCTCTTAGTTATTCGTTTGGTTTTGCCGAGGTTGACTTCAAACAGAAATGGTATAAGAACATACCATAATGGAGGGTGACAATTTAGATGGAATAGTCCTCTCATTTTAAAACTGTTAACCCAGTATGTCATGGTTTGTAGCCATTTCATCTACAGTATAAGCAACACATTTAAATGTCTATTTTTAGATTAAGTAAACTTAAATGAAATATTATGTAAATTCCTGAATTAATCCTTACTCTTATTCTTCCTAATCCTAACCCGTAAATATCAGTGTGTGGTTGAAGACAATCACAAGACAAAATACAATGTAGGAGTATAACGAATGGCAAGGTACCATCATCAATACCTCCAGTACGAGTGAAAGATAGGCCATGGAATCAGGTCACTAGAAAGAGAAGCTGTACTAAGTTTTCATCATTGAACCACGAAAGAGTTCAAGCATGGATCCACACTTCCAGAGCTAAGTCATGTTCACAACACATGAAACATCTTTCCAAAAACTATGTTTGATGCTACATGGATTAAGAGATGAAAATGTTTCTGTTCACACTGTTCTTAGTGAGACTTAAGATAAATTTATGAATCCGCAATTTTTTCCAATAAACCAAAAATATGAACTTCTAAGTACATGTACATGTACCGGTACTAGTACTTTGGCAAATGTACCGGTACATGCGCATGTGTATTTCAAACTGTAGATGTGTCTTTCAGTTACGATGCTGTAGGTATTTGCTGTTCAAACCAGACAACAAACCTCATCAATGGTAAAATATTCTCCTATTTATAACGTTTAGAAAAAGGTAATAAGAAACACACTCCGAAGTCCAGACATATGAAGACACGTTCACTTGGATTGCTTGTTCATATTACATATTTTACATCTGCTTTCGCACCCATTCACACGTAAAACAAAACTCTTATTTCCCTTGAGTGGGAACGCACCACTGCATGTCATCACTCCCTTCACAGAGAGCTGAATCCAGGCTTTTATGCGGGGGCTGCTTGCAGGTTACCCAACACTGCATCAACAAATGATCTCCTACCAAGTGCATTTCCAGTTACGTTGTTTGGGAGCTCCTCATATTCCGAGAGCCACGACCCGCAAATCTGTGGCTCTGAGGACAGTAGCTCAGAGAACGTAGGAGAACTTTGGAACCAAAGAAATACAATCCCTGCGTGCATTCTGGTGTATGGTATATATGTACAGCACTAATGTACAGGCTTCATTTAGAAGGGCATGAAGTAAAATCCTGTTAAAAATTAAGACTGAACATTGATGTACATTTTTATATACAGCCTCCCATATTATGCACATAAAAATCACAGTGTACATGTACTGTAACTGGACATTTTTTGTTTAATCTTTTATCAGAATGGATCTCATTTCGTTCATAACCTTTGAACTTTAAATAACAATTTTCTGTCAGATCTAACAAAAAGTATTTCTATATTTGTCCATGTTTTCATTTTTTGTTAAATTACACAATGTACAATTTTACAACAGTGCACTCAAAGCACTCTACATGTACTTCTACTCCGAGCCCACCACTCCCTCCCACAATCTGATAAATCCTCCTCCTTACTTGAAGTGCTTACTACCACTGCATACATGATGTGTGTGGGTGTGTGTATGTGTGTGCGTCACCGTGTGTGTGTTCAGGAGAAACAGGGAATAAGAAAGAGAGAGAGAGAGAGAGAGAGAGAGAAAGAGAAGTGTACAAGGTCAAGTTTAGTGCACGGCAGACCGAGCAATGAAAATAATGAGCGTCCCAACCAAGTGGAAGAATCTGACGGATCAATACCTGCTCTTAATTCGGACTCATTTTTCCAACCCCCACTACGCAGCTTCACACTGCTCCACAGTTTGTCACACAGAAAACAGATAGAGGGAGGAAGCTTGGCCCTTAGAAGGGAAAAATATGGTGGTACATGTAGCTTGTATAAACATGGGGGTTTTAATTACTTGCACCTTTCTTAATATGCACCCTTTAAAATAAAAGTGTACAATGAGCATGTTTCTACACTGCAAAACAATTGCTTTTAAATACAAGTACAATAAAAGGGGAAAATAACCATTTAATTCATGTTTTTTCTTTTTTAAATTAGCTTTTATCAATTCAAGATTTTAAAAACATGTTTACTTTTCAACATGAACACATGTAGATGAACTGAACCGGTACTTCATTTGTGTATCGAATACAACTGTACACTGCACATCTTAGCACATGTATCCACATAATTTACATTAAATGTGTACATACATGTATTATGTCATCTAAAATTAGACATGTGAATTAATATATAACCTTATAATTTTAACAATTCATTTTTCTTATCTCTTGACCCCAAAAAGGACCTCCACGACCACTCATATCACCGCTCCCCTTTCCTAGCAAAGTCCTCTCGAGACATCACTGCGGACCGTCCATTCATCCTCAAAGAGAAACTGCTAAACATTAGCTCATCACCACTCACTCTTTGTAATCAAACTTAAGCACTATACCAACTGCATTATATTAACATGAATAAAGCCACATACAAAATGTAGTCTCTCAAAACAAAACCTTTCTTCTCACTTCAAAGACTACAGAGCATTACATGACCTATTTCCTTACAAATGTATGATCAAAGGACAAATAATGCTTAGTCCACACATCCAGAACTTGGTTATAATTGGCCTAAAGTAGTAAAGTAACACTGATTACATTAATTAAAATGAATGATTCATAAAACAGCTCTACATAGTGGTAATGCAGAGACTACAGGCACAAGGGTGTAAATGAATGAACTTTATCAGCAATTATGTGGGAGGGCAAACTGCAGTCATGCATTCCTAGGATGCCAATGTGGCTCCATTACAAATTAAACCCAACCAACACACACACACATACACACACGCAGACACACAGACATACAATACACAAAAGAACCCAGGTCACAGGGTTGCTTTCACACTAACGGACATTCACCTTTCACATCCATTATAATTAACATGTCAATATGCATGTGAGAAATTCAACCAATTTTGTAACAGATAAAAAAGATAGAAACTAAAATGCAAGCCAAAAAATGGACTTCTTCACTTGGAGAGCTCAAATTATCACACAATTTTCTTCTGACAAAGGAAAGAATACAAAATGCATGTACAGTACACAAATCAAGCTAACCATTGGCACCAGAAACAAAACAAATACTAAAAGGAAACTAAAAATGGTAGAGTATTCCATGTCTTTTTAGAATGGACACTGTACATAAGTCCATGAACATGTTCATAGTATAATTTATAACTTAAAAGTAAGTCCCCTTTGAATCATCTTTACTCAAATCTAGAGAACCAATGGTATGCATACCAGTAATATGCATAATTGCCAGTCGTACATTCGGTATGTGATTGAGGTTACCTCCACCTACACTTCCATTCTTGTATGACTGTGATGTGTGCACAGGGCTAAGCTGACTGGAGACCTAACCACAGCTGTAAATTACTCCCCATGATGTGGCAATGGGTGAATTCTAAGACAAACATGGCAGGCCAAAGTGTGTTTGCACTCGGCCGAGTCAGCCACACTAACTGTGGATAAGCCTGTCCTGTGCCTGATAATGCAACCACACAAGAGGAACATTATCAGAGCCAAATTAATTTTCGGACTCATCAGGTGATATCAGAAACACTTAAAGTATTTCACAATAATTTGCAATTACAAGTTGGGTGTTACCTAAATTTTATATGTGTAAGATATTGAAAATATGTTGTCAATAGTCTATAGCATCAATGTTATTAGTAATAGTATTAAAATAACCTGAAGAAATACTACAGTATTAGTCTAGTTTTGTAAATTTGGTAATAATCTCTCATTCCACTACTCATTTGTATAAATTTTGCGCATCGTAAACTTGCACACATTTTTACATTTAATGCACTTTTAATGCAGAAACTGATTGTACAAACTAAAGGCTGAACAAAAAGTAAGCATTTGTAACTGCACAGCACAGTACATATACCATACCACATCATGCTATTGGGGGCCTCCAATGTACATGCTCTGGAAGTTTCAAGTGTTCAATGCCACTGCATGCACACAATGCATGGTGCCCAAGAAGAAACAACATTGGCCATAATGGGGGAGAAGTGAGCACAAATTTGCCTTATTTTCAGCCAGGGCCCCTGAAAGCCTTTCCCCCCACAAGAGAGCACTCCAAACCTTGGGTAACAAAAGAAATGGGATAAGGAGGCGCACTAGTCTTTGGGATTCAGCTCAAGTTGATATTTGAAGGGGGAAGGGGAGGGAGAATAAAGAAGGGTACAGAGAATGGAGGATAAAAGGGGAAGAGAAGGAAAGAGTAGAGAGAGGTAGAAGTGAGGGTAACACTAGTTGATATTTGAAAGGGGAGGGGAAGAAGAATATAGGAGGGGGAAGAGAATGGAGGATGAAAGGGTAAGAGAAGGAAAGAGTAGAGAGAGGTAGAAGTGGGGGTAACACTAGTTGATATTTGAAGGGGGAAGGGGAGGGAGAAAAGAGGAGGGGGAGGGAAATGGAGGATGAAACGGGAAGAGAAGGAAAGAGTACAGAGATGAAGAAGTGGGGCCAACCCAAGATGATATTTGGAAGGGGAAGGGGAGGGAGAATGTGGGCTGAAAATGAAAAAAAAAAGGAAAGAATAGAGAAGGAAACTTTTGACATTTGGAGGGGAAGGGGTAAGAGAACAGACAGCGGGGAATACAGGAAGAGGAAAGGAAAGAATAGAGGGTGGGGGTAGGAGATGTGGCGGCAATTAAGGTGTATGAGTGTGTATTTGGCATCATAAAAGGCAGCTCACTGTAAAATTAATATGAGGGCAGAGGGAGAAGAAGAAGAAAAACAGGATTAACCAAAAGAAAAAGAAGAAAAGAAAAGAAGAGAGAAAGAGTGGCAAGCTGAAAAAGAATAAAACAAATGAAGAAAGGAAAATAAAAGAGGGGAGATAGAAGGAAAAAAAGAGGAGAAAGAAAGAAGAGAACAATGAATAGAGAGAGAAAAGGGGCAGGGAGAGAGCAAAATAAAAAAGCAGAGAGAGAAAAGAATCATGAGTTACATAAAATAGTAGGACTTCAAAACTAGGATCAGCAATGCTCCAATGTGCTATTCAATCAGGATAAATCCTTTGTACTCCACTGTGTGTAATGTGCTGTTCAGTATGAGCCTGTTTATGTCAGTTTTCTTTTCTTGAGCGCACCACTGTTCACTCCCTTTTGTTGTCTTTTTGTGTTGGTCCGATCGATAACAAGGATGAGTCACAGATAGATTCTCTTGGTGGCACAGATGAATCTCTACATGTACCCCCCTCTTTCTCTCTCTCTCTCTGTCTGTCTGTCTCTTTTTTTCGGACATCATCACAATTTCCTGGAATTTCATTAATCATAATTTGCAATACATTTTTAAATTATTGTTGTTCTGCGGCTCTTAATTAAATACTCTGCTTTTCACAAATATGAAGGGCGCTATTCTCTCACATAAAACTATGGCCTATTATAGTGTACACACATAGTTCATACATGTACATGTTTCACATTCTTAACTCTTACAATTTTCATATTGTAAGAACTGTCAGATATTATTTACTGTAGCCTGTATGCTCATGACTAGTACACAGCCTGCAAACTGTAACAATAAAATGTACTTTCATATCGTACATCAAAATACCTAATTAGAAGGTCAACCACCCAGAAAAGTAATTTTGTTTCATCTCATTATGGATTGATTATTTTCTATGAATTCTCTCTCCCCAATACCGCTCCACACATCCACTACAATGGGCTATTGATTCACTGTGACGGTAATTACGGCCTCTTCACATGGCCAAGGCAAGAAGACGGCTTGTATGAAACACACTGCTTCACAAGACTTGTTCCCAATTGACACCTGCACACTAACACAATTCATGCTGCAATACTACATGTATATAAACTTGTGTATGTCACAACTACATGCATGAGTTTTGGTTACTAAATTATGTACTAAACAGATTTGGATGGTAGTTGGTTTGCATACACTACATGCACATGTACAGTGTAGATAAATATGGATTGATGTCATTTAGTTTTTGATTGATACATCTTCCCAAAGAAAAAATGGAATTTACTTGTCGTCACTAACAGGATGTCATCTTTATCAATGAATACTTAACAAGCAATAAACCATGATATCTGTCCCCATCAGTTTGGAGTACTACATTGACACAAATAAGTGCATTTGACACTCAAAAGATTATAGAGTTGAGCTCAACTTAATCTATGGCTGATAGCCAGACAGTATGAATATTTCATTATCTTCTCTAAATCCGACGATCTTCACACCCGCCCCGGCAGCTATTACAGCACAGAGTTCCATTGATAAAAGTGTGAGTTTGTGGGAGTAATGGGGACACACGACAGATGAAAAGGTGTCAGACGTAATAGGATAGTTCATCAGCACAATAAGCTATTGATCACATGACACGTTCTTGACCTATCAGCAGCCAAAGCAGACTGAACTATGGAATGGACTTAGAGACGTGAATCTGAACGACATAATATAAAATACAATCTGAATGTTGCATGCATTGTTTGTTGCTCTATGTGTACAGTGTATGTGTATTAAGTAAATCATATAAAAACACTGCAATATTTAGATCATGAATTTAACTTTAAGATACATTTACACTTGCAAGAATTGTAACATGAAATTCCTATCTAAATGTAATTTCACCTATATGAATGTATATGTAGATTGAATCATATATAACAAATTTGCCAATCAATTGGTAAAAATTCATGAGTTATATCATAGCAAAAAAAATTATTATTAACACATATCATATTGCAAGAATGTGTACAGTACATGAAATACAAGAATATATTTCTTGAATATCAAACAAGATTGCTGGTAGAGCTTATTGTGAAAGATCAAAAGAATGTCAAGGTATCTTCTCCATCCTCATTTTCCCAGCTCAAACAGTTCATTACATGGATGAAAGCGACATCTAGGTGCTTTCCATCCTGGCACTGTCCTGGATGTCATTTGTTCTGCTCTTTGACAAGCAGCAACATATTTCGAGTATCCCTCTCCCATCCCAATATCACAGTCGATTTCACCCAAGGCTGGCCGCTGCTAATGAGCCAAGAAATGATGAGCCAATCGACAGACCGAGCTGTCATTTTACTGACAGGAAATGGTCCAAAATCAAATTAAAATACCATTCTGCTCATATTACACCAGGCCAGGCAGCTGCTTAGGCGATCATGTTTTGCAGTCCAAGGAACAGGAGATTAGCTTTGATCATAACCATGGGATAAGCCACGGTCAGTGATATTTGGGTAAATGCAGACTCCCGGCAGGACACCAGATCAAAACTTATTGCACGAAATTTGGTTTCGTACCAGTTGTCGCCATTCATAACACCCTTGCAAGTTTCTGTTCCATCATGTGACTAAAATCATTTCAGAACAATTTTGAACTGGGATGAAGCATCCATAAAAAGTTTTATCATGCTTTATATGCTTTTTCATAAGTGTACATTAGAAACTTTGCATTATAGTCTATCTCTTAACTTCTCATGCCGTCACTCCCACTTCCATAGCTTTCAACACTCCCTTTACCTGATTTCCTGTCTTTTTCTGGTCTTCCTTTCTTCACTTTTCACTCTCATCACCTTTATATCCACATGTGCATCTCCCTGTCTCTCTCTCTCTCTGTCTTTTTCCTCATGCAAAACACCAATCACTCAGGTAATGTTATTCAGGTATTGTCCATGCTTTGCTCCTGATAAAAGAAAGAAGTGACATACAAAATAACATGACAGATAGACTAACCTGAGTGGTCAATGCTGAAACGTCCCAGTCCACTCCCATCTCGGATGGTATAGAAGACCTCTCCATCCACCCCCATGTCCATGTCAGAAGCTGTGATGGTCATCACCTCCGTGTTGTTAATCCTCCCTTCATGGACAGCCCCAGTCAACACATAGTTTGGGAACAGCGGTGCATGGGTGTTCTCATTGACATCTACTACTTCGACCACAATCTTGCAACTGGAACTCATTGCAGGGATACCCTCATCACGGATGGCCACTGTGATCTCATACAGCTGCGTCTCCTCATAGTCCAACATATCAATGAGGCGGAGCGTACCATAATCTGTGTCAATGCTGAATTTGGAAGGTCCAGTCATGTCCAGCCGGTAATGGACAGTTCCATTGGGTGGGTTGTCAGGATCATGAGCTTGGACAGTGAGGACGGCAGCTCCTGTAGGAAGGTCCTCGCGGATTTTAACCTTGTACTCAGGGAGGAGACACTGCGGTGGATTGTCATTGATGTCTGCAAGTGAAACTTGGACGATGACAGAGCTTGAGAGAGGTGTATCAGACAGGTCAGATGCCTGAACTCGCACCTCATGGACGGCTTTGAGTTCTCTATCTAGGGGACCTGCAACTCTCATTTCTCCGCTGATGATATCAATGTCAAAAGCTGGGGAGTCACTGATGATGCTGTAGCGTACTTCCTGGTTGCGGCCATCATCGCGATCCGAAGCATGGACAGCCAGGAAGACATGGCCCACCTCAGCATCTTCAGGGATGGTCACATCATAGTGGCTCAGGTCAAACTGTGGTGGGTTGTCATTGACATCCTCCAGGGTGATATTGAGAGGTCTTTTCTTTGTGTGTTGAGGTCTTCCCATATCTGACACCTTTACGGTGAGTTCATAGAGGCTTTGAGTCTCCCGATCCAAGGGTCTCAGGACCTTGAGTTCTCCAGTTTCAAAGTCCATTTGGAACTGGGATTTCTCGTTACCTGAAGAAATGGCATAGATTAGCTTTCCATTGAAACCATGATCAAGATCGCTTGCATATATTGTCAAGATGGTGCTTCCAACTGGAGCATCTTCCGGCACAACAACAGATGACCTGAATCGTCCATCAAATTCGGGTTCATTGAGGTTAGCACTGTACAACTCAGCATAGTTGGGTGGCAAGCTTTCCACCTCATCTCTGCTCTGCTGGAGTTGCTCGTACAAGTCTACAATCTCCTCTGCAACATTTGTTTCTTGACAGGTGACCTTAAGTCCTTTGGCATGAGATTGGGGGCTGGGATTAGCATTGTTGGTGATGGTAAGATTTGTCCTCATGTAGCTAAAAGATGTTTCGCCATCTCTTGCTTCAATCTTCAGACTGTAGAACAAGGGGTCCCGATCCTCCACATGACGAGACAAGGTCAAGTTCCCTGATGCCGTATCAATGCTGAAGAGGTCATTCTCATTGCCACTTCTGATCCAATACCTTGGGCTGTTGTCATCAAAATCCAAGGCTGATATCAGAGCAATTGCCCTTCCTGGAGGAAAAGATTTAGCAATTGCTCCAACACAGTTGACTTTTTCAAACTTTGGTCGATTGTCATTGAGATTGATGAGGTTGATGGTAACAAAAACTTCTGCCTCTCTCCTGAAGGGATAACCCCAGTCCGAAGCCCTCACTCTCAGCCTGTACTGGTGCCTCATGGTCTCGTAATCCAGGACCTTGCTAGTGTTGATGGAGCCCGTTTGGTGGTCGATGGTGAAGGGAACTGGGTTAGTGTTTGCAATGCTGTAGGAGATGAAGCCATTTTCTCCCTGGTCTGCATCAGTTGCTCTGACTATCAGGACAGGGGAGTTGACTGGTCGGTTCTCTCTCACATCAACTGAATACGATGTTTCCTCAAACACTGGGTTGTTATCATTGGCATCAGACAGGTTGATCAGGACGTTGGTTTCAGCAATGGTCTGTTGCTTTGAATTGCGGACTGCCACTGTAATGTCATACTGCGCTGTGGTTTCTCTATCCAGGTCAACAGCTACCAACATGATCCCAGTGTGCTCACCTATTGAGAATGGCAGCGTAGGATCTTTCAAGACATAGGTGAAAGCTGTATTGCCTATGGCAGTGCTTGGGGCCACAGAAAGGAAAGGTGTGTTGACAGGCATGAGTTCATTGATGGTAATGTTGAGGAATGGTGATGTGAAGTAAGAATCATAGTTCATGGTACCATCAAGGATGATGCCTACAACCAGAGAGGAACTCAAAGGAGGTTGTCCAGTGTCTGCAGCAGCAACAGTTACATTTAGAACAGGGGGTAATATTGTGGTAAGCAGTGAACGAGCAATCTGCAGCTGATAGCGACCTGGAGTAGCAGTCGGTTGAACCTCAAAGAACCCTTCAGGATTACCTTCAATGATTTCCAGTGAAGCAATTTCTCCATTTAATCCTGAATCCTCGTCTGTGACAGACACCACAGCGAAAACAGTCCCAACATCACTATTCCTTGACACTGTTGGCTGCTTCTCAATTGTAATAACCGGACTGTGCTTGTTGACTTGTGTGATGTAGATTGTCAGGCTCACTGTTGAGGCAAGTGCAACTCCTCCGTATGGGGTATGTCCTCTATCTTTGGCTACTACTGTCAGCCTGTAGCTTGACCGGTAATTGTAGTCCAAGGGCCTGGTTAGGGAGACTATGCCTGTGGTGGTGTGGATGGCAAACTGATCTGTCTGCTGTCTGAAGCTGTAGTACACCTCCCCGTTGATGCCACTGTCAGAATCATGCGCCTCCACCTGGATAATGTTGGAGAAGACAGGATGATCCTCCATGATTGTCGTAGCATAACTCCTTCCAATAAACAACGGGGGCTGCTCATTGACATCCTGCACAACGATCTGCACCTGGGTAGTCGCGGAGCTCCGCTGGCCAGCCACAGAGGTTTGTGCGACAACGACCAAATCATACTGTAATCTCACTTCACGATTGAGCTTCAGAGTTGCACACTGTGCTCTCCCCTTGCATGGTTTTGTCCTTATCCTGAGGAATGCAAAATCCCCAACAACTTCTGGTCGCGCTGTAAACAAGTCACTGACATCGCTCTCTTCTAAGGAGTACCTGATAACTGCAGACGGGTCGGGCAGGTACACACCCATTTTCTGTTCTGTAGAAATATAAGTTCTGGTGGGGGAGTTTTCCGCAATGGTGGCATTGTAGACCTGGCGGGTGAACTCAATGCCTTGGCCGAAGACTCCTGTGCAGCCCAGCTGCAGCGCCAAGACAAGGATGGGGACAAAGGCCCTCCACAGAAGCCACCCTCTGCCTGCCATGGTGGTCCCTGGGATGGTCCAGGAGGGTGGAGCCTGGCCTGCTGCACTCCTAGCCAACGTCTCTGAAGAGGAAAACAGCAAATAAAAATGCAAAGGTAAGTTTACAATATGACAAAAAGTTAAAGCACAAAAGTATACTGTACACAGTTTAAAACACATTGAATTAACTTGATTTCCAATGTTTCCAAAATAACTTGACGACCACATACAGTTATAGAAAAAACTTAAAACAAATTTCAATTTTGAAAGGAGTAAAGGACTACTAATGAAATACATGTAAATTAAATAATATTACACACAGATATGATCACCAGTACTTAATTAGATGGACAAACACAAAAGGAAATCCTTTAACCCTTTAACCCATGCCAAACACAAATGCTTTGCACTTTTACGGACAGTGCACTGTGAACTGCAACACAGGTACATTAAAGAGTTCATTACCATTTCAGCACACCATGGTACCCTGTTGTGGAACAGGTTTCAAACATCTACACAGTAGCCTGCTGCACAAGACTACCAGCACTATGTATAAGTGAACAGCAATCATAATTCAGATTTCTTACATAATAATGCTGGTGATGGTACTAGTACAGCAAAGACACTGGTGACAAATGTACCAGTAGCTGGTAGATTGTAGTAATGAAAATGAATCTCAGCAACATCATATCAAATTACCCTGTGCACAATACATTGTACATACTTTTTAACAAGGGCTGAGCAATGGTTGCAAATAGTTCAGAGGCAGACATAAAATGTTTGGTGTGAGCAGCCAACAAAGGCATTTGAATAAAAACCACAGTATTATGAGCAGGATGTGGCACAGCAGGCTTGCCACATGGTATTTAAGTTGGAAGATTTTGAATAGGGCTGATCATTCATATCAACGTAACATGTGTGCAGTCCTCCCTCAAAACCGCATTCCACATTATCTGAAAATTTTACTACAGAAATTTGGAAGGATTTCATGGAATATATTATTGTACAATATAGAGAAATGGTAACCATAGTTTGTAACCTAAGACCAATCACTCAATACTTAAAAATTCTGAACTTAATCCCCTATGCACAGTAAAATCAATAATAATTTAGTTGAAAACATGTCAATATCTGTCAAAACATGTCAAACTGATATGTTTTCCAATCTCCATTATGAATAAATTAACTATGTAATATAATATTATAAAGAAATTGCATGCGATTTGAATACAAACAATGCTGAGCAGTGAATGGTGTGCAAAAGTGAGGGCAGGGGAACAGACAAATTCTTTGAGTTGGAACACACAAAAAGGAGTCATCCATGTGTTAAAACAAGCAAGTCAATCAATTGTCATCTCAACAAGTTCCAACAATCAGTAGGAAAAAGTGAATATCCAATATTTCACCATAACATAATTCATTCATGAGAGTATTTAGATGAAATGCTCAGTATCATGAATGATGTGGTTGGTCAGGGGTGGGGGGGGGGGGTGGGGAGGGGGAAAAGATAGTTCCATAGTACTACAGTATGTAATTTAATTAGAAAGTGCAGTATTTGTCAGTCATCCACTTGATTACATTTGGTGCACTTTATCAAATCAAATGTTGAAACTCAAAACTGAAATATGGAACAAATTTAAATTAATAAGAACAAGCCAGAAACAGCAACTGATTTTGGAGGTGAATACAGATATCTCAGAATGGTATTGAATGATTGGGAAAAGAAGAGCAAAAAGATATGCATTTCTCAGGATAAAATACTGAAATTGGGGAGGGAATAGAGGAAGTCATCAATAGCTGGATTGCTTCCTGCTGTGTGTGGGGTGCCGTTTACAGCCCAGAAGGTCCCAATTAGACCACTGACTGGGAGGTGGCCAGGCAACAGGCTCCACAACTTTCACAATATTTACCACAAGCAAAACATGCATTTGGTAATGAGACAAAGCAGGATGAAATACAAGTTTATTTCACATAATGTGTAGATTCATTGTGTGGGTTCATTAAAATGTACAGGCAGTATGAAAAAAGACATGATTTTCACCATGTTGTCTTCTAATTCAAGTACAAAAATTAATTAAAGTATAAATTACAGCCACTTTCTCCAATAGCCATCCACATTTTGTCACTTTTTCTTATATTTGATGTATACATGTATGTGTCAACTTCTTTCCTCCCCTTAGTATCTTCTGCACTTTAATATTTTCTCTCTTCCCTAACTGTCCTTCTCTTTTCAGTCCCATTCAATTTGTAACTCCAATATTGTCCAATTGAGAAAATGCAATTATAATAATGATCCATATCATCATTGTTGTATAACTATGTTTTCTGTCACTCATAAATTATACATTTATACATTTTCTACATCTTTTTTCTTGGCATACAGGTAGGTGATCTAACATTACATTAAAACATAATTAGTGCTGGATTAAATTATTCAATAAATGAATACTAGCCAAAGCAAAAAGTGAACGGTTTGTTTCTATGAACCGTTTAAACTAACTTTGAACTATGAACCTAACTTCTTAATTATTTTTTCATCGACAGTCATGATACCTGTGCTTATCTTCCTTTTAAATGACATGTTTTAAACCTGTGTAGGGATTTATTCAAGATCTCTGAAATGACAAGTTACCAACCAACTCCAGCCAATATCTTGAAATTTTAGACCTACTGACTGTGCTTTTACAAGTTTATTTAGAAGACTATACATGTAGGCCTACTGCAAAGAAATCTGAACTGGAACTTAAAAGACACAGTCATAATCACTGTCATACAAAGTCCATCAGCATAAATAATGCTAATAATTAGATTAATTGTGTTTTCGAGACAAAGTTTGAAACAAACAAAACAAAACAGCTTCAAGCGGGGTTTCATCTCCGCGACGATCACAAAAAGCACGCCAGTGGTGTCGGCCATCCTGCATGTCGCTACACGGCAGCAGCGTTGCAACCAGGGCCGTCCCCTCGCATCTTCCCATGCCCAGCGCAGTGGTAGGACGCTGGCAACCCATTCCGCTTCGCACAAAACAACCCACCTGAGAAACTAAAACGTGACTTTAAAAGTATCATACAGCTTTTAATAATTTTTCCTTCCGATAAACTTACCTTTTAAAAATAAATCTTCCCGTCATTTGTGTATTCCACAATCATAATTATCCACGGAGGCCAAAAACGACGATAATAAGTCCGTAAGTTTTTCCAAGTTTGCAAGATGCGTCTTCCGTCGTCGCCCGCTCAACCTCCGATACGCTGTGCACAATATGAATGCATGCATGCAGCGCAGAACAGTGCTGGTGGAAACGAGTCTATGCATGCAGTCTGTACGATACGATACAGACAGTGCTGGCGGCGAGATACGGAGAATCGATTTTTGTGTAAAATGCAACGCGTATGCATATTACGTATGGCGAGTATACGTGAAGAGCGTGAAAACTTTTCGGCCAGTGGTGGTTGCGGTAGCGGCCTTTGCTCATTCAACCAATTATAAGAACGAGATCGAAGGAAACTCTTTCTCGCTCGGAAAAAAAATTAAAGCAGAATGTTCAGAGTAATCGAATTTTCATGTTATCTCGTCATGTTTGTATTTTATTTAGCTTTTCCCTTCTTTAGCGCCACAAGACATTCACTTGGATGTTTACTACCGCGTGGTGCTAGAAGCTACAAGCATATTTTTTTTTTTGTTCCTTTCCAAGGGAATCACGAAAATCGGTCTGTCAGGACAGGTGCGACTTCAAAATTATGCAAACCGAATCTACATGTTTAGTGTTGTTTACAGACATGTGGTCGTCATAGACAGGCTTTGTAGAAAAATGTTATTTATTACTTTAAAAAAAAAAAAATTCTACATTCCTAGCTCACGCATGCTTGAACTTATCGGCCTTCATTCTCAATACTAAGGTGAACAAATCATGCAATTTTAGTTTATGTATAAAAAAAAATAATAACATAGGCCTATGTTGCATGACATCGTGACGATGTTCCGCCCCAAACCACAGTAGACTTCCCGTGGTTTCTTTTCAAGACTGACGCAAGTAAAGTGGATGAAAGGGGTGATTTAAAATCGATGTTTCGATGTTTTTGATCCCCTTTCAGTCAAGCACAATGTCAGCTCGGCGTGTTGTGAAACGTAAGCCTATCTGAGGAGAATCACAAACAATGGGACGGGAACAAAGCTTATTGAGTGAACCGTGTCGAGCGCGTCAGAGGGATCGCACCTCGAAAATACTGATGACAAAATCAAGTCATCGATTACATAATTGCACGTTATCAGTCTGGGCTCGCATGCAGCTCTTGTAAAATATCTGTGGATTTGTATATTTTACTGTTCTAGACTTCTAAGACTGTTCGAGACAAGTTTATTGTTCAAAAAGTGTAACGATTTTGCGTAATTTGTTCATTAATCCAGCCGTTCGTAGATTACGTTTCGAGATCCACCCCCCTCCTCCTCTTCCTCCTCTCTCTCTCTCTCTCTCTCTCTCTCTCTCTCTCTCTCCTTTTAATGTCAGCGTTTGTTTGTACGACTCGCTAGACAATAAAAGAGGCAGAGGATGATAATGACGACGGAGATGAAAAAAGAAAAGGAAATGGAGATCGAAGTAAGGAAGAAAAAAATATAAAGGGCCACCATCTCTATTTTCTCTTCGGCTTCCTCTTTTTACTCATTATTCAGCACCCCATAGAAGCCCATAGAAAACTGAAGAAGGAAAGAAAGAGGATGAAGATGGAGAATATGGTGTTTAAGATGATGAAGGGCGAAATAAGGGCGGGGTAAAGAGGAGAAAGAAATGATGAAGAAAAGGAAACGGGCTGAAAAGATCCACGGAACTCTCCAATTAGCCTACATTAACTTTTTTTCTCTAGAAAATACCCTGATGTAAATTTTAAGTGAATGTTATGCTACGACCTATTTGAAAATGAAGCTTAAAGTTTATGTCGAAGCGCTTTTCATAAATATGTAGGCCTAAGTGTATATGCTTTTTGAGAGATACGAGATACTTGTACATTAAAAAAAAAAAACAAGTTATTCTTGTTTTCCCTGGAAATTGTTCTCACGCTTGGTCATTCTGTATACAAGCCGATAGGGAATTAATTAATTCCGTGGTAAGAAATCAAATCTTATTCTTATACATGTATTCTCACTTTGTTTCTTCAACTCTCAGTATTGAAATCTTGGTCAGATATTAACAGCTAGTTACCACGCGTACACGATGAAAAGGGTTCGTGAATTGTTTTTTTTTTTTAACGTTGACTGTGGTGAAATAGAACTCAAGATGGCGGTATTACTGAAAGACAGTGTCTTTAACAAGCAGAGACCTTGTTATATGGGAGATTTTGTAAGTGCATTCAAGCACGAATTTCCTTTCCAAAATTATTTCAAGAGAAAAGAGGACAGCTATACGTAAATATCTTATATAGATAAACACCTTATCTAAATAAATGCATAATACACAAACAAATGCACACTGGTACACACAGCAAAAACAAAACAAAATCAAAGTAACACATTATGAATTTGTTAATATAACTGTATTTAATCATTGCACTTGAAACTTAGAAATCTAATTATAATACATGATATAGACATATTTCTTGCATACACAGAGAGCAGAAGGTATATGGAAAATAACCATAGCCTTTATAAAGGATTTAAGAACATAATATTGGCACATGCTACATTCATCATGCATATTTACATGCATTGCTGACAGAGGGCTTTCTGCCAGAATCTGAACCTTTTGATTTGATCTTCATTTTGATGCTGTCTTACATAATTGTGTAATATCCACATTTTATATTCAGCATCATTATGGGGTAGCCAGGGGGCTCCCCTGGCTTCTCCCCCCCCCCCCCCCCCAAACTCCCTCTCACCCACTCCTCTAGTTGCAGCATGGACTCCACATTTCTGCGCACAACCATTTCTATATGGGGGGCACTTTTTACCCCACACCCGTCCCCCTTTCAAATTCATGTTCTATAGACGTTGTTTACACCATATCATTATGGTAAAGTACAACATGGTATTTAGAGCTGGTGACAATTTTCATAAATGCATATCAAATTGGCAGGTAATCCATTTACTACACTTTGGTTGGGAAGGACAAACATAAGTAAAACACGTCCAAGGGTGTATGCACCAGGGTGGGCTTGAACACAGGATCTCTCTGCAAGACTCAAGAGCTCTCACCACTATCCCACAATGTCCTCATACAATGTAATAGTTACATGATAATGTAAAAGATTTAACACTTATTGAATGGAATGCAGTACCATAAGAATTTACAATTGATGGCAATTTAAGTTCTCCAAAAGGCTTAATGCTGATTGGCTGAAAACCAGACATAGAAAGAACCGAGGTACTTATGATAGGACGTACAGTTCATAAAATGGGGTCTCTTGCCAAACTGCGAGACATTTCACATATCAATTGCATATTTTGATCCCATCCAATCCAACTGACCAGTGGATACACAGTTCATCAACCTACAGACACCACAATCTTTATCAGAAATACAGATTTTTTTCTGTAATGTAGTTTAGGACAATTTACTTTGGTAATTTTTTCAATAATGGATGCAAGGATGCATCCAACGAAAGCATGATTTTTGTACTCTCTCTGTATTCCTATCATTCATCATTGGAACACGAGTTTACGAAAATGATCTGCACTAGGAATACAAAAGTAAAGAAAGATAAATAATGACTTTATGAAACATATACATTACGTACAGAACACAAGTACAAATGCATACAAAATAGAAATTTATATTTTTATCCAGCAGAAAGCATTTTTCGCACATTGACTTTAGTATGAATAACAGATTTAAAAATCTAATCAGTAAAATTCAGGAAAAAAGAAGAAATAGAGAGAGAGAGAGAGAGAAAGAACATAAATAAGGAGACAGGAAGAAGAGAGGAATGTCCGACTTGATGCTCTCCTGTGCACTTCTTGAACTACGTTCGGTAGCATCCCAAAATAACAGAAGATGTAAAAAAAAAAAAAAACGTCATAGGAATGTGTTCAGTCCCATTTCTATACAGCTAGATATCCAGACTGCATGCGATACTATGCTGCTACAAGAGATTTGTTACATCATGTATTTCTTGGCAATGCTGAATGAAAGTTTCCAAAACAGCCTGTTAGTCTGGACCTTAAAATGTAGTTTAGTTCCTCTACAGACATGGTGGGGTTGCACGAAAGATGACAGCTTTAACCAAACCTGAATATAAATATATCGTATTCATGACTTGGCACATGCACAAACAATGCTACAATTGCCCTTAGACATTTAGCAGGACTTATGCTGACATAATAATAATTCTATTTAGAATTGTCG
This sequence comes from Arbacia lixula, assembly GCA_963669155.1. NCBI lineage: Eukaryota > Metazoa > Echinodermata > Echinoidea > Arbacioida > Arbaciidae > Arbacia > Arbacia lixula. Next base: position 4,166,466 of record OZ022582.1, on the reverse strand, counting down.
TCGTTTCATGAAACCCAGCCCTAGAATCTTAAAAAATTAAGCACAAACTCCCTTTTCTTTGTACCTTCACACATAACAAAAGTTTTCAAGCAAACTCTCTGGTAATAATTTGATACCAGACTTGAAAATCTGCACTAATGGCCAAGTTCTACATGCAGAAAAAGCCTGATATATAGTTACAAACCTGCGCGTCCAAGGCCCCAAATTCAGATTTCATCCTGAGAAGTGGCATCCAAGTATCTAGTGTATAAAAGATAGCCATGTTACAAGCCTGACAAGCTCGTTAATTGTTGCCACTCCCATGGAGACAGCCAATGAGATGTGAGCATTGTAATGGTTACCATGGCAGTTACCTTCAATTGTCAGTCACAACTCGTGCATGTACAGCTTCATGCCACATGGCCCTGATCACACAAGATTCTCTGAGTAAAACTTGGAGAAATTCCATTCAAGAAAAGGTATTAGTGGGACTAAGGAGGATTCGAGTTAAGAAAAGTTATTAGTGGGACTGAGGACGATTTCTTTCAAGAAGAGGTATTAGTGGGACTGAGGACAATTTCTTTCACGAAAAGGTATTAATGGGACTGAGGAAAAGTCCTTTAAAAAAAGTTATTAGTGGGACTGGGCGATGTCAGTGAAGAACTGCAGGACGTCTTGGATGGTGAACTCAAGGGAGATCTTGGATCCTGGGTAGCAACGGCCGATCATCATCTCGATGTGTTTGTATTGTCGGATGAACTCCTCTTGCATCATGCGCCACACAACCTGAGAAAAGAAGGGGGTATACGAAAAGGATGTCCAGTATATTTATATGCCATGTATGGATACAAAGTCAAGTTTATATACCGGTAGGTAAAGAAGTTTGATGAGATATAATTTCCAGACATACAGTCAGCATGAGTATTAACAGTGTTCTGTATATCAGCACTACTTACGGTACATGAAATTAATGACAAATTATAAATTACATATTTTCCCTTTTTTCTTGAAGACTTACCTGGACAAGATTCTCCTCCTCACACAGCGTCTTCTCAACTTTCTTGATGAGGTTCTCCAGATTCTTCTTCACCTGAAAATAAAATAAAATAAAAACAGAATGAAGAGTGAGAAAGAGAGAAAAGAATGTGAGCATTTCTTTCTTTTCCCCTTTTTTCTTGAATTAGAAGGAAAGTTCCATTTTGATTTACAGTACAGTTTTAAACACACTTTTCATCATAGGTCAGAGTAATGTGAGGATGAAAGGTGACCAACCTCTTTCTGTGGGTACTCCTTGATGACCTTGCGCAGCTCCTGTTTGCTGAACTGGATCTGGTAGCCAACCTCCTCCTCCTTCACCCCCTGAGACACCAGCACCTGGACGCCCTCAAAGAAGTGCTGCCATCAGAGGGAGAGAGAGAGAATAACATATTTCACTAACCATGTGCTCTTGTAAAGCACTACCCTATTTACTACACTTCACAGTGCATAGCCTGTATATTGATAAACCCTGGGAAAAACGATTCTTTAATAGATATCTATACTGGAAAGGTATAAAGGTGGTAATTATTTCCCGCCATAATCATGGCAGAAGTGTTTTGCCATCATCACCAGGGTCTCAGTTTGCTGTAAACAACACAAATGGATTTCCTTGTATGTCAAAAACATACAGCAAAATTATTACTGATGGATAAAATAAGATGAATAATAAAATATGTAATAATCCTAAAAACATGAATTTGGACCCTTGGGCAAGGTATTCTGCTCATGTTTGTCCCTCTCAATCTAGGTGCAGTATATGGGTATCTGGCATAAATGATTGGGAATGATTCCCAAGTTAATTACAGTAGATTAAATAGGTTCTGTCATTAAATATGACTTCATGGCTAAAGCCAGGGTAATAATCGTGCGCTTTGAGTTGAAAGGCACTATAGAAAAGCCAAATATTATTATCTCCTTGAGGGTGAAGGTGTCTTACATTGAGTTTCTCCATGGGTCTGCCCAAGGACTCCCTGACATAGGACTGAAGGTGGTCCTGGTACTGCTGCTTGGCTTCCTTGCGCTCTGACTCCAGACAGGTGATCTTCAGCCTCGACAACACGTCTGAAAGAGGTCAGAATAATACACAATACACGTACAAGATATTATCAGTCTTGTGCACACTAATAGCCAGGGATAGTATTCTGAAAACAAACTTCAGTTTTGACTACAGTTTAAACTTATGTCCCCTATGACCCATAACTGTGACTGGCTGATTGGCACAGTTGTTGTTGTTGTTGTTTTTTTAACTTAAGTCACTTTTCTGAGTACCAAATGAATAATAGTTAGATGCTAATAATAATAATAGAATTCTGAATTTAGGCATGATATTCAGTTTCGAAGACAGATTCGAGAAAGACACAAACCTTTTAATTATGCATAGAATATTATGTGGGAGATTGCACATCAAGCTGGCCACTTTTTGTGGCCAAAACATTAGTGATTATCCAAACCTTTATTGGGCAAATACAACATACAATGCCACTGTATATCATTTGAAGAAGAATATACTTACCATGCAGATGATGAAAGTTCTCTGTTGAAAGAAGAAACAAGACAAGAAATTACGAGTTAATGCAATATAAAACTTCAAGTTGTTGTATGCACATGTTTGTTATCAAATCTAAAGAGATTACATGGCCTTTACAAAAAAACAGCTGCAGTTGCACAGAGTGATGTTTTATTTTTAACAATTGTCACTGATATTACTTCGCAAAACCTGATGATATCACTACATATTTCGTCTTGATGTCTATTTACTTATCAATCCCTCCCTCTTCCTCACTACTTCCACAATAGCAAACCACTTCCTCCCATCTCATCCTCTCAAATCTCCTACTCCTCAGTCCTACTACATTCTCTCATCAAAGATGATGACATCACTGGTCACTATATTCTGATTTTCCATAGCTTCTCTGTGAAGTTCTAGTACATCTTATTATCTGTCTATCCATGCCTCCCCATTCTTCTCTATCTACTTATCTCTATCTCTATCTACTACTTTTCCAACGATCTATACCCCCTCAGATCTATACCCCCTCAAATCTCCTACCCCTCATCCCCTCTTACCAAAGATGATGACATCACTGGGTGTCTTCTGGTGTTCCAGGGCTACTCTGTGGATGTTCCTAAACTGGGCTAAGACCAGCTTGCTGTAGGCTTTGTCTAGATTCCCCCTCAGGTCCGATCCCTTGAAGACAGACTCAGCCTGACACGCAAAGGTCTAAGAGAACAACAAGGTGTCATTTCAAACTTGGTGTTAGTGTTATATGGGCTAAAGAGTCTGACACAGAAAGGTTTTGAAAAACAACAAGGTGTCATTTCACGCTTGGTGTTAATGTTATATGGGCTAAAGAGTCTGACACAGAAAGGTTTTGAAAAACAACAAGGTGTCATTTCACGCTTGGTGTTAATGTTATATGGGCTAAAGAGTCTGACACAGAAAGGTTTTGAAAAACAACAAGGTGTCATTTCAAACTTGGTGTTAATGTTATATGGGCTAAAGAGTCTGACACAGAAAGGTTTTGAAAAACAACAAGGTGTCATTTCAAGCTTGGGTTAGTGTTACATGGGCTAAAGAGTATGACACGCAAAGGTCTACAAGAACAACAAGGTGTCATTTCAAACTTTGTGTTAGCGTTATATGGGCTGGAGAGTCTATTCAATTAAATTCAATGTTAAATAGAAAAAAAGTCTTCTCAGCCATATGGCTGAATTATGATAATTTACAAGGTTATAACCATAGATACAATTACAAAATATAAAATGATAACAAAAATATCTTCTGCAAGTATTTCGGATGATGAAATACAACAGTCTAACATGCAAAGGTCTAGGAAAACAACAAGGTGTCATTTCAAACTTTTTTTCAGTGTTATATCAGCAGAAAAGTCTGCACTCATTGGGTTTGTAGCCTTATAGGTAACTTCAGACGACTATAACAAAACAAATCTATGAAAACACTAAGAAGCTCATATGACATAAGTGTGAAGAAAAGAAATCACCTCAAATTCTTTGACGAATGGAAGGATGCCACATTTGCTCTTCTTGGATATCCTTGTCTCCTCAACAGAGCGAATCAGTTGCTCCTACAGGCAGGAGAGAGAGGAAGTACGCAAGGAAAGGTTTAACAGACAAATGTAGGGAGAATGAGAAAGGAAAGAAGAGAGAAAGAAAGAGGGAATTAGAGAATAGGAGAAGGGGTGAGAAAAGAAAGGGAGAAAGACAGAGATAAAGGAGAAGAGATTAATGTACAGTAATAACATTATGTAATATACGATGTAAGATGCCTCTTAAGATGTAATTATACAAAGAATAGTCTACAACACATAAATTATTAAATTATATACTTATCACATTTAAATTTAATCTGGACAAGTTACACATTGCTACTGAAGTCATTGCTGATGTTCAGCTACCATATTCTGTAAGATGCATTTTTGGATGTTAATAAGTTTAGTAACAGAATTCAAGTTACATATGAAGCTTAACAGTAAAACATTACATGGGACCTGAAGGGGATTTAGCCCCGTCAAAGCAAAAAGAACCCCTCTGAAACAAAATCTTCTTCCTCATATCGTATATTTGGGGCGTCCGTTTCATGACCTCAGGGCCCTGTCTGATAAAGAGTTGTGATTGATCTGAATCGATCGTAAGTCCGATCCCCCATCTCTAATGTACAGACTTACCATCTATATCAATCGCAAGTCAAGTTACGATCAATTGCAAATCTTTATAAGACAGGACCCAGGCTTGAACAGTAGCTCCCGCAAATAGATCTTTATTTTCCCTTGAAGCTAACCGTATACTTATCAAAGTTTATTTTTACTTCACCCAAGCAGTTAGCCATGATGATGCTGAAGTAAGATACTAATTTGGCTTACCATGTACTTATCAAAGTTCCTCTTGACCTCCACAAGGCAGTTAGCCATCATGATGCTGAAGTAAGAAGCTGATTTGGCCTGTGTCTCGGACGACATCACGTGTGGACTGATTCTCACCAACATGTAGACGGAATTACTGCAAAGGACAAGGAGATAGAATATCCAAGCTTATTCAAGGGTCCTCTACTATTCTTTTTTTCATTTTCAGAATCAAACTCAGAAAGTATACATAATTTCTTCAGATCATTATATTGACAGTGTCACTGAAATCGAAAAGAAATGGGATTGAATATCCAAAATCATATAAAAGACTTCTACAATTCTTTCTCCATTCAAGGAAACTACATCATACATGCATAATATCTCCTGACAAATATGTAGGCAGAGTTACTATAAAAGAGAAGATAACAGAATGATATCTAGAGCAGAAAAGAAAGAAAAGAAAAATAACCACAGCATAAAATATGTTTTGTGTTTCAGTTATTAATTTCACGTTACTTATTTCCCCTACTGTATTTCAATAAACAATTAAAGTCCACATTGAAGAAGGCAGTTGGGGTGGGGAATCAAATTAAATTTATGTTTTAGTACCATATCAAGCCCCCTTTCCAGAATAACAACAACAGTAAAATAGAATGTTGGAAACACTAATATAACATGTCTAGCAGGACGTTACAGAAATCTATGTATTTTTTTTAGTTGTATGATATCACTAGTCGATTGTTAAATCAATGAGGAATGTTGACTTACAAGTTGTCCATCCTTTCAGAGAAGGTGATGAAGGATTTGAGTTCTGGCTCCAGGCAGAGGAAGAGCTCCCCCATAACTTTCCTGTTTCAAAACGAGGGGATAGGTAAGCAAAAAAAAAAAATCAATAAATGCAGCATTTCCTACCTTAGCATACAAACATTTTCATATGTATGGAAATCAGAAGAAATTGTAAACAACTGTAACACCTTACTGCTTTTCTCATGAAAGTAATGTAATCTCTATTAAGATCTATATGTGAAATTCTAAATTGAAAACAGGGTCACTGCTCACATGTCAAGCAAGACAGCTCTTTATATGTTTCAGCTGTCTTAAATAATATGCAGCCCATCTGATGCAGAAAACTCATCAAGTCAGCTCTCAAAGTGCCCAAAGTGATAAAAGGTTTAACCCTCTCATTACTATTGGCATGGAGACATGTAGTTAGCTAATTAATGGAGTTTCAAGACCTGGTGCTGACAGGGTTAACATCATGTCGCACATTTACTAAGCTAATCACATACAAATATATATTTATAGTTGCGAGAGAAGCCAGTGAAATCTTTCCGCATGAGATGACAATCAAAGGCACCAAATAGGTAGGTCCCGTGAGGGATATAATACCAGCTATTTCAGCTCAACTTGCATATTGTATACATACATTCCAATGCCACAGACCCAAAGTGATTGTCACATTATATGACAGATGCATATATAAATCTAAATGTCAATCTCACCTTTGCTTTGTTACTTTGCTATTTCTTTTTGTCACTTGCATACAATCTATTATTTGCAAAATGGCTAAATTTATAACAAGTTAGCTAACAACTGTTTGAAATGATCCAGAAGACACCGAAAGGATGGAGTGACTACTAGCTAGAAAGTACACAAGCATTATCTTTAGAACTATGATAACCTATGACCACAACCACCAGAAGGGTATGACAATATAAAGTGAAGAGTATTCAAAAGCCATGAAAACAACAACACACACACACACACACACACACACACAAACAAACTTTATAAAAGAACTGGAAAAATTTTGATTGTGCTTAGTTTGGCTGCTATGTTTTCACTCTCCTGCAAAACACTGTAAACTTCATTAATTGAATCATCCATGCAAGGTTTACTTTAACATTTGCACCTCAATGCCCTCATATTTCTATACTGAATGAAGGGTTTTCATTGTATTTAATGTTTGCTCTTTTTGCAAGTTTCATCAAATTCTTGGACAGGGTTATCTTCCACTCTTTCATTCTGCTAGCAATTAATTTAAAATAAATTTTTGACAGTAGACACATTTTTACATTTTCATGTCACATTTCTACACAATCTAGATACAAAACCATATTAACATTTGAAGATAACTAATGAAAATGCCAGGAAATAAGAACTGTATAAACCTAGAAGAAAAACCATAACACCTGGGAGGCAAACATAGATATAATGAAGAAATACCACTTTTATATACAACGCACATTGGTATATATTTACAAGATATTGGGTAAAAACTCCAAACACCACATACTCTAAATAAAACATGTGCATGTATGCTTATTTTTCAATAAAAACACACATCTATCTAGCATGAATAGGGGAACAGGAGTTAACAGAAGAGCAATGTTAGTACAGTATAAGCTTGGAAAGCACTATTATGTTCAACCTTTAGAACCACCAGTGTTAAAAGAAACTGTCAATAGCTAAGATACTGCAAAAGTTAACTAAAAGTCCAGTTCAAGTCTTGAATCATTCATTTGAATGGCAGGTCTAGCTGTAGACCTAATTTCTCAAATGTTGAGTCCTGCATGAACATTACATTTACTGGGATGACAGGTGAAACACCGCACTAAGAGCTGCTATTGAAAGAGGCCATGTAGAGCTATTTATATTGAATAGCTGCTGTTATATTGGGGGGCGGGGGGGGGGGGAAGAGAAAAAGGTCCCATCGATATAAGGCTAGATACCAGAATTTGAAAGACAATTCTCATTTTTTTCTTTTTTTTTTTCTCTCTAAACGTGACATGAATAGAACTGACCATATTTCTCATTTGTGGATGGTTTATGTATCATAATTGTGACTGCTAGGCATACATTATCACCTACATAAAGTTTTCACACTGACAACAGGGCTCTTTTTTTTTGCATTAATTTTCTAGATTTCAGGGGTTGGAGTTCACATTTGGCCGCCCATGTAAACCTGCCAGCATCAAGTCCTGCTTACTTACACATTTTTAGCAAGATCAGTGACACACACAAATGGTTGTGCAATCGACGGTGTAATTGTATCAATCAGTTTGATGCTAGCAGGTTAGGAGCAGTCACACAAAAAAGTAACAGCTGCAATAACGCAAAACAATAACATAAATTATCTGATATTCTGGTAAGGTCAGGGATTTTTTTCTGGAAAACAGTCTTTCAAAAACTGGAGTCCCCTTGGAAACGCAATCCCAGGATATTGATTACAGCTCGGGAAACCCACAACACTTTCCACGCTACAGCAAAAATAACAAGAGGAAGCTAGAGGAGCTAGAGCAACAGAGTTTGCGACATGAAACGAGTCATGTTACCTGCTTCGAGGTGTAGCAAGCTTTCCATCTATTTGGCTTTTGACAATAAAATAAATGCAACAAAATGAATGTTTCTGACACAAAAAAAATTAACAAGCAAAATGCACACTCAAAAATTTACACTGCTTGATTGTTGTTGTTGCCTGTTATAAATTATGCAAATAAATGCAACAAAATGTATATTTGTGTAAGAAAAAAAGAGCAAAATGCACACACAGATATCACAACAAATTGACATAACTTCTTTTCTGTTGTTGTCTGTAAAATGAGATGCAAATATATGTCGAATGACTGTGAATTGAGCATTTAACAGTAATTGAGCATGTTTCACCAACTTTTACACATTTTGGCCACATTCCATGCCTGTAATATGAGCACTCAACACACATAATATTTTCATTCACACATACACACACACATATTTCTTGCAGGTGAAAACTACCCAAGCTTGAATGAATGCAATGCTACTAGCACTTCTGAGCAGAATAAATTTATGCAGGCTACTATACATCATATATAATTCATCAATTCCCAACAATCATATAGAAGTACTTATAGTATAAGTTATATTATCACATATTAAAAGCCTAATGCTATATAAGTGGTTCATTATGAAGTGGTGGAAAATGGCTTTTCCTGCAGCAAATAAAACATATGCTTTGTTTGGAAAGCTAATAAACATACTTGTGCACAAAGTAGTGTGGTTAAATGTCAATCGGCATAATGCTTTATTTCTGATACAATAAAACCAAAAAAAAAATAATTATAACAAATAACAAAAAAAATCATCTGGAATGTAAACAAAATCTCACCCATTATTAGATCAATTAAATGGCAAATTCTTCAAGTGCTTTGTGCGGGAAAAACTATTTGAAGCAGTTTAATACATGTACAGCTAAATAAAATAAATGGTTATATTTCTACATTTAAATATTTGTGAAGCAAAAGACAAATGATCAAAAAAATTATAGGAAATCCACACCAAAATAGCAAGACAAAAAAGTTGAATTGAGTGGCTTTGTGTTTGGATACCTTACCTGAGTTCTGCGTTTAACGCAACTCCTTTTCTGTCCCTACAGAGAAACAAATCAAACTACTTAAAACGCTGCTTCAAAACATAAACAAAAACAAAACATGATACGAAAGAAAAGAAAATTAACAACATGAACGAAACATATGATTAATAAAACAAAATTATAAGAAGGGAAAATCATAAAACAAACTAAACATATTAAGATAGTAAAACTGTTAGTGCCAACATGTGGTTGTATTCTTCAGAAAATAACAACATATGTTCCAAAAGAGGTTTTGAAAGTTGCAGTTTCTTGTTCTGGCATTACATAAAAAATGCTTTAGGATTTTTTTTTTCTGCTGATCAAAATGATAAAATTTACTATATTTTTACTATAATTGTGGTGCAGCGAAGAAAGAAAATTTACTGAAAATTATTTTTGAATGTAAAACAGAAATAAAAGCACTATCAACACTGTATTTCCAATTTCAAAGGAGGTAAAAAGCTATTTCCTAAATATTTTAAACACATACAAGGAATGTGAGTAAATACTGTCAGCTAAGGTGTGAATCTCTGTCAAACTGGGTAGAGTTGTTTAAGCAGAGTTATAATTACTGCGCTGTTCACTTATCCAAAAATTGATCATCATGCTTTAATTACTCGATTTCAATAGGTTTATTTATGATATAAATCTATTAGCAAGACTTATCATTATTAGTTCTATTTATTGAGCATCTTTTGGAGATATGTAGTTTTTTTTTGTCAATACTCATTTAGGTGTATATTATCAAAGTAATCAATCTCAAATATATAAATTACATATTGAAGTGAAAGAAGAAATAATGTGGTAAAAATAATGTGAACTATGATTTAACATGTACCACCAGGATCTAACAATAGGTCTTACAATGTTTGGGCATGTTGACAAAAAATAGTTTTGTTTAGCTTAGTATGGCGAAGGAGAAGTAAACAGACTGAGCAAAGTAGGATTATATTTAGTCAATATTAGAGACAGGAAATAATAAATGTTAGGAAAAAATAGGGTTGATTAGCTTAGCCTGCTTCCATCCCATTAACTAGGATTTAGGGTGAATTAAGGAAATGGAGTAGTGGACTCAAGAATGAGGACATATAAGAAAATATGTCAATTAAAGATATAAGGAAGTAGAAAGAACAGTTAGAAAATGGACTATGGAAATATGGAATGACTGATCAGATATGATTATGATGACGTACAGAGCATAGGGTTTGTTCTCATATCTGGTTGAGGTAGGAAATTGAGGTGGAAAATTGTTTCTTGGATCAGATCAGGGGCTAAATCAAGACAAAGCCAGAAAGATATGAGAGATAAAATTGAAAGAAAGTGGTCCAATAAAGAATGTGGTTATGTCGAATGTAGGTGTACGTGAGATTCTTTTCCAAGCTTTGGGTTATCTCTCTCATTACCATGGATGTGAAATTTAGAAATAAACGAATGAGGTTTCCAAGGCCTGTTATTGTAAGGGTTAATATCCTACTGGCAAGGAATGAGGGACAGACTAAAAGAAAAAAAAAACAAGAGATGAAACAAAGCAGTACGACTGAAAGGAGGCTAAGGACTTGTCTGTGGAAAGACAGACTAGCTCCTTCCATGTGTCTTTAGGTTTTGGATATTGGCATGGCGATAGAATTTAAGAAAGTGGCACAAGGCTTTCTCCTGCTAAGGATATATGAGCAGGGAGAAATGAGTGATTGAGGGACAGAGACTGGGTGAATCTTACTCTGGACTGGTGGGTTTCTTGAGTCTGCTGAAAGAGAGGATAGATGAAACACACAACTCAGACTGGGTAAATGCTAATGGCACATTATATATACAGTGAAGCCTGGATTTAAAGACTGCACAAGGAAGACAAGAAATGTGGTATTCATGACTAGGTGGTCTTTGTGCACAGATTACTTTAACATAGGTTTCAATGAGAAGCATTTTCAAGGGAAACAGGACGTGTGGTCTTTATACGCATGTGGTCTTTACAGCAGGCTTCACTGTATTAGGGTTTGGGATAATATGTGTTTGCGATGGGGTTTATGAATGTGGACTCAGACATATAAACATACAGAAATCAGTGAGAGACAAGGTGATAATACAGTTTATCAGGAATATGGATGAAATGGGTATGGGACAAGGTCTACAAATGTGGGATAAACAAGACAAAAGTGACAAATAACATACAATCGGTGATCACATCTATCAGGGTTTCAGATAAGGGTATGGGACAGGGATTGATAATGTGGGATATGACATTTAAACATACAAAAATCAGTGACAGAGACAAGGTGGTCTTATTTGTTTCTCAGGGCTTAAGATGATGTGGATACCGAACAAGGTGCAAGAATGTGGACTAAGACTTATTAAAATCCAAACATCAATGACATATGGTGATCTATCATGTTTCTCAGGGTTTGGGATGATATATGTATTTGACACAGTGTGAAAATGTGGACTAAGGCATATCAACACACAGAAACCAGGGATGTAAGGATAGGGACAGCATGGATCTAAAATGTATATTAGGACTATTAGGAACATGGCTTAGGAATTAAGACTAAGACATATCAACAGACAGAATCCAGTGATGTAAGGATAGGGACAGCATGGATCTAAAATGTATATTAGGACTATTAGGAACATGGCTTAATAATTAGGATTAAGACATATCAACAGACAGAATCCAGTGACAGAGGACGGACACAGGTTGATCTAACATGTTTCTCATAGTTGGGATGATATGGGTGTGACGACACTTCATCAATCAAGATATTTAGAGACAGAGACAGGGTGAATCTTACTCTGGGCCGTCTTGCTTCTTGTGTCTGCTGAAAAGTCCTCCATCCACCTGGTCTGCCATCGGAAAGAACTCTGCTTCCTGTGATGGACAGAAGGTAAGACGACACATACAATCAGACCCACTTCCACTGCAATCAAATCTATTGTCACTCATTGTGAGAGACAGAAGAGGTGACAGCACTTTAACTTAGACCCAATTTCAATGCAATGAAGTCTACTAACACTACTTGTGATGGACAGAAGGAATGACAACACTTTCACTTAATCTTGCATTTCACTGCAATCAAAGCTATGTGCTATCCTTGCCCCATTCATTCTTCCAGACTGCATAAAGAACTTTTATATCCCTCATTAAGATATTCCAGTTCGTTGATTGGTTGAAAGGGTGTCACATGACCACAAATAGATGAACTATTTGAAGGAAGAGAGCTCAGAGGGAAGAAAAGTACTATTTCATGACGTCAGAGGGAAAAAAAGTACTATTTCGTGACGTCATGTCAAAAATAGTCTTTTTTTTCCCTCTGGACTATCGATATCCGGGCTATCGGTGATCGATACAATTTTCATAATTCATCCCAGGTGAATGCGCAACACGCAAAATCAACGCGATACGTTTCTTTCCAGCTGGTTTGTGGCGTTTTAGCGGAAAATCATTGGGCGCGCTGCCGGAACTCCCGCGGTGTTGCGGCCGAGGTGCAACTTGAATTTCCGTTGGTTTGCTCAAGCCGCAGGAAATAACAAAACATCTGAATCGGGCTTCTGCGTTCGGAGCTTAGAGCATGGGCACTATATTACAAGGTCCATCGTAAGGATTTAATTAATGGACAAAGAATATATCAATGAAGGATATAAAACAAATATTTCATGATCTTAATTCGGGAACTTTGTGGAATCTATTGGTCCCCTTGGTGAAGTGGAGGGCGTGCGGTACCATTTTCCCTCGACCTGCGGTCTCGGGAAAATAGTACCGCACGCCCTCCACTTAACCTCGGTGCAAATAGATTCCACAAGATCCCTCATGGTCATGAAATATTTGTATACTATACTATGTAGCAATTTAAGAGGTGGAAAGGTGCTCTTCTTTCATTCAAAACTCTATATTCAAATCATATTTCAATTTTTAACCTTATATTTCAGGTCAAAAGTACCTCTTGTGTGTTTTACCCTGTATTCCTATTTGACAGGGCTCCTTGCTATAGCTGCCTCAGTCATTGAAATGAATACCATGTGTCAATAAGACTGAAGTGAATAAAATTAAATTAATTCAATTCATGAACTCACCATTCCCTCTGTGTCTAGACCATAGCCAAAGAACTTGGTACAGAAGTCCTGCTCAGCATTGCACATGGGTTGGATCTCATTCAGGAGTTGTGTGAATACCTGCAAATGACATCAACAAGAGATTGAGAAATGGTATTGTACGCCTTACTTACTTGCAACAGCATGATATACGCACATCACAATAAGTTAATTTCTGGTAGAACACTCAAAGTGCTAGATTGTTAACAGGGCATAACTCAAGCTGCTGTATTATATGCTAGAGGCTAGTTGATCTGAATAGATCAGGAGGGCATTTCTAAATGTTGTCAGCACTGACTAAATGGTCAGTGCTGACAACTTCAGTGAAATCCTCAGTTTTGATTGGCTGAGAGGCACTAGCCTCTGACTGTTACTATGGTAACTGTCGGAGAAAGACTGTTCATGAAATGCCCTCCAGGAATATATCCCTGCCAGGTACACATTTACTACATATGAGTTGAGAGGGACAAGCGTGAACGAAACACCTTGTCCAAGGATATCCCACCAAGGATCTCTCTCTGCAAGAGTCAAAAGCTCTCGCCACTCCACCACAGTGATTTCAATAATAATCATGAAGCTGACTGTATTTCTATATGAATTTCTCTTACCATATCAAACTTCTGCTTCTCGTTTAAGTCTGCCTCCGATGCTCTAAGATTGGCGGAGAACTCCTGCAGTGACGGGGCTGCTCTGGCCCCCCTCCCACCTGTTCTGGAGGGTTCGGGGGTGGTGCTCCCCTTGTCCCCTTTCAAAGCAAACTTCTTGACATCGGCCACTTTTCCCTTCACCATGATGGCCTGTCTGGCACGCTCAAAGAAGTCCTTCAGCTCTCTCTCGTAGACCTTCTTCAGGTTGTCAGTGTAGATCTGAAATTAAAAAGAGCAATATTATGAAAATATCTTTTTATATTGGTAATATTATAACAAGATTTTCTCTTGTGTTTTTGGCTGGTTATCTTCCTTGATGTAATCATCTTATATGTGCTAAGAATATATAAATCAAGTTACTTGACATTTAAATGGCTCATGTCAGACAAAAACCAACATATCCAACATAATAACATAGAGAAAGAATGCGTCATTGAGAAAGGTCAAATTTTTGCAATTTTTTTACAAAGTTTATTGACCTTTGACCTCTGACCTTTCAGGAATTTTACCCAAAATGTCACCAGTCTACCTCCAAGTAGTGATCCATGTTTGTACCATGTTTGATGAGAATGGTTTCCTTGGATTTGGATTTAATGTGAAAAGGGGCAATTTTCGGCAATTTTTCACAAAGTTCATTGACCTTTGACCTTTGACCTCAATCAGATTTGACCCCAATTTGAACACACTTCATTGGTTTTATACAATACACACATGTACCAACTTTGAAGCAAATCTGGTTCCTGGTTTTCAAGATATTGCCTAAACGGATTCGGGACGGATGGACGGACAACCCGAAAACATAATGCCTCCGCCCACTTTGTGGCGGAGGCATAAAAAAATTCACAATTTGATCTGTGACCTGTGATTTATGATTATTGACCCAAAATAAAATCACTTGATTACCTTGCCCAGCTGCTGGAAGCTGGTACGGTCGGCCTTCCGCAGCCACAGCATCAGCTCAGCATAGGGAATGAGGTCTCGGTGGAAGGTGAAGTGTTTGGGCAGGGTCAGACGGTTACTCATGGTCAGCATCATCTCACTCATGTCTGCTCCCTGAAAGAAGAAAGAAGATCATCAATGAGGATGGAGGGGATGATGATAATGACAAGAACAATGATAAACAATAATCACGATGATAATGATGGTACACATTATATTGATGACAAAAATGGTGTTGATGTTACTGATGAAGTTGATATTGATGACAATCATGAAGATTATGATGATGATGATGACAATTCCAAGGATGACAATTTTGAACAGGGCCATGTTGCATATCACTGTATTTATTTTAACTAGAATGTGAACAGTCAAGGTGCTGAGCATTGCAGTTAAGCATTAATGCCATCATACTTACAATCTATTGCAAGTTAAGTCAGTTTGAATGCTATACATGCAGCCTGGCCAAAGTATGTTAAGAGTGCTTGAGTGACATACACTAGTTCAATAAAAATAAGTTTGACATCTATGAAAAATTTAAATTTGCTGTCATGCGTCAGTCTAATGAACTTCTTATTGGCAAAACCAACAAATATGATGATGATGATGATGATGATGATGATGATGATGACAATGAGATTAATGATAATGTTGATAAAACGCTTAAAATCAATAAATGTCAAGAATTTTTTAATGTAAAAAATAATGTAATGAAAAGAATTTTCAAAACTCCAAGATCATCCTTAAGAACCTGACACTTACTTGTTGAATGAAGATGTTGTTGAGATGGATGGCAAGACGCTGGGCAAACTTCTCCTGGAGATTGGTGAGGAGCTCTCGCTGGTCCACCACTGCCCGCATCTTGCCCAGGCCTGTCCAACCAAGATCAAAGGGATAAAAAGTTTCATGGAGATGCACTCACAAACTCACCTATGCACTCTCTAAATCATCTATTCAAAATGTTTGGATATGGATTGTACATTGTACTAAATATCTTATTTCGATTAGAAGACAAAAACTCATTGTTGAAGCAACATCTATCAAAAACAATAACATTGGATAGGCTTTCAGCATTTCAAAAGAGATTCTCATAAAAAGTTGGCTAAATTGATAAGTTTCGAAACAAAACATTGGCTTTCATAATCAAGACCATTCAAACTGCTTCTCAAATTTGTTATAGCCTTCATTTGATAAACTCCAAAGTTAGATTTTATTTACTTGAGCTCTTTCTTTACCACTCTATATTGCCCTATGTGAATGATGTGCATAAACAGTGCAAAAATGCCTCAATGGTGCATAGAATGTTAACCCACCTGGTAGAAGCTCTGCATCCATCTTCTCTTGGAGCGCCCTCGCAGCGGCGGTGCAGTCCATGATGCCGCTGGGTGACCCCAGGTCTCGGTCAAGCAGGCACAGCTGCTGACCGGTGGCCAGGTCAAGCTTGTCCATGATAGTCTCCACCGCTGACAGCAGCTCGCTATGGTTCTGGCTCTGGATCTGAATCATCGAGTCCTTCTGCTCCATGATCTCCATGTGTACTCTCACACCCTGCGGAACAAGAAGTATGAGAACATTAGCAATGACAGACACCCAGCTGGTGCAGTACCTTTTTCTTTATTTATACATCCTAGCTGCCAGTGCCCCTCTCCTTTTCTCCTCCTCTGTCGTTTTAATATGATTGCTATGTTTGTCTGTGTATCATATGTGAGCATTATCACATTGTATTTTTGTATAAATCTATATTTGTATCAATGTTGTCATTGTAAGCCATATCAATTCAGTCAATGGATTGCCATTGTGGGTTTTATTTGAACAGCATTTACTTGCAAAATCACCATACTTCAGAAGAGATGTGGACATGACATAGAGGGGGTATCATTGTATATGGTGACTTCTTTGTAATATTACTATAAGCTCAGAGCTACCACATAACTTTTCTCCTCCTTCTCTGTCATTTTAATATGATTGCTATGTTTGTCTGGGTATCATATGTGAGCATTATCACATTGTATTTTTGTATAAATCTATATTTGAATCAATGTTGTCATTGTAAGCCACATCAATTCAGTCAATGGATTGCCATTGTGGGTTTTATTTGAACATCATTTACTTGCAAAATCACCATACTTCAGAAGAGATGTGGACATGACATAGAGGGGGTATCTATGTATATGATGACTTCTTTGTAATATTACTATAAGCTCAGAGCTACCACATAACTTTTCTCCTCCTTCTCTGTCATTTTAATATGATTGCTATGTTTGTCTGGGTATCATATGTGAGCATTATCACATTGTATTTTTGTATAAATCCATATTTGTATCAATGTTGTCATTGTAAGCCACATCAATTCAGTCAATGGATTGTCATTGTGGGTTTTACTTGAACATCATTGCAAAATCACCATACTTCAGAAGAGATGGACATGAGTGGACATGACATGGAGGGGGTATCTTTGTACATGGTGACTTCTTTGTAACACTACCATAAGCTCAAAGCTACCACATAACTGCCAGAGAGCAGATCTCGGGAATACAACAAGGAGAAAAGGGGAAGCAGAGTAGGTACATGTAAAAAGAAATGAAAGGAGCAAGAAAAAAACAAAAAGTAAAGAAGATAATAGACCAAGACAACTTCCCTTAGACTGAAAACAACCATCAAAGTATGTGTCACACTGTTAGCAGGTGCTATGCCAGTACATAGCTCTTGCATCTTGTTATATATATCTACACTTAACTTCATGCAATTTAAGCAAGTTAAGCAGGCAAACTATGTGTCATAGTATTGACAGGTGCTTTGCCAGTACATACCTCTAGCATCTTGTCATATTCATCTAGACTTGATTCAACTTTGTAGACTTCTCTCAGGCTGTCATCTAGCAAGAACATCAGTCTAGCTACCTCTTGCTGTGACTCGATGATGGAGTGGATGTTTGCCTACAAAGGATGAAAGATGCACACCATTTACTGCAATTGACCCACATCTCATGTACAGGTAAACTTGCTATATATATGAAGACAGCTCCAGACAGACTAGAAATGTGGCATTTAGGATGTGGCCTGTATGTACAGGTATATCTAATACAGGGTTAAATGTGAAACACTGTTCATGGGAAACAAGCATTGCGGTCTTTATGGACAGGTGGTCTTTCTATACATGTGGTAGCTAAAGGAAGTTTCACTGTACATGTACACATGAGCATGTCACATGATAACTGATTGCATAGTTTATCATCATTCACTTGTGTGCATCCAACCTTTCATTGATTGATTATAATGTGTGGCATGACCACGATGTGCAAACTATTCCAGTCTATGGCAAAATCACTCATTTATCATCCTCTCATCAATATCAATCCACACACGTATAAACCAAATCATCTATCTATTCATATACGATCACCCCATCTAAGACAGACATTCAATCGGCCAAGCCTTCGATGAAGGCCTCTGCGTGGCCGATGGCAAACTCACACTCGTCAATATCCATCAAGTGCACCAAGATGTATACATCAAATATATGTCTATCTATCCATCACGTCATTCACTGATCTATACTCACCCCATCTAAGACAGACAGGTCGTTGGCCAAGCGTTCGATGAAGGCCTCTGCGTTGCCAATGGCAAACTCACACTCATCCATCATCCGTTCAAGATCCGCCTCCTCTCTCCCTGACAACGCCTGATAGTCCTCATTGGCAAGCTCGTCTTCTGATTGGGCGACCTTTGATTGCTCCATGGAAACATATTCTGGGATAAGGAGGGGTGAATGAGGCCATTCCTTACTTTCTTTTTATAATCATCAATGTAAGCTCCAGCATTTTACTATATTTGTATAGATCTATATAATCCTTCTTTTTTCCCCCTCTTTGATCCCCTTCAAGAGGGTTTGTTATTCAAAACAAATTCAATAACATGAACAGAATGAATACAAAGTAAACAATTGCTTTGTCCGACTTTAACGTAACCAAGAAATAAATAAATCAATACATGCAATACAAACAATCAAGTTCTATGTAATCTCGATGACTTTGATGACAATGCCCTATATCACTTTGTCAATTGTAAGCTCTGGATTGTAAAGGAAGCCTATGCATATGAAGAAGGGATTTCTAAGATTTTCTTTACATCCAAACAAACATACATTATGGTGCATACTTTGCCCCCCAAACAACTTCAGATGTGACAAGGATTTTCTTTCCTGCGTAGTTCCATAGGCAAGACACTGAGTTATTAATATGGTGCTGTCAGTGCTTGGTACTGAGATGGTTAACCCCCTAGGTCAAATAGGCAAGACACTGAAGTATTAATATGGGGCTGTCAGTGCTTGGTATTGAGGGGGTTAAAGAAAGCATCTAGTCAGCATTGATGAGCATTCACTCAATATGCATATCAAAGCTTACACCAGCATATGGTTCAGTCCCCATGAATGCAAAATATATGCACCCTTAAAACTCCTCAACTATCTCATTAACATCGCCATGAAGATGTGTAGTAAGCCAATGGGTTTTTCAAATTAGTTAGGATTAACAAATAAGAATGTGACATCTCCCTATGGTATGCCAATCAGTAAGATGTCTTACCTTCCAGTAGTGCTGGCTTGACATTAATGAAATCTGGTTTCTTCACCTGTTTGAGATACCGCTGACTCAGCTGTTAAACACAAACACAAAAGAAGACGATGTACTGCAATGATAACTCTTCTAATCTCCCTCACTCTCCTTTATGCATCAGATACAGTAGTAAGAACATGATACATTCAAGAGAAGAAAATTGCAATAAATGAAAACCACAGTTTGATTTCCTTTTTTATCTGATCTCACAGCTAAAACAAGGGATTCCATGTAGGAAAAAGTATCACTATGCTAACAATTTTAAGACAGATTATAGCAAGTTAACACCACAAAAGACTGCAATAACATTAAATAAGCTGCATTCATTTGTACACAGTGATTTGCATTCACTGGAGAATGCAATGAATTGCAGCCAAGCTGAGGAGTAATCTCCACTGTATCAGTATGTGTTGCACAAACCACTCACCTTCCAGAGAGATGTGATGAAGGTGTTCTTCTCAACAACATTACTTGCAATCCATTTGTAGACTTTCTCAAAATGAAGATCAAACTCTGGCACATCCTGGCAAAAGAAACACAGAAAGACTCGGTCTAATGGCAAGCAATACAAGGAAATAATTGATAACATTCTAGCTTCTGATCATCCCATGACTATAATTGTGTTATCATATTTTATTGTACAAATGATATCAAAATGGTCAATGTTATTTTTGATGAAGCAAGTTGTAAACACCATGAATATCCAATGTCAAGCCTGTCTATAAACTGTAACATGCTCAGCATTTATGAGATATACCACAGCTCTGCAGTCTATACCCTGTGCCACTATGTATGTTCTGAAAACATACCCTGTCCAAATGGCGGAAAAACATATCACGTATAGTGGCACGTCCCCAGTACCTTCACTAATTAAAGAACCCACCACGCCGACCCCCGGGTATTGACCAATCAGCTAGCAGTCACCTGTGATTTGATCCTCTTCATTGCCATTGTCTACTCACCGTTTTCGCATTCTTGCCATCACAGATCTTGAGTTCTAGCAGCGGCCATGACTGTCTCTTCTTGAAGGCATCCTTGTCTGCTTTCTTCACCTTGTGGATGAAGACCTGAGCTGGCTGATCAGTCGTCACTGTGAAGGAATTCATACGGGGAAGCATTAACCCTTTGTGTGCCAGACAAACTGCCGTTCTATGTGTAGTGTCTTCTACTTGAGAAAAAAACGCACATGGAGCACATTAACTCTCACAGTGCCATAGAGCCACATGCGCGCTATTGTTATGGTGCTTTATACACGCTAGCGCTGCTTTGTACGCACAAGCGAGCCACTGCTAAGCTCAGCTGCCAAGTGCGAGCTTGCACGCATTCATAATAGCAGTCATTTTTCATGCTTATTGCAAAGTTACTGAATAATTTGCACGCGCTATTGTTCATCGCTTTGCGTGCACCAGATAATCGGCTTTCGGTGACTTATCTTCATCTACACCTGTCAGACTGGCTTTTCTCAAGTAATTTATAGTTTTATATTTGATATTATATCATCAATATGCCTCCCTCTCACAAGAAACAGAGTTGCTTCATTGACCCTGATCTTGTGCCTGATCCTGTGCAACTTAACGTTTATTATCAGTTTCAAATAGATCAACAAAGTAACTTTGCCGTACATTTTTCTTATCATTATAAAGCTGATAATATTTCCCACAACTGTACAAGTTTTTCTGTAAAAGTGTATAGGTTTCAAAATATTGTGGTTTGAAATACCAACACAGAAAATAAAGCGCAACTGAATAGGCTTGATGAGTTTTGATGAGCTTTTATATCAAGATAGAAATAGAGATGAGATTGAGTTGGGCATTTCTAATAGATCTAGGGAAGACTACCTTCTGAGACAACCACTAAAATTTGATTTATGACAGGTAACCCTAACCCTTTGGTATAAAATTCCAAGCCCGCCCATATACTTAAAACAAAAAAATAGAGTAGCTGTCGCAGAGGGACAAATACACTGGAAGTTAGAACTCACCTGTGGCACACAAGAAGCTGACTTTCTTCTTCTTCCCTGCCTTGGAGACATGCACAACCCCGATCAGCCGTTCGTCATTGGGGAGGAACACATCCCGCTGTAGAGTGTGCCTGATGGCCGTCATTGTGATGGTGTCTTTCAATCAGCACTACTAGCACTGTATACAAAATACAAATATAAAGAGTGATCTTAGCATTGCATGAAAACTGGAAACTGTGACAATTTATATATGAAAAGTATAACAAGTGTTCTTGTAGTAGTCTATTGGCATGCTTGGGTAGAGTTTTGTGGTATTTTTGTTTGCCGTCTCCTAGCTTCTACTGTCTGAGACAGAAAAATCAGGAACTATTGTCAATGTTTGGCGTTAAACTTGTCATATTTTTATTAATATTGGCTATTTTGTAAAAATTGTAATGTCTGTTTTTATTTCAATAACAATATGTCAATAAAACATTTCATAACACTGCAGTGAAATTGAATAGTCATTATTACCAAGTCTGAAATATTCAAAAATAAAACACAACAGATCATCATCTAACATAAAAAAACAATAGGCATGATATATATGATATTGATAAAGCTCTCGCACTCGCAGGTCAAGGTCTAGGTTGGCCGTCTTGCAAGATCTTGTCTAGCATAGCACAGCGACACTTCGGCATGTCACAGTGCATGCTCGGGTCGATGCCGGGCTATAAAACAGACGGGTCCGCTGGCAGGGAATGGGCCCGCAGCACAGCAAGTCTTCAGACTTCAAGTTCAACATAATCTTTAGATTAATATGAGCAGAATTCTACATATTGATTCGTCTTAAAATAATATGTACAATCCTAAGGACGACATTTTGACTTTAAGTGTCTCTATCGGTGAAAATATTGAATAATTTAATTGTTTTCCTACCTTTTCCAGCGCCCAATTGACTTCCTCCCTATATCAAATGTAGCAGGTTCGATCGTGTACGCGCGCACGTACATACATTCGTACATACAGTGTACATTCGGATCATAATACGTACGCGGGCGCGTCATCGATGGTGCTGGGCGGCCATTCATGGGGCGCGCGCCTCACAAAATATATAAGTATTTTTCTTCTCTATTTAAAAATGTAAGCTCAAAATACATGTATTTTTTTTATTTTATTTTCAAGTCCCGTTGAAAGCTGACGAAAGTTTGCGTTTTAATACAGTCATAGCTTTGTTTAGGACCACCCTGATATATAAAGACAAAAACATCATTTTGTAGTCAAGATACATGAAGGGATTTAATAATCATTTTCATGTTACAGAACTGCCACTCCACGATCAGCTCAAATACATGTATGACTAATAGATTGTTTGCATTAAAAAAAAAAAAAAAATCAGTGGATGGTAATATGGTAAATACCTGTATAAATTATACGGGAATATATAGACTAAGTTATCTTGATTGTGAAATAACAATAGCACGTGGAAGTAAAGTGTATCCTGTAGGCCTATATATCTATTGAAAAGGAATTTGAAAAACTCAAACGTATGCAAAGATCATGATGAGGAAAAAAAGTAATTTGCTTTTGAAGGCACCCTGTCAAAATGAGGAATATTAAGAGAGTATCAAATTTTACATAATTATTTAACACATATCTAAATATTGGGGGAAGGGGGGGGGGGGGATATGCGTCTGTGCTATTTTCAATGCAAGTTCTGGAACACGAATTTTTTGTCTGCGAAATGTAGTTTTTAAAAATTCACACCCTTCCTCAATAGAAATTATGTTGATCAATTAAACCCCGAGAACATAAACAGACAAAATATGTCCGTGTTTGCAATATTTCTCATTAAAGCCAGACATACGAGCCCATCAGTCATCCATTCTGTTTTGATTGTTTGCCGAATGTGTACAAAATGTTTGAAGAAAGAATTAGCTGCCAATAAAAACGTAACCTTGGAGCGTTCGCCTAATCTTTTTTATCACATATGTTAATGCCGCATTGAAAAGTACACTTCATACAAAAGAATCACCAAAGCAAAGATTTGAATAGAGAAAAAAAAAATGGAGATAATCCGCATTGCCCGAACATTGGCGAAACCCTGAGCTCTAAGGCGTAAAAAGCAACTTTTTTTCTTTGAACCCATGTGCCAAGCCGCTGAAAAGTTATGGTGTTCTCAACAGGTGCTGTTCAGGTGTTTGAACAATTATGAACATGATTGTTGAAACCTTAATAACCGAGAGGTAGGCTACATCCTGGAGAAAGGAGAAAGGGAAGGATACACCTGCAAAGGGTTACCTTAAGACGGCGCTGGCCTATACACATCGCACTATACGTATACTCATTATCATATTATGTCACGTCTTATACTCAGCAATGTACCATGTGCACACGGAAACGAGGTTGTTCAAAGCTGAAGTTGCGGCTACATCTGAAAATTTAAGGAAATGAACGACCTCTGCACTCTGAAAAGGAAAAGACCGATGCAGTGTTGCCTTGAGAAGTCTATTGTAACTGTTGTGACAAGAGGCATCTACTGAATGTAAGGTATGTACCACGTTATTTTTTACTGTCGGGTGAACTCGTCGTGAACAAATGATGTGTGCCCCCACAATGGCCACAGCCGGGACGCGGGCCGGGCCCGGCCCGGGCGGGGAGGCGGGCAGTCCCGGGGCTAGCCAGGGTCAGGCATTATGAGGCAAAGCTACAAAAATACAGGGGTCAGGGTCAGGGGCATTTTTTCCACGACCACTCTCACCTTGACCTTTCCTTATCTTGTGTCTAAAGAAAAAAAATGGCTCAGTAATATTTCTTTATAATTAAATTTAACACCCCATTTTGCCACTTTTGGCAAGGCAATTTAAAGTTAATTTAATGTTTGTCCTTTCTTACAGTGTGTGTCTGTATGTTTGCAGGCCGGGTTGGGGGGGGGGGGGATGTTTAAGTCTTGGGTATTGGTATGTATTTGAGTAAAAAGGCGATGTGGTCTAAGAAGCATTATGATGAGATGATTGATGGCCTAAATGTTATATTTTTCCAAATAACCGAAAATACAGCAATTCCAGCCATTATTGCAACCACATGTGGTGCAATTTAATGATAGAGGTTGTATGGTGCAAGCTTTTTTTTTGTCATTCTTATACACATTACTAGTTTCAGACTGTATCTTGATATTTAAACCAAGTGTTTGTATAGTTAGTCTCCACTCCTCCCAAAATTAAAGGCATGCAGAGTTTTGCCACAAAGTATTGGTTTGGTTCTCCCAATGTTTTGGAGTGGTATTATACCTAACTATATCTTTTAATCTTCTCTCTTCTGTCTTTTGCTTAACAGGCTGATTCTCGAGCACTTGAGAAGGCAACAATGGCCAAGAAGTGTTCCATTGACGCCGTGAACCAATTGGGTTATGATGAATTTATTGAACAGTTCAAGAACATTGTTGAGCATGGGACGCTGGTTTCTGGAGCCGTGTGGTCGTACAGCCCATTCAACAGCCTGAGCCATCTCCATCAATGCTTCTGTCACTTCATGGACTCACTGCCTGAGAATGGTATTTCAGTTTATTTATGTTCCTTCATCATCCTTATCTCTCTTTTTCTTTTTACCTCCATATTTCTTTCTTGCAGCTGTTCTCTCCCACATTTCTGTACTTGTCTGAAGTCTTTATCCATATTGTAGAGCTTTCTACTTTTAGTTCAATCTTCAAACTTCCACTGTAACATCTAAACCTTAAATGAACATTAAATTATTTGACATGGGGTGCTTACAGTAGTATATCTATGTTTTGGCCAATTATGGGTTTTCTGTCCATGTGTGGGTCCTGTTGCCATTTCTGCAACAGCCAACAATTAATCTTCATCACAGTAAGTAAAGTGGGAAAAAAATAATCACCACATGATGAAGTTGCAGGTCAATACCTCCAGAGGTGAAAGGTTTAAAGAACTTTGTCAGCAGTTGCCAGAAATTTAACTTTTTTGCAACAGTAGCTAGATATCTGATGAACCAATTGGAGAAAATACATAACAAACAAGGAGAGCCAGATTAAGAAGAACTAAAGAGATTCACAATGTAAGGTTTGTTACTTCTGTTAGTGTAATTTTGTTGTTTTAAATCAAAATGGGCTATAATTGAATGAATTCTGTGTTCTTATCTCCCTTAGGAAAGCAGTCCATTTTGAGATGCCACCCGAACCTAGCTGGCAAGCTTGCTCGGCAGGGCAAACTGACGTCGGAATCTACCGAAGAGCAAGCAAGGGCAGGTCTGACATCTCTGAGCGATGAACAGTTCAATGAAATCAACCAGTTCAATGAAGTGTACCGCAAGAAATTCTGCTTCCCTTTTGTGATATGTGCCAGAGAAAGCAAAGTCGCAGCGATTATTTCGGGACTTCGGTCTCGTGTGCAGAACTCGGCAGAAGTAGAGTTGATGACGGGTATAGAAGAAGTGAAAAAGATCAGTTACTACAGATTATTGGACTTGGTTGAAGATGATAATTCATCCCAGCCAAAGTTATGAATGTTCCCTTTTTGTGCCAGTGCAAGGGCCTGCAGACACTTAACTACTAGTATTTGTTTAGATGACCAAACACAAAGTCCATTTGTAATGTCACGGTCAGTTAAACCCAATAAAAATCATGCTCCAGTTCCTCTATTTTTTTTTCATTTTGAGGGAGGTTTTGTATGATATACAGCTTACTCTCGATACAACGAGCACGGATATAACGAGGTTTCGTTATAACGAGAGAAATCTCTCGGTCCCAAAAGTTTCTACATGCAAACCTATGGTGCACCACATCGCTTACAACGAGCACGGTTATAACGAGATTCGTTATAACGAGCTTATTATGTTGACCCCAAGACAAAGAAAAACATAACAATTGCGTCCCGTTACAACGAGGAAGGAAAACTCGAGGGCTAGCTGGTTGAAAGCAATCTTCTCAAAAGATTGAAAACACATGAAAACACCGGCACCGCAAGGAGCCAGACACACATCTCGTAATACACGTCTACACAACGCGAGCGTGTGCACAGTTTATGATACACTGTACACCATTCCTTCGCACATGCACAGCGTATGTGCCGTGAAAGCGAATGGTTTGCAAGTCCGATCCCATCACGGCAATACAATGATACGGCGGGCACGTGCTGAATTGGGGTGTGTCTGATGAGCAGCTATTGATTGGTATTCTTGACAAAAACTAATGTGATCTTGGACGGGTCAAGTTTATTTCACACACTGAAATATAACAAAGAAAGAATTGAAGAGATGATAAAATATTCTTCTTTAAATTATAAAATGAAATATAAGTATGCAGGGGCAGCGTTAATCTTCTACATGGAACCCCCTTGTAATAATTTTGGAATGGCCCACAAAGAAAGTGCCAATCATAACAGTGTTGCTACGTCGTTGCACACCTATCAGACGAGCGAGACGCGATTATCTAAACCCACCTTCCCCTTATTTCCCGGCCGTTCGGCCCGATGCGCCGCCCGTTCTCTTGTTTGTCCAAACAACTAAACCGCATGTTTTCTTGTCCAGAAGATTACGATAACAAGTTTTTGTTGATGGGTTAATTTACTGCGAAATAACACCAATCGTGTTGGGAATGGTCTATAATTCATTGAATGCAATTAGCTGTTAAAACGGCAAAAATATATCAAAGTCGGATGATGTGTTGAGCACAAATAAATCCCCTTTTCAGTTTGAAAATGCACGTTTCAAAGACGCCTTTGGATATAAAAACATAGTAAAACACAACGAACACACAAGCACACATGTTTCAATGTGTTTTATTGTTTTTTTTTATTCTGTTTGGATACAACGAGGTTTCGTTATAACGAGGAAAAAACCCTGGTCCCGACGACCTCGTTATATCGAGAGTAAGCTGTACCATGTTTTTTTTTAATTTTTTTTTTTTTTTTTAAAAACTTCAATTATTTTGTCCTGCAAATGGGATACAATGCCTTTAAAGACAGGGTAGCCCATTTCCAAAAGTCATGAAACTATCCAGAAAACAGCACTTAAACCCCAATTTTAATGTGTGTGACATTTCAAAGTTACAGCTTCCCGACCGTCTCTGGGAAAAGTGAGAGAGAGAGAAAAAAAGAAAGCTCGATCAATTATCGAAGATTACAGTTGGGCATGAGATCAACATCACAGCTGATTGCAATCTATTGCAGTCAGACTGCAGTCAATGTATGGAGCTGATTGCATTTGATTGCAGTCACTGTGCATTTGATCTCAAGCTCCACTGTATTTCCTCAAAACTGAATATTATGCTTTGTCGATTCCAGGGAAAGGTTATATAGCCACTCTCTCTCAAATGATGACAAAGTCAGGAAACTTTTAGAATTAGGTCTGCAAAAGGGACAGGCTACCTTTAATAACTGCTACATGGATTTATTCCATAATTGATACTTGATATTATTCCTGTAACTTGAGCTTGAAGCTAATACATTTACATGTCATGCAATATTGTAGAATTATGTTGTAAGCAAAAATTGGACTTTGTTAAATGATTGGTATTAATGTAAACAAAACAAAAATGAAAGAAATATTGATATTCTATTCCTTATACAGGCATCATGAGCCAATAAGCCATTGCAGTATTTAAGAATGTGATATACAAAGCTTTGTTTCTTCATCAGACTGTCTCAAAAACCTAAATTCATACGTTTGTCATCTTGATGCTAGCACGCAGTGTGCTACTTGAACCGTTATACAGTGGAGCTATTGATGTTTGTCCTGTGTCCATTGTAACTTGTTACCGCTCAATGATACGAGCCGCATTAGTGGCCTATTGTTTGGTCAAGTATCCGCATATAGTATTGTAGCCTATAGTATTGGACTGTTTATGAGCGGGTTTTGGTTAGTGCGCTGCACTGACCAAAGGGTATTTAATCCCCTTCTTACTACAATTTTGTATCACACTTGACGAAGTGTTGCAGCGGCGCACGAAACGTGATCTTTTTAGATTCTGTTGACCATACATTGCGAGATTATCACTAGCAACTAGCAACTAACAAGTAGTTCACACCGTCAAGATAGAAAATATCGATCCCTAGCTTGAACCACGGTCTTATAGGAATCAGTTGTGGGATGAGGGGCTTTGATTGCTGCTTACTTGTAGCTTGGCATATTGAGCACCTCACTACCTTGTCTTCAATTTGTGCATTCATGCCTGGCCACGCAAACACTTGTAGTACCCACATTTCCCTTTTCGATTTCTTTGCATTCGAATGCTGAGCTTGTGCAGGAATGGGGTATTGAATGTCGCAAGGTGTGAGCTATCTTCAGTCAGAGGGAGTTGCCAATAGCCGCTAGTGGCATCAAATTTTGAGAACACTTTTGCCTTTGTTCAAATGTCGGCATGGGGTAGTGAGCTCGACGCACTGCTGCATTTAGACCATGTGGGTCCAAGCAAATACGCAGCCCGCCATCTGCCTTTCTGACTACTGTCATTGCGCTTACCCATTCAGTAGGCTTGTTTACACACACTGTCTCCCCTATCTCTTTTATGATGTTCGTCCTTCGCATCGCTAAGATGACCACTACTTAACAAGTTTTTATGAGTTCGAAGATGGCTGAATAGACCAATCTTCACCCGAAAAAGTCTGGTGCAATGTGGACATGCAAAAGTTGGTTGTGGGGCAGGATCAGTGCTGGCATTTGCTCTACCTTTTCGACACTGGCGTTTCTGCTTTTGCTTGTCTACACGTCTTGACTCATAGCCTGACACACCGGCCCTAACCATGGTGCGCCAGGCAGAACGGTCCTTGGCTGATTCTTCCCAGGTGTCTGGGTTGATACCACAGCACTTCAAGGAAACTTTTAAGGTATCCTTGAAGCGCTTCCTCTGACCACCTTGGGAGTGCTTGTCTACCATTAGCTCGCCATAGAGCAGTCTCTTTGGCAAACGCTCATCAGGCATTCTGTGGACATGTCCTGCCCATCTGAGCTGGGAGCGCTTGAGTGTCGCGTGAATGCTCTCCATCCGAGCTCTCTGGAGGACTTCAGTATCTGGTACTTTTTCTTGCCATTTGATATGCAGTAAGTTTCTGAGGCATTTCATATGAAAGGAGTTCAGCTGCCTGGCATGCTGGCTGTAGACCGTCCAGGTTTCACTGGCATACAGCAGAGAGGGCAGGATGACTGCCCGGTACACCTTCAATTTGGTCGGCAGACTGATCCCTCTTCTCTCCCACACCCTTTTCCTCAGTCTGCTGAAAGCCGAACAGGCTCTTGCAATTCTGTAGGAGTCTCTTTTATACAGTTTAGTTCATCGCACACCTTGTCTCACAGCTTGTGCTGAAATGTTCTGGGCGGGCATTTCACGGGCTCTATGTCTGTCTGTATAGATATGTTATACTTATAGTTCCTTAACCTTCCCAGTTCAAACAACAAATCATTATTCGCCTCAATGACTCCCGGCTCAGTCGACATCGCGTTGATTTCTTGAAGTGTCCAATTTGTCCGCAGTTTCGAAACTTTTCATTTGCAGTTGGGCAATCGTCTGGTGATTGATGACATATGTGCAGTTCAAACACTTTTCTGCACCTCGCTGGGGTTCCACAGTTTAGATAAATGTTCATTCTTGTTTTCGTTAATTTGCACGAGCCCTTCCTTTCATGTAATGCTCTTCTGTCTCGGTGCATTTCAGCTGCTTCATCTGCTGCGCACTACTGTCAGTCATGCTGTAGGTATCGATGCATTTCCGTATGTCGAGGTTGTCAACTTGTAGAAGCTTTTTCCTCGGTCCGTGTTCGTGTATCCCACAAACGATGCGATCACGGAGTATCCCATCCTCAAGATCTTTGAACTCACAATCAACCACCAGTGCTTTTACGTCCATCACGTATGTACTGAAGCTCTCATCCCGGGGCTTCTTTCTTGTTTGGCAGTAGTTGTCAAACTTCTGTTTGAGCGGCTCAATCATACCAACATCTGCTGAAGGAAATTCAAATGTCCTCTCTTTTCTCTGTGCCGTGGCTCCTGCCACTTGGAGAAATGTAGCATAGCGCACGTCATCTCCTTTCTTAGTAAGTTCCATCGCAGTTTCATACAGCTCATACGACCTCAGCCAGTCTCTCCAGTTTGTCGTAACATTCCCCTGAAAACTGAGGGGTCCTGGAGGCTTCAATCCTGCCATTTTTGTACAGGATTTTCTGCTTTTAACTTCTGACACCATGTGATGTCTTACTCTCAGAGAAAATGAAACAGGTCATACTCAGTCGGCGTTCAGAGTCAGAGTCTTCTTTTCGGGATGAAGCAATGAAAGTGTTGACCGTAGTTGTATACCCAGTGGTCAACAACAGAGGCGTTGTATAGTTTGATTATTCTTAGTTAACATATATCACAGATATGTTTCCTGTAGGCAAAAATACTCAGCCATGATATTACATTCCTACATTTTACAGACTCTCTTAAACTAGGCCTAAGTCAAAACGGTTACCCGACCGTCACCATCAAACCCGGTTTTACTTTATCGGCTTTCGGGTTTTCCACATTCAAATACTGCCCATAAAATCCGTAATATATGCAGATAAAATCTGAATGATTTTTCCTCTGTGTGTCCATTTGAAATATTGTCCTACCTTCTTGAATAACAGCCATTTAATTAGCGACGATTTAGCCACTTTTGTGCTCATGCGAAGTCAGTATATCAATGTCGAACGTCAACGTCGGAGGATCTGGCAGACTCTGGTCCGTCTTTGCTCCTTGGCACAGCGAGCTTTTCCTTTTCTCGTGCTGGGATGTCCTTTGGGGCCACATTTTCGTCGACTAGCTCCCTGACCTGGGCAGCTGTGACGTCACCACCTCCTCTCACCCACTTGGCACTTTGCTTCAACTTGTTGGCAAAAGAAAGTGAACATGACTTTAATGAGTGCCCTGAATTCCCACACGTCGTGCAGAGCTGTTCCTCCCGACATTGCCCTGCAACATGTCCTTCTTGGTGACACCTGTAACACCGCAGAACATGGCACTCCTTGGCATCATGCCCGGTGTTCCCAACTACATCGACATCGGATTCCTTGGCAGCAGATTCTGGCTTTCCTTCGTTTCCTGCCATGTCAGCCGCCTGTTCCTTTACTTGGGGTGGGTCTTGGGGTGGGACGTCCTTCTGGGCTACGTTCCCGTCGACCTCGTCGACCTCCCTCGCCTGGACAGACGTGACATCGCCGCCTCCACTAACCCACTTGGCACTTTGTTTCAGCTTATTGGCGAACGAAAGTGCGCACGATTTGAAGGAATGCCCCGACTTTCCACACGTCGTGCAGAGCTGTTCCTCCCTGCATTGCCCGCGACATGTCCTTCTTGGTGACACCTGTAACATTGCAGAACACGGCACTCCTTGGCATCATGCCCGGTGTGCCCACATTTGAGGCAGGTGCGTGGCTGTCCCTCATACCGGACCCAGCAGTCACGGCCCCCTAAGACTGAGAGCTGACGGAATGTCTTTGGTCAGCTCCATCCGGTACTGCCGGACACCATTGAAAACTTCGGGGTAGTCCTTTTAAACAAGTTGTCGCCCCGCTAGCGCCTTCCCATACTTCACAAGCACGTAATGTACCGCATTATCGTCCAACTCGTACGGGAATGTCTTTGGCCAGCTCCATCCGGTACTGCCGGACACCATTGAAAACTTCGGGGTAGTCCTTGTAAACAAGTTGTCGCCCCGCTAGAACCTTCCCATACTTCATAAGCATGTAACGTACCGCATTATCGTCCAACTTGTACAGGAATGTCTTTGGCCAGCTCCATCCGGTACTGCCGGACACCACTGAAAACTTCGGGGTAGTCCTTGTACACCAGTTGTCTCCCCGCTAGCACCTTCCCATACTTCATAAGCATGTAACGCACCGCATTATCGTCCAACTTGTACGGGATGTGCAGGACGGTTACCACTTTGATTGGATCAGAGTAGGAGGTGACCGTGATGCCTTCCTCCATCTCCAAGAATGGCACAAACTGGGGTTTTGAAGGTGATATCGAACTTTGATCTTCGCAGACCTTGTACCATCTCTAAATGGTCTTCTGGTTTCACACCATGTTTCTTCAGAGCGTTGAAAATATTAACGCCAGAGGCCTTCGCAACCGTCGCTAGGATGGAACAATCCCGTAACATTGATCGCTGCATGATTGAAATAATGCTGATCTTAACCAAAAGGAAAAGAACAGATACTTTTCTTTAAATTTAACCATACCATGCATTTTCAGAAATAATCTCAATAGACAATATATACGATACCCAGCAAATAACTTGGTAAATTGATGGGAACTCCCAAAACGCATGAGCCAAAGTTTCAAACTTTAAACTAAATGGACATTTGCCATCGCATACCTCCCATCAGGACAATATATTAGGCTCCGTGGGCGCTTTTCCATCTAAATGATTTTAACTTACACAAATTTCAATGATTTACTAGCTTCCAAGGGGGTACCCAATCCCACTCAGGATACCGTAAAACAACTTGTAGTACATGTTGTAACCTGAGTAAACATATTATAATCTACATTAATTGACAAAATTTAACTTATTCACATACATCATCATGTGCCGTCTTCGACTCGAAGTCGAAGATTGGCCACCATGGCTCTCCACCTAGGGCAGTTTTCTGCAGCTCTCTTTGCCTCAGCGTAAGAAGTTGTTGAACTCCATTTCTTGATGTCATCACTCCATTTGATTCTCTGTCTACCTCTTGCTCTCTTTCCTTCCAGAAATGTATTTGCAAGTTTCCCTGTGCTGCCTCGAAGAACATGAGGTCACACTGCCCTGCAGTGAAAAAATTAATTTTTTTTATTTCGGGGGCTACTTTTTCAACTTTCGGGGGCTACTTTTTCCATTTCGGGGGCTACTTTTTCATTAATTCACAAAAGGATACTATTTGTTCAGTTTATTTAGTAGGCTTACTGGCTAATATATCTTTGTTTGAGGTTTTGGGCTTCCTGCTTCATATTTATCCATTAACTTATTAAAAAGTAGTCATTTATTTTGTTATTTATAAAGTCGTTGAAAACTTTCGATGCATTGATTTGATGCAAGGACCGTTTTTGAAAACACACTTCACCATTGACTCAGTCAATTTGACAATGTACATGTGAGTGAACACATGTCAGCATTACATCAAATTCAAAATCAAATGACACAACAGCAACATACTCAGTCAGTCACAGGTCACACCATCACATGCTCATAGTCATAGGCTCATAGTACAATTCATATTACTATTACATGTTTGTGTCCCTGGCTCTGACTGTGCCTGACGGCCGAAAACTTCTTCGTATTTGTCGTACCCAAAATGAAAGGGTCGTTCGACACCGAGCCCCTGTTATTTCGGGAAGTTTTCCGCGTGTATGTACGACATGCCACGCAGTGAATCTGGAGCTGGGCTGCCTTGCCGACTGTGCTGACTGTATCTGCCTGCAGCCAGTCCAAAACCCCAGGATTTCACCGTCGCCTTATTCGCCACAGGTTTTTAATTGTAAGCATAGATAAGCTACTTCGCCGGCCGGTACGTGCATGCAGGTCGCTGGTGGTAAACACACGCACGTGCGTTTGTTTATCACTAGCGACCTGTGCTAGCGCTGCCCCGGCCGGGGAAGCAATGCAGCCTAGCCACGGCGCGTCTGGCGGCCTAGTCTAGGTTCTAGACGTATTTTATCAGCCCGCATTCGTACACAGCGCGCGATGAAACCCAGCGCAACGATATCGAGTGATCGCGCGATCGCAGAGAATTGCCAGCCCGGAGAAAAAACTGGCAATTCTCGGCGATCGCGCGATCACTCGATATCGTTGCGCTGGGTTTCATCGCCCGCTGTGTACGAATGCGGGCTGATAAAATACGTCTAGAACCTAGACTACTAGCGGCCCGGCCCTGGGAGCCTGCACAGTGCACACGCACCGCATGAGATGTATGCGCGCTGCATTCATTATTCATGCTCACGCGTACGGTTATCATACATGGACTATGCATTCGTATCGGGCGCGCGCATCGAAGAAACGCTAGCTATCTATGCGTGCGTATACACACGTTCGTTGCCTCGTTGGACACGACAGCATCGACTAACTAGCCATTTGCGCCAATACAGTGAATGCTGCATGCAGCAGTGAGTCGGTGAAACCGATCAGTGTTTGCTCGCGGGCTCTCGCCGCCGCGCCGCGCCCAGGCCCAGCTAGTGGCGCGAGAAGAGAGCGGCTGCTTGTAGTCGTGTAGCAAATGTTACGGGGGCGATTTCCTATTTTTGTGTCGCCCCCGAAATTGCATTTTTGGCCTGTTTCGGGGGCTTTTATAGGTGTTTCCGGGGCGAATTCGCCCGCCGCCCCCGTGTATTTTTTTTCGCTGCTGCCCTGTGAAGGACCTCGATGTTTGATACTTTCTCTTTCCAGCTGATTCTCATAATTCTCCTGAGACACCACATCTCAAATGATTGCAATCATTTTGTTACGGCCTTGTTGAAATGCCAAGACTCGCAAGACAGCCACTGAGAATACATAGCACTTCAAGAGTCTGATCTTCAGGTCTATGCTGATATCTCTTCTTTGGAATTCTTTGCAATCCCCAAACTTAGCCTTTGCTTTATCAATCCTGTTTTTTACCTCTTCCTCAACTTGTCCATCTTATGTAATGGTGCTTCCTAGATACTGGTACTTCTGGACTTGTTCCATGTCTTTCCCATCTGCATTTACTGCAAAGCTCTCTGGGGATGCTTTACTGATGTACATTGTCTTGGTCTTCTTTGCATTCAGCTCAATGGCATCCTCTTTGCATGTTTTGCAGAGTGAGTCTAACATACTTTGCAGGTACTGAACATTGTTAGCAAGTAGGACGGTGTCATCTGCATAGCGGATGTTGATAGTATTGATCCTGTTTAGTATCACACCCTTGCAGTTCTCCAAAGCTTTGTTGAGCAGGAACTCACTGCACGGGTTGATTGATACCATTAGTCCCCTGTTCTTTCAAAAGCTCAGCTGGCAGGTTGTCTTCACCAGGTGCTTTTATTATTTATTCACATACAAAACTTGCCATAATTGCCCATGCCTGCTTATAAGATGGCGGCATTACATCACAGTGAGGTACTGAGTTAGACCACAGAAATGGAAATATTTTCCGCAATTTACTAGCCATAAAATATCGGATAAACAGAAAATAGCAAGAACTAGAATTATCACCACATAGCTGTGGAAACATACCACAAATAAATAATGATTTCATTTTCAATTCTAAACTATCCAGATCCAAACCCCCTTTTCAACACTTACAGTTATTGTGTCTCGCGAAACCAATTCTGTTTTTCCCTGCCAAGTAAACTTGAAAATTTTCTTTAGAACATCCACAAAAACCTCAGTCTTTGGCAAATAAACCTTTGCTGCAAAATTTAAGATAGGAAATAAACAAGTATTAATGATTCCAATTCTTCCATAAATAGTAAAGACTACGACTTCTCCAAGATTTTAATTCATTGTTGGCTTTATCATATAAGCTTTTCCAACATTGTTTACTTGATTTGTCAGTGCTGAAACAAATTCCATTTATTTTAATTTCATCTTCTGACCATACAATATCTCCTCTTTATTTCTGTCCCACAAGGTCCCCTCATTTCAAGCAATTAGTCTTTTGCCAATTGAAAGATGCTCTAGTAGCTTTCTCAAATATGACTAGAGCCTTAAAGAAATTAATTACATCAAGTTGGGAAGTTGCACTACAAGTTGCATCATCTGCATAGGGCGACAGAGGACAACCCTGTCTTATCCCTCTCTGAATTAAGACTTCTTTACCTATTTTACCATTAATTAAAATTGTACTTTCTCACTTTTCTTAAATTCATCTTTTTCAATGGGTCTATCTAAGGAAGCTGAATCATCAGAACTGATTTTAGATTGAATTGAATCCAACAGAACATCTTGTAATTATAAATCAGCATTGTTGTGACTGACATATAAATCGCTAAAGAAATTGTAAAACACATCGTAAATATCATCACCATCTACAATTTGTCCATCTTTGCCTCGAATCTCGAATAGAAAACAGAACCTTTCCAAACCGAGTTCGAAATTTTGAAAATCATTGGTACCTAAATATGTTTCATGTAATAATACAATGTCAAAGGAAAAGAAACATAACAAAAAATTAAACTTTCAATACGACTTGAAATAAGGTACATTTGACAAAGAAATAACTGTATGTATGATTAAATGATCTGAAAAATAAAACGGAATTGTGACAGATTTAACAACCTTAAAATAATCATTAACATAAATACGATCACTTCTAGAACTTTGATTTTTGCCAGGATGAAACCAAGTGTGACCTAGATTATGAAAATTCATTTTTAACCAAGAATCAATCAAGGAAAAAGATCTTAAAAAGGTGCATAATTCTTTTTTTCCAACAAAACAAGTCGAGTTTAAAGAAGTACCTGATCTATCTTGTTCATTGAAAATACAATTAAAATCTCCCCCCAAAATAATCGATTTCTTACCTCTTGCAAAATAAAATAACCTATTAAAAAAGTCAATACGATCGGAAGGAACACAAGGACCATTAATATTACATATACGAAAACAATAATCTTGAAAGGAACATAATACAGAGATGATACGCCCCTCTAAATCTGACCGAACTTGAGAAAAAGAACAACGGTGTTTTTTTAATGATTTGAGCCGGAAGCCGAAAAGAAAACTGGGCCTTTCCTAACTGAATTGAAAATATTAAAATCATAAGTATGTTTCTTTTAATAAAACGTCAAAGGAAAGAAGACGTAAACAATTCAAGATATTCTTGCATTTCAGGGAATCTCTCATGCCATGAACATTGAGAGAGCAAATTGATAAATTAAATGATTATAAGAAAAGAAGGTGCATGAAAAAGAGGGGCGCACCAAAAGAAATCATTCTGCTAAGAAATATCGGTTAAAAAAATCCTCATCACGTGATAAGACATATTGAGGATGTCTGCTCGTTAGATGATTTAACCACTCCCTAGGAGTATTGCACGACGCTCTGCAATATTTTAGGGGGCATGCATACCTTTGCGGAGACTGCCCACGGTGACGGTCCTCTACGTGGCGCATGAAACTGTCGTACGTTTTGAATCCCCGTGTGCAGCCCTCCGCTGTACACGAGAACCACGGCTGCTCCCCAGTCACGATGTACGTGGCGTCCGCCACAGCCCGAGCGGTGTTTCTGCCTCTGCCTGCCGACCGCGATCGTCTCTTCGGCGATAGCCACGATCGCCGCTTGACGCCGCGACGCACAGTCTCCCACGGGGAGTCGCCCAAGGAGAGGTCATACATCTCGAGCTCGGCCTGCGTCGATGCCTGACTGGATAGCGACCAGTCAGTCTCCATTACGCAGTCCGGCTCGTCGTCAAACAACCACTCCGCTTGCCCAGGCTCAATCAGCGTCGACCCCTCAGTAGACCCAAGCTCAGCCTGCTCGTGCTGACTGGCTCCCCCAGCGTGCGACGACTCGGCTTGTCCGGGCTCGATCGGCGTGGACTCCCCAGCATGCGACGACTCAGCTTGCCCGGACTCCATCGGCGTGGACTCCCCAGCATGCGACGACTCAGCTTGCCCGGACTCCATCGGCGTGGACTCCCCAGCTTGCGACGACTCGGCTTGCCCGGGCTCGATCGGCGAGGACTCCCCAACAGCAGACCTAAGCTTGGCCTGCTTGTGCTGACTGGACACATTGTGAGATGAGGCCCCCCGCTCTGGTGCTGTCGATGTGGACGGCTCATCAGCGGGAGGCACCGCATTACTCTGCTCCACCGTTGCTGGATCGAGAAGTGGACGTAGCTCTGGCTCTAGCGGGGCTGCGATGCCTCCCCCGCTCACCCACCCGCTCGTCTGCCGCAGCTTCTGAGCAAAAGAGATTGGGCATGCTCTGAAGAAGCGGCCCGACTCCCCACATATGGTGGAGGCGGGCTGCTCGACACAGTTCGATGACATATGTCCCTCCTTCCTGCACCTGAAACAGATGAGCACCCGGCATTCCTTTGCCACGTGGCCAGCTAGGCCACACTTCAAACAAGTCCGGGGTTGTCCATCGTAGCGCACCCAGCAGTCTCGGCCGCCGAAGCTTAGAGATGATGGGACATCCTTCTCCACCTCCATCCGGTACTGCCCCACCCCATTGAAGATACCCGGGTGTTCCCGGTACTGGAGCTGTCGTCCGGCCATGACTTTGCCATAGCGGTTTAAGACAAACCTCACCTTGTTGTCATCCACCTCATGGGGCACATGCAGAACAGTGATGATCTTGGCAGGGCTCGCATACAACGTGGTGATCACCCGTTGGTCCTTCTAGAGAACAGGCAAGAACTGTAGTTTTGCCTTCTCTGTGTTGAACGTCACATCAACTCTCCTCACTGGCAGTCTCTGCACCACCATCAAATGGTCAGCCGGCACCACACCGGCGTCCTTCAGTAGGTCGAACACCTGGATCTCTTCCTACATCAGGACCACATGCACACCTCGACTTCGCTGGAGCTCCATTTTAGTTGTCTAGCAGGGGTCGGTGCATGAGATGCACCTAGATAACCGAAACTTAGCCAAAAGGCCAAGACGCTACGCCTATATGTAGCCGGGGCATTTTGACAGTACACTACACTTAACATCCTCGAAGCTGCAACGTTTATGACACAATGATGATATAGGTTGTATCCAAAGCATTACTTTTTTTATTTTAAGGTAACGAAGGAAGTTCCAACACATTGAATATCTAGATTATTTAGAATTGAGAAATTTATCATCGGGCAATTCTTGTATGTCTTTTCTTTCTGCAAGTAGCACAAACAGCTTGCTCTGTGCTCATGGAGGCAGGGTGGCCCAATCCCTGGCACTTGAAGCATTGTAGCTGGGTACATTCCTCGACAACGTGACCGTTAGATCCGCACTTCAGACAAGTGCGTTCCTGTCGTTCGTACCTAATCCAACAATCTCGGCTTCCAAACTTTAGGGAAGATGGTATGTTGTTCTGTAACGCCATACGACACTGTGGGATACCGTTGAAAATGGTTGGATATCTTTAAAAATCAGGTATCATCCAGCCAACGCCTTCCAGAAGCGATTGAGCTCATAACAAACAGTATTGTCCTCCACCTCTTGTGGAATGTGAAGAACGGTAATGACTTAAACGTTCTTGGAATAAGCGGTCCACGTGCATATCATGTTCCTTTTCCAACGCGGGAAGAAAGCGATCCTTGAGTTCAGAAAACTTAACCGTAGCATTGATACGACTCCCAGTCAGCTCCCTGGTTCCGCCATCTTGTAATAATACAACATCAAAAGGAAAGATATGTAACAAATTTAGGACATTTGTGCATTGAAGTGAATGTTGTGAGCTGTGGACATTAAGTGAGCAAACTGAGAAATTAAAGGATGATAAATTGTGAGGGCACGTGATTAATCAGAGGAGCGCACCAAATCAATTCATTTAAAATAAAAAATATCGATTGAAAAGTCCCTATCATGAGAACATACATACTGCGGATGTCTGCTTGTCAGATGATTTAGCCATTCCTTGGGGGTATTACAAGACACTTGACAAGATTTGAGGGGACATGCATACCTTTGTAGTGACAATTCTTGATGACGGTCCTTCATGTGATATATGAAGCTGTCGTACGTCTTGAAGTTTTGTGTACAGTCCTCTGCTGTGCATGAGAACCACAGCTGCTTGCTGTCATAATGTATGCGGTATCTGTTATTGCTTCAGCAGTATTGTTGCTTCTGCTCGCTGATCATGATCTTCTCTTTGGTGATAGTGATGATCATCATTTCACCCCGCCACACTTCAGACACGTCCACGGTTGCCTGTCTTAGCGAACCCAGCAGTCTCGGCCGCCAAAGCTCAGAGATATGGCACGTCCTTCTCGATCTCTATTCGGTACTGACGCACCCCATTGAAGATCCCCGGGTGTTCCCGGTACTGCTGCTGCCTTCCAGCCATGACTTTGCCATAGCGGTTCAAAACAAACCGCACCTTGTTGTCATCCACCGATGTTAAGAAGAGATATGTAATGGTGGATACTGATATCTTGAATAGCATTTACATCGGGTATGCCTATTTCCAGCCGGGACATTTGATAGTAGGCCTACGCTACGCTTGATATCCTCAAAGCCATAACGTTTATGACACAATAACCGTATAGGTTGTATCCAAAGCATTACTTTTTTTATTCAAGAGGTAACGAAGGAAGTTCCAACACATTGAATGTCTAGATTATGTACAAATGTGTGACAAATGTGTGATAGCTTCGTCGGACTGCTAGTTGCCACCTTCGAGTCGCACAATGAAATAAATCAAATGACGCCGCATCTTTGGTATAACGCAAGTTCCTTTCGGCTTTATTCAGAGTATATGGATGATCTCGTTTATGGTGCTGCTCAGCAGTCTGTCTGGTCACTGCCCCTTTCTCTGGAACAACTGCCATATCTGCTGTGATTGCCCTTCATGTATACAACTCTGGGCACCTCCAAAATGTCAATCATTAAAAATGCGTACTTTAAAGAGAAAGTAAAGATTCTCTGCTTGCAAAACAGCAATTTGAGAATCGGAATCCTACATCGAGAAATAGTTCAGGAATGCCGACTGTAGATTCAACACATCCTGTCCACTCTGTCACCTATTTATTAGACAACGCTTACAAGAAATACATTAGACATCACTTTCCTCCAATCAACATTGGGGTCGTATAACATGACCTTCTGTTACCCATTGTCAGGGAATATACTATAGTTTATAAAAAAATAATATAGTTATAGCCAATCAGCTCTGTGTCTAGACAGAGTTATCATACCTTATTATTTTATGTTGTAATGTACTGTCTGGTAGGGTGCCATAACATCCGCATAGTATGTATGTTGGTCAAAACATGTTTTGACATGTGGTCAAAACACCTGTGTCATGTCAAACCTGTATATTCAGAATGGGGCTTTTGCTCCTTGATCTTTACAATGTGGAATGGTTCCTACTAGCAACATTGGTGGAGTTCACATGTAAAATCTTAATTATTCTAATGAGACATGTTTACATGTTTACAAAATGATTTCAAGAAATTATCTGTCAGAAAACCCTGCACCGAAGACAGATTTAGCAACATGCATATTTATATCAGAAAACAAAAAGAATCATTACGAAACGCACACCATGCGCCATAAAGAACAAAGGAAGTCCTATATTGCTCCGACTATTGAATCTGTGTAAGTGTGTGTGTGTGTGTATGTATGTGTAAGTGTGTATATGTGTATGGGGGTGGGGGTGGTAAATTTGATAAACTGATTTCATTCTTTTTTTCACTTTGGTATAATTTGTATATCATTGAGTATGTAATTTTGTTTTTAATTTATTGATAATTGCATGTATATATAATTCTAAATGAAATACTTTGTATACTTTAGGTGAAGTCCATGATTTATGTAATAATTGTGTTTGAATGAAATAAAAATGAAAATTACTGAAAGAAATATGTGTGTATGTATTATTTATGTAATGATAGTGTTTGAATAAAATCAAAATACAGATTACTGAAAAATAACAAAAGTATGTATGTATGTGTATGCTTTTCCTACTGGTTTGTTTGATTAATTGTTACGATTAAGCGAAATACTATCGTAGCGGCCTATCTGCCTTTCTATTTTTGTTCTCAAGTTAAACAGTTGTACTTCATTGAAGTTAAAATAAAACGTATACAGCTATTGTATGAACAGACGATTCAAATCCGAAAAAATGTAAATGAAGTGACGTGAGTGCAGTTGGATTTGTGTGTGTACGTGTATGTGATTTTTGTGTATACGACAGGGTCTGGTGTTGTTTTATTGTTACAATGTATCGCATTCTTTTCGTTTTATTGAATATGGGGAGGAGGTGAGAGAAGCTATAGATGAGGGGGGATATGTAAAAGAAGAAGAAGTAGAAGAAGAAGAAATAAAGAAAGAAGGAGAAAGGAAGGAAGGAGGAACGGAAGGAAGAATGGAAGAAGAAGACGAAGAAAGAAAGAAAGAAAGGAAGAAGAAGAAAGAAAGGAAGGAGAAGGAGAAGAAGAAAGAAAAGAAAAAGCAAGAAGAAGAGGAAAGAAAGGATGGAGAAAAATAAAGAAAGAAAGGAAGAAGAAAGAAAGGAAGAAGAAGAAGGAGAAGGAAGAAAGAAAGAAAAAAGAAAGACAAGGAGAAGAAAAAGGAGAAGAAGAAGAGGAGGAGGAAGAAGAAAGCAAGCAAGAAGAAGAAAGGAAGAAGAAAGAAAGACAAGGAGAAGAAAAAGGAGATTAAGAAGAAGTTAAAAGAACGAAGGAGAAAAAATACTTTCTTATTATGAATATTAACCCCGGGGGGGTGGGCCGATCCCGGAGGTAATGTAATAC
This sequence comes from Arbacia lixula, assembly GCA_963669155.1. NCBI lineage: Eukaryota > Metazoa > Echinodermata > Echinoidea > Arbacioida > Arbaciidae > Arbacia > Arbacia lixula. The sequence continues at coordinate 4,123,614 of OZ022582.1, read as the reverse complement.
CGGGCCACAGTGGCGCCATAACGAACAATGAGAGTCCTACATTGTTCCGACTATTGAATACGCGTTTGTGTGTGTGTGTGTGTGTGTGTGTGTATGTGTATGTGTGTGTCCGTGTATATACTATGTGTGTGTATGTATGTATTTGTGTATATGTCATCAGAACTATACTTTTACTAATGGTTTGTTTGATTAATTGTAATGATTAAGTGAAATATTATCTTAACCGCCCATCTGCCTTTCTATTGTTTTTTTTTTCAAGTTCAACAGTTGTGCTTCATTGCAGTTAAAATAAAACGTATACAGCTATTGTATGAACAGACGATTCAGATCTGAAAAAAGGGTAAATGAAGTGACGTGGGTGCAGTTCGGTTTGATGTGTACGTGTATGTGACTTTTGTGTGTATATGTGTGTATGCCAGAATGACATTGTCTGGTTAGAATGTTCCTTTGGATGTAGCACATTGAATTTGGTTCTCGCCTTCTTCCTAATTGTTTTGTCCTTCACTTCTTCTGATGATTTCCTATTCCGTCTTTCCGTCTTCTTACATTGTTTTGACCTGCTTTCTTTCCTACATTTGTACTTTCTTTTTTATTTTGCAAAAGGGGGGGGGGGGGAGGGGTGTATTCCATTTTAACGAAATCGTTCACTCAAACGAATTTATCATGGGAACAGCTACGTTGGTCCCTCCCTGGTGATTTCTTTGGACCATCAAAATATTACGCCCTATATCGCTTAAAATAAAATTCGACATATCAAGCTCTTTCAATCTTACATAAGAAGTTGTTTAGATCACTGACGGATTTGGAGGAATCAAATACAGAAATAGAGATAGAATGGGAGGAGGTGAGAGAAGCTTTAGATGAAGGGGAGATGTAAAAGAAGAAAAAGAAATCTTTCTTTATATGAATATAACCCCCGAGGGGTGGGCCGATCCCGGAGATAATGCAACACCGGGCCAACCCGTGGCTAGGACGGAGCAAGCCCCTATTCCATGGCCGAGGTTAAAAAATCAGTTTAATATACAAGCAACTCGGTGAGCCGCGTTTCAGATACCAAGCTGAAAAGAACAGATACTACACATGATCTTAGCCAAAAGGCCGAGAAGCGATGTTGAGAAAAGATATGGAATGGTGGATACTCATGTTTTGAATAGTATTTGTATTGGGTACGCCCATTTCAAGTTTTGGCATTTTGACAGTACGCTACGCTTAAGGCAGAAAAGTTTGAGACAAAATAACTCTATAGGTCGTATCCGAAGAACTGTTATTTTCATTTAGACGTGACGTAGGGTGTTTCGACTCCTTGAACATCTACATTGTTTAGAATTGCTTTCATGAAGTTATCAATCTTAACACCTTGCACCGAACAGAGATTTAGCAGCATGCATATTTATATCGGAAAACAAATGTAATCATTACGGACCGCACACAGTGGCGCCATAACGAACAATGAGAGTCCTACATTGTTCCGACTATTGAATACGCGTTTGTGTGTGTGTGTGTGTGTGTATGTGTGTGTGTCCGTGTATATATTATGTGTGCGTATGTATGTATTTGTGTATATGTCATCAGAACTATACTTTTACTAATGGTTTGTTTGATTAATTGTAATGATTAAGTGAAATATTATCTTAACCGCCCATCTGCCTTTCTATTGTTTTTTTTTTCAAGTTCAACAGTTGTGCTTCATTGCAGTTAAAATAAAACGTATACAGCTATTATATGAACAGACGATTCAGATCTGAAAAAAAGGGTAAATGAAGTGACGTGGGTGCAGTTCGGTTTGATGTGTACGTGTATGTGACTTTTGTGTGTATATGTGTGTATGCCAGAATGACATTGGTTAGAATGTTCCTTTGGATGTAGCACATTGAATTTGGTTCTCGCCTTCTTCCTTGTTTTGTCCTTCACTTCTTCTGATGATTTCCTATTCCGTCTTTCCGTCTTCTTACATTGTTTTGACCTGCTTTCTTTCCTACATTTGTCCTTTCTTTTTTATTTTTAAAAAGGGGGAGAGGGGTGTATTCCATTTTAACGAAATCGTTCACTCAAACAAACTTATCATGGGAACAGCTACGTTGGTCCCTACCTGATAATTACTGTGGATCATCAAAAAATTACGCCCTATATCGCTTAAAATAAAATTCGACATATCAAGCTCTTTCAATCTTGCATAAGAAGTTGTTTAGATCACTGACGGATTTGGAGGAATCAAATACAGATATAGAGACAGAATGGGAGGAGGTGAGAGAAGCTTTAGATGAGGGGGAGATGTAAAAGAAGAAATCTTTCTTTATATGAATATTACCCCCGGGGGGTGGGCCGATCCCGGAGATAATGCAATACCGGGCCAACCCGTGGCTAGGACGGAGCAAGCTCCTATTCCATGGCCGAGGTTCAAAAATCAGTTTAATATACAAGCGACTCGGTGAGCCGCGTTTCAGATATCAAGCTGAAAAGAACAGATACTACACATGATCTTAGCCAAAAGGCCGAGAAGCGATGTTGAGAAAAGATATGGAATGGTGGATACTCATATTTTGAGTAGTATTTGTATTGGGTACGCCCATTTCAAGCTTTGGCATTTTGACAGTACGCTACGCTTAAGGCTGGAAAGTTTGAGACAAAATAACTCTATAGGTCGTATCCGAAGAACTATTATTTTCATTTAGACGTGACGTAGGGAGTTTCGACTCCTTGAACATCTACATTGTTTAGAATTGCTTTCATGAAGTTATCAATCTTAACACCCTGCACCGAACAGAGATTTAGCAGCATGCATATTTATATCGGAAAACAAATGTAATCATTACGGAACGCACACAGTGGCGCCATAACGAACAATGAGAGTCCTACATTGTTCCGACTATTGAATACGCGTTTGTGTGTGTGTATGTGAGTGTGCGTGTGTGTGTGTGTGTGTGTGTGTGTGTTTGTGTCTGTGTATATACTATGTGTGCGTATGTATATATGTGTATATGTCATCTGAACTATACGGTTATGTGATTTTTGTGTGTATGAAAGGGTCTCGTATTGTTCTATTGTTACAGGGTATCGCAATGTTTTCATTTCAATGAATTTAGGTCTTAAATGATGAATTCCTGTATTGAACCTTCTCTTTAAAATGTTCATTATCCTTGGACATTTGTTATAATATCTACACATATGACAGAACAACATTGTCTGGGTAGGCTGTTCCTTTGGATGTTGCACATTGACTTTGGTTCTCGCCTTCTTCCTTGTTTTGTCCTTCACTTCTTCTGATGATTTCCTATTCCGTCTTTCCGTCTTCTTACATTGTTTTGACCTGCTTTCTTCCATACATTTGTCCTTTCTTTTTTATTTTTCAAAAGGGGGAGAGGGGTGTATTCCATTTTAACGAAATCGTTCACTCAAACAAACTTATCATGGGAACAGAGCTACGTTGGTCCCTCCCTGATGATTTCTTTGGACCATCAAAAAATTACGCCCTATATCGCTTAAAATAAAATTCGACATATCAAGCTCTTTCAATCTTACATAAGAAGTTGTTTAGATCACTGACGGATTTGGAGAAATCAAATACAGAAATAGAGATAGAATGGGAGGAGGTGAGAGAAGCTTTAGATGAAGGGGAGATGTAAAAGAAGAAAAAGAAATCTTTCTTTATATGAATATAACCCCCGAGGGGTGGGCCGATCCCGGAGATAATGCAATACCGGGCCAACCCGTGGCTAGGACGGAGCAAGCTCCTATTCCATGGCCGAGGTTCAAAAATCAGTTTAATATACAAGCAACTCGGTGAGCCGCGTTTCAGATATCAAGCTGAAAAGAACAGATACTACACATGATCTTAGCCAAAAGGCCGAGAAGCGATGTTGAGAAAAGATATGGAATGGTGGATACTCATGTTTTGAATAGTATTTGTATTGGGTACGCCCATTTCAAGCTTTGGCATTTTGACAGTACGCTACGCTTAAGGCAGGAAAGTTTGAGACAAAATTACTCTATAGGTCGTATCCGAAGAACTATTATTTTCATTTAGACGTGACGTAGGGAGTTTCGACTCCTTGAACATCTACATTGTTTAGAATTGCTTTCATGAAGTTATCAATCTTAACACCCTGCACCGAACAGAGATTTAGCAGCATGCATATTTATATCGGAAAACAAATGTAATCATTACGGAACGCACACAGTGGCGCCATAACGAACAATGAGAGTCCTACATTGTTCCGACTATTGAATACGCGTTTGTGTGTGTGTGTGTGTGTGTGTGTATGTGTATGTGTGTGTCCGTGTATATACTATGTGTGTGTATGTATGTATTTGTGTATATGTCATCAGAACTATACTTTTACTAATGGTTTGTTTGATTAATTGTAATGATTAAGTGAAATATTATCTTAACCGCCCATCTGCCTTTCTATTGTTTTTTTTTTCAAGTTCAACAGTTGTGCTTCATTGCAGTTAAAATAAAACGTATACAGCTATTGTATGAACAGACGATTCAGATCTGAAAAAAAAGGGTAAATGAAGTAACGTGGGTGCAGTTCGGTTTGATGTGTACGTGTATGTGACTTTTGTGTGTATATGTGTGTATGCCAGAATGACATTGTCTGGTTAGAATGTTCCTTTGGATGTAACACATTGAATTTGGTTCTCGCCTTCTTCCTAATTGTTTTGTCCTTCACTTCTTCTGATGATTTCCTATTCCGTCTTTCCGTCTTCTTACATTGTTTTGACCTGCTTTCTTCCATACATTTGTCCTTTCTTTTTTATTTTTCAAAAGGGGGAGAGGGGTGTATTCCATTTTAACGAAATCGTTCACTCAAACAAACTTATCTTGGGAACAGCTACGTTGGTCCCTACCTGATAATTACTTTGGATCATCAAAAAATTACGCCCTATATCGCTTAAAATAAAATTCGACATATCAAGCTCTTTCAATCTTACATAAGAAGTTGTTTAGATCACTGACGGATTTGGAGGAATCAAATACAGAAATAGAGATAGAATGGGAGGAGGCGAGAGAAGCTTTAGATGAAGGGGAGATGTAAAAGAAGAAGAAGAAGAAATCTTTCTTTATATGAATATTACCCCCGGGGGGTGGGCCGATCCCGGAGATAATGCAATACCGGGCCAACCCGTGGCTAGGACGGAGCAAGCTCCTATTCCATGGCCGAGGTTCAAAAATCAGTTTAATATACAAGCGACTCGGTGAGCCGCGTTTCAGATATCAAGCTGAAAAGAACAGATACTACACATGATCTTAGCCAAAAGGCCGAGAAGCGATGTTGAGAAAAGATATGGAATGGTGGATACTCATGTTTTGAGTAGTATTTGTATTGGGTACGCCCATTTCTAGCTTTGGCATTTTGACAGTACGCTACGCTTAAGGCAGGAAAGTTTGAGACAAAATAACTCTATAGGTCGTATCCGAAGAACTGTTATTTTCATTTAGACGTGACGTAGGGTGTTTCGACTCCTTGAACATCTACATTGTTTAGAATTGCTTTCATGAAGTTATTAATATTAACACCCTGCACCAAACAGAGATTTAGCAACATGCATATTTATATCGGAGAACAAATGTAATCATTACGAAACGCACACAGTGGCGCCATAACGAACAATGAGAGTCCTACATCGTTCCGACTATTGAATACGTGTTTGTGTGTGTGTGTGTCTATGTCTGTGTATATTATTATGTGTGCGTATGTATGTACAGTTGTCCTCAAAATTATTCATACCCCATTGAAAATAACAGTCTTTGTTAGATTCTTCCTTTGTAAAAGCTATTATGTTGGTACTTCCTGTGTATCTTTTGTCTACTTGTTGCTATGCACAAATCCACAGTTTAGTTGGCTAAACTTCATTTGCATAATAATAGAAAAGTCCAAATGTTATTTTTCCCTCATGTTCAGAATTATTCATACCCCTGACAATACCTCAACAAAAATGTTTTTTCTTCATAGTATCCATTGTTTTCCTTTCCTGAGAATGTGTTAATCTTTGTCCTATAGTTATTTCAAGATGTTCCAATGGATTAAATACCTTTTTTGTTGACCAAATGTTAAACTATTGTCAAACACATAGCATCTTTCCATAAGACTTTAAATAGAGGAAACGTGTTCTGGTCATTCTCAGTTTCTGATCATCATGGCCAAGAAGAAGGAGCTCAGTGAGGACCTACGGCAACGTCTTGTGCGTGGCCACATTGAAGGAAAGGGTTATAAGGCCATTTCGAAGCAATATGATGTCCCTGTGGCAACCGTGCAGAGCATTATCAACAAGCACAAGAAGTTCAATACTGTTAAAAACCTCTGTGGGCGTGGCAGGAAGAGAAAGGTGTCCCCCAAACTTGCCAGGAAAATCTGCCACAACAACCCCCGGACCACAACCAAGGCCCTACTTCGAAAGCTTGACCAGGCAGGGACGAAGGGGTCATGGTCCACTATTGAGCGAGTCTTGCACAGAGGAGGTCTCCATGGACGTAGGCCTCGGAAGACCCCGCTGCTCAGGAAGAAGCATCTGGAGGCTCGCCTAGCCTTTGCTAAAGGTCATCTAAAGCAAGATTCCAGCTTTTGGTCAACCATCCTGTGGTCTGATGAGACATTGCAGCTAAAATAAAACGTATACAGCTATTGTATGAACAGACGATTCAGATCTGAAAAAAAGGGTAAATGAAGTAACCCCTGATGATTTCTTTGGACCATCAAAAAATTACGCCCTATATCGCTTAAAATAAAATTCGACATATCAAGCTCATTCAATCTTACATAAGAAGTTGTTCAGATTACTGACGGATTTGGAGGAATCAAATACAGAAATAGAGATTGAATGGGAGGAGGCGAGAGAAGCTTTAGATGAGGGGGTGATGTAAAAGAAGAAGAAGAAGAAGAAATCTTTCTTTATATGAATATTACCCCCTGGGGGTGGGCCGATCCCGGAGATAATGCAATACCGAGCCAACCCGTGGCTAGGACGGAGCAAGCTCCTATTCCATGGACGAGGTTCAAAAATCAGTTTAATATACAAGCGACTCGGTGAGCCGCGTTTCAGATATCAAGCTGAAAAGAACAGATACTACACATGATCTTAGCCAAAAGGCCGAGAAGCGATGTTGAGAAAAGATATGGAATGGTGGATACTCATGTTTTGAATAGTATTTGTATTGGGTACGCCCATTTCAAGCTTTGGCATTTTGACAGTACGCTACGCTTAAGGCAGGAAAGTTTGAGACAAAATAACTCTATAGGTCGTATCCGAAGAACTATTATTTTCATTTAGACGTGACGTAGGGAGTTTCGACTCCTTGAACACCTACATTGTTTAGAATTGCTTTCATGAGGTTATCAATCTTAACACCCTGCACCGAACAGAGATTTAGCAGCATGCATATTTATATCGGAAAACAAATGTAATCTTTACGGAACGCACACAGTGGCGCCATAACGAACAAAGAGAGTCCTACATTGTTCCGACTATTGTATACGCGTTTGTGTGTGTGTATGTGAGTGTGCGTGTGTGTGTGTGTGTGTGTGTGTGTGTTTGTGTCTGTGTATATACTATGTGTGCGTATGTATATATGTGTATATGTCATCTGAACTATACGGTTATGTGATTTTTGTGTGTATGAAAGGGTCTCGTATTGTTCTATTGTTACAGGGTATCGCAATGTTTTCATTTCAATGAATTTAGGTCTTAAATGATGAATTCCTGTATTGAACCTTCTCTTTAAAATGTTCATTATCCTTGGACATTTGTTATAATATCTACACATATGACAGAACAACATTGTCTGGGTAGGCTGTTCCTTTGGATGTTGCACATTGAATTTGGTTCTCGCCTTCTTCCTTGTTTTGTCCTTCACTTCTTCTGATGATTTCCTATTCCGTCTTTCCGTCTTCTTACATTGTTTTGACCTGCTTTCTTCCATACATTTGTCCTTTCTTTTTTATTTTTCAAAAGGGGGAGAGGGGTGTATTCCATTTTAACGAAATCGTTCACTCAAACAAACTTATCTTGGGAACAGCTACGTTGGTCCCTCCCTGATGATTTCTTTGGATCATCAAAAAATTACGCCCTATATCGCTTAAAATAAAATTCGACATATCAAGCTCTTTCAATCTTACATAAGAAGTTGTTTAGATCACTGACGGATTTGGAGAAATCAAATACAGAAATAGAGATAGAATGGGAGGAGGTGAGAGAAGCTTTAGATGAAGGGGAGATGTAAAAGAAGAAAAAGAAATCTTTCTTTATATGAATATAACCCCCGAGGGGTGGGCCGATCCCGGAGATAATGCAATACCGGGCCAACCCGTGGCTAGGACGGAGCAAGCTCCTATTCCATGGCCGAGGTTCAAAAATCAGTTTAATATACAAGCGACTCGGTGAGCCGCGTTTCAGATATCAAGCTGAAAAGAACAGATACTACACATGATCTTAGCCAAAAGGCCGAGAAGCGATGTTGAGAAAAGATATGGAATGGTGGATACTCATGTTTTGAATAGTATTTGTATTGGGTACGCCCATTTCAAGCTTTGGCATTTTGACAGTACGCTACGCTTAAGGCAGGAAAGTTTGAGACAAAATTACTCTATAGGTCGTATCCGAAGAACTATTATTTTCATTTAGACGTGACGTAGGGAGTTTCGACTCCTTGAACATCTACATTGTTTAGAATTGCTTTCATGAAGTTATCAATCTTAACACCCTGCACCGAACAGAGATTTAGCAGCATGCATATTTATATCGGAAAACAAATGTAATCATTACGGAACGCACACAGTGGCGCCATAACGAACAATGAGAGTCCTACATTGTTCCGACTATTGAATACGCGTTTGTGTGTGTGTGTGTGTGTGTGTGTGTATGTGTATGTGTGTGTCCGTGTATATACTATGTGTGTGTATGTATGTATTTGTGTATATGTCATCAGAACTATACTTTTACTAATGGTTTGTTTGATTAATTGTAATGATTAAGTGAAATATTATCTTAACCGCCCATCTGCCTTTCTATTGTTTTTTTTTCAAGTTCAACAGTTGTGCTTCATTGCAGTTAAAATAAAACGTATACAGCTATTGTATGAACAGACGATTCAGATCTGAAAAAAAAGGGTAAATGAAGTAACGTGGGTGCAGTTCGGTTTGATGTGTACGTGTATGTGACTTTTGTGTGTATATGTGTGTATGCCAGAATGACATTGTCTGGTTAGAATGTTCCTTTGGATGTAACACATTGAATTTGGTTCTCGCCTTCTTCCTAATTGTTTTGTCCTTCACTTCTTCTGATGATTTCCTATTCCGTCTTTCCGTCTTCTTACATTGTTTTGACCTGCTTTCTTCCATACATTTGTCCTTTCTTTTTTATTTTTCAAAAGGGGGAGAGGGGTGTATTCCATTTTAACGAAATCGTTCACTCAAACAAACTTATCTTGGGAACAGCTACGTTGGTCCCTACCTGATAATTACTTTGGATCATCAAAAAATTACGCCCTATATCGCTTAAAATAAAATTCGACATATCAAGCTCTTTCAATCTTACATAAGAAGTTGTTTAGATCACTGACGGATTTGGAGGAATCAAATACAGAAATAGAGATAGAATGGGAGGAGGTGAGAGAAGCTTTAGATGAGGGGGAGATGTAAAAGAAGAAGAAGAAGAAATCTTTCTTTATATGAATATTACCCCCGGGGGGTGGGCCGATCCCGGAGATAATGCAATACCGGGCCAACCCGTGGCTAGGACGGAGCAAGCTCCTATTCCATGGCCGAGGTTCAAAAATCAGTTTAATATACAAGCGACTCGGTGAGCCGCGTTTCAGATATCAAGCTGAAAAGAACAGATACTACACATGATCTTAGCCAAAAGGCCGAGAAGCGATGTTGAGAAAAGATATGGAATGGTGGATACTCATGTTTTGAGTAGTATTTGTATTGGGTACGCCCATTTCTAGCTTTGGCATTTTGACAGTACGCTACGCTTAAGGCAGGAAAGTTTGAGACAAAATTACTCTATAGGTCGTATCCGAAGAACTATTATTTTCATTTAGACGTGACGTAGGGTGTTTCGACTCCTTGAACATCTACATTGTTTAGAATTGCTTTCATGAAGTTATTAATATTAACACCCTGCACCAAACAGAGATTTAGCAACATGCATATTTATATCGGAGAACAAATGTAATCATTACGAAACGCACACAGTGGCGCCATAACGAACAATGAGAGTCCTACATCGTTCCGACTATTGAATACGTGTTTGTGTGTGTGTGTGTCTATGTCTGTGTATATTATTATGTGTGCGTATGTATGTACAGTTGTCCTCAAAATTATTCATACCCCATTGAAAATAACAGTCTTTGTTAGATTCTTCCTTTGTAAAAGCTATTATGTTGGTACTTCCTGTGTATCTTTTGTCTACTTGTTGCTATGCACAAATCCACAGTTTAGTTGGCTAAACTTCATTTGCATAATAATAGAAAAGTCCAAATGTTATTTTTCCCTCATGTTCAGAATTATTCATACCCCTGACAATACCTCAACAAAAATGTTTTTTCTTCATAGTATCCATTGTTTTCCTTTCCTGAGAATGTGTTAATCTTTGTCCTATAGTTATTTCAAGATGTTCCAATGGATTAAATACCTTTTTTGTTGACCAAATGTTAAACTATTGTCAAACACATAGCATCTTTCCATAAGACTTTAAATAGAGGAAACGTGTTCTGGTCATTCTCAGTTTCTGATCATCATGGCCAAGAAGAAGGAGCTCAGTGAGGACCTACGGCAACGTCTTGTGCGTGGCCACATTGAAGGAAAGGGTTATAAGGCCATTTCGAAGCAATATGATGTCCCTGTGGCAACCGTGCAGAGCATTATCAACAAGCACAAGAAGTTCAATACTGTTAAAAACCTCTGTGGGCGTGGCAGGAAGAGAAAGGTGTCCCCCAAACTTGCCAGGAAAATCTGCCACAACAACCCCCGGACCACAACCAAGGCCCTACTTCGAAAGCTTGACCAGGCAGGGACGAAGGGGTCATGGTCCACTATTGAGCGAGTCTTGCACAGAGGAGGTCTCCATGGACGTAGGCCTCGGAAGACCCCGCTGCTCAGGAAGAAGCATCTGGAGGCTCGCCTAGCCTTTGCTAAAGGTCATCTAAAGCAAGATTCCAGCTTTTGGTCAACCATCCTGTGGTCTGATGAGACATTGCAGCTAAAATAAAACGTATACAGCTATTGTATGAACAGACGATTCAGATCTGAAAAAAAGGGTAAATGAAGTAACCCCTGATGATTTCTTTGGACCATCAAAAAATTACGCCCTATATCGCTTAAAATAAAATTCGACATATCAAGCTCATTCAATCTTACATAAGAAGTTGTTCAGATTACTGACGGATTTGGAGGAATCAAATACAGAAATAGAGATTGAATGGGAGGAGGCGAGAGAAGCTTTAGATGAGGGGGTGATGTAAAAGAAGAAGAAGAAGAAATCTTTCTTTATATGAATATTACCCCCTGGGGGTGGGCCGATCCCGGAGATAATGCAATACCGAGCCAACCCGTGGCTAGGACGGAGCAAGCTCCTATTCCATGGACGAGGTTCAAAAATCAGTTTAATATACAAGCGACTCGGTGAGCCGCGTTTCAGATATCAAGCTGAAAAGAACAGATACTACACATGATCTTAGCCAAAAGGCCGAAAAGCGATGTTGAGAAAAGATATGGAATGGTGGATACTCATGTTTTGAATAGTATTTGTATTGGGTACGCCCATTTCAAGCTTTGGCATTTTGACAGTACGCTACGCTTAAGGCAGGAAAGTTTGAGACAAAATAACTCTATAGGTCGTATCCGAAGAACTATTATTTTCATTTAGACGTGACGTAGGGAGTTTCGACTCCTTGAACACCTACATTGTTTAGAATTGCTTTCATGAGGTTATCAATCTTAACACCCTGCACCGAACAGAGATTTAGCAGCATGCATATTTATATCGGAAAACAAATGTAATCTTTACGGAACGCACACAGTGGCGCCATAACGAACAATGAGAGTCCTACATTGTTCCGACTATTGTATACGCGTTTGTGTGTGTGTATGTGAGTGTGCGTGTGTGTGTGTGTGTGTGTGTGTGTGTTTGTGTCTGTGTATATACTATGTGTGCGTATGTATATATGTGTATATGTCATCTGAACTATACGGTTATGTGATTTTTGTGTGTATGAAAGGGTCTCGTATTGTTCTATTGTTACAGGGTATCGCAATGTTTTCATTTCAATGAATTTAGGTCTTAAATGATGAATTCCTGTATTGAACCTTCTCTTTAAAATGTTCATTATCCTTGGACATTTGTTATAATATCTACACATATGACAGAACAACATTGTCTGGGTAGGCTGTTCCTTTGGATGTTGCACATTGAATTTGGTTCTCGCCTTCTTCCTTGTTTTGTCCTTCACTTCTTCTGATGATTTCCTATTCCGTCTTTCCGTCTTCTTACATTGTTTTGACCTGCTTTCTTCCATACATTTGTCCTTTCTTTTTTATTTTTCAAAAGGGGGAGAGGGGTGTATTCCATTTTAACGAAATCGTTCACTCAAACAAACTTATCATGGGAACAGAGCTACGTTGGTCCCTCCCTGATGATTTCTTTGGACCATCAAAAAATTACGCCCTATATCGCTTAAAATAAAATTCGACATATCAAGCTCTTTCAATCTTACATAAGAAGTTGTTTAGATCACTGACGGATTTGGAGAAATCAAATACAGAAATAGAGATAGAATGGGAGGAGGTGAGAGAAGCTTTAGATGAAGGGGAGATGTAAAAGAAGAAAAAGAAATCTTTCTTTATATGAATATAACCCCCGAGGGGTGGGCCGATCCCGGAGATAATGCAATACCGGGCCAACCCGTGGCTAGGACGGAGCAAGCTCCTATTCCATGGCCGAGGTTCAAAAATCAGTTTAATATACAAGCGACTCGGTGAGCCGCGTTTCAGATATCAAGCTGAAAAGAACAGATACTACACATGATCTTAGCCAAAAGGCCGAGAAGCGATGTTGAGAAAAGATATGGAATGGTGGATACTCATGTTTTGAATAGTATTTGTATTGGGTACGCCCATTTCAAGCTTTGGCATTTTGACAGTACGCTACGCTTAAGGCAGGAAAGTTTGAGACAAAATTACTCTATAGGTCGTATCCGAAGAACTATTATTTTCATTTAGACGTGACGTAGGGTGTTTCGACTCCTTGAACATCTACATTGTTTAGAATTGCTTTCATGAAGTTATCAATCTTAACACCCTGCACCGAACAGAGATTTAGCAGCATGCATATTTATATCGGAAAACAAATGTAATCATTACGGAACGCACACAGTGGCGCCATAACGAACAATGAGAGTCCTACATTGTTCCGACTATTGAATACGCGTTTGTGTGTGTGTGTGTGTGTGTGTGTATGTGTATGTGTGTGTCCGTGTATATACTATGTGTGTGTATGTATGTATTTGTGTATATGTCATCAGAACTATACTTTTACTAATGGTTTGTTTGATTAATTGTAATGATTAAGTGAAATATTATCTTAACCGCCCATCTGCCTTTCTATTGTTTTTTTTTCAAGTTCAACAGTTGTGCTTCATTGCAGTTAAAATAAAACGTATACAGCTATTGTATGAACAGACGATTCAGATCTGAAAAAAAAGGGTAAATGAAGTAACGTGGGTGCAGTTCGGTTTGATGTGTACGTGTATGTGACTTTTGTGTGTATATGTGTGTATGCCAGAATGACATTGTCTGGTTAGAATGTTCCTTTGGATGTAACACATTGAATTTGGTTCTCGCCTTCTTCCTAATTGTTTTGTCCTTCACTTCTTCTGATGATTTCCTATTCCGTCTTTCCGTCTTCTTACATTGTTTTGACCTGCTTTCTTCCATACATTTGTCCTTTCTTTTTTATTTTTCAAAAGGGGGAGAGGGGTGTATTCCATTTTAACGAAATCGTTCACTCAAACAAACTTATCTTGGGAACAGCTACGTTGGTCCCTACCTGATAATTACTTTGGATCATCAAAAAATTACGCCCTATATCGCTTAAAATAAAATTCGACATATCAAGCTCTTTCAATCTTACATAAGAAGTTGTTTAGATCACTGACGGATTTGGAGGAATCAAATACAGAAATAGAGATAGAATGGGAGGAGGTGAGAGAAGCTTTAGATGAGGGGGAGATGTAAAAGAAGAAGAAGAAGAAATCTTTCTTTATATGAATATTACCCCCGGGGGGTGGGCCGATCCCGGAGATAATGCAATACCGGGCCAACCCGTGGCTAGGACGGAGCAAGCTCCTATTCCATGGCCGAGGTTCAAAAATCAGTTTAATATACAAGCGACTCGGTGAGCCGCGTTTCAGATATCAAGCTGAAAAGAACAGATACTACACATGATCTTAGCCAAAAGGCCGAGAAGCGATGTTGAGAAAAGATATGGAATGGTGGATACTCATGTTTTGAGTAGTATTTGTATTGGGTACGCCCATTTCTAGCTTTGGCATTTTGACAGTACGCTACGCTTAAGGCAGGAAAGTTTGAGACAAAATAACTCTATAGGTCGTATCCGAAGAACTGTTATTTTCATTTAGACGTGACGTAGGGTGTTTCGACTGCTTGAACATCTACATTGTTTAGAATTGCTTTCATGAAGTTATTAATATTAACACCCTGCACCAAACAGAGATTTAGCAACATGCATATTTATATCGGAGAACAAATGTAATCATTACGAAACGCACACAGTGGCGCCATAACGAACAATGAGAGTCCTACATCGTTCCGACTATTGAATACGTGTTTGTGTGTGTGTGTGTCTATGTCTGTGTATATTATTATGTGTGCGTATGTATGTACAGTTGTCCTCAAAATTATTCATACCCCATTGAAAATAACAGTCTTTGTTAGATTCTTCCTTTGTAAAAGCTATTATGTTGGTACTTCCTGTGTATCTTTTGTCTACTTGTTGCTTTGCACAAATCCACAGTTTAGTTGGCTAAACTTCATTTGCATAATAATAGAAAAGTCCAAAAGTTATTTTTCCCTCATGTTCAGAATTATTCATACCCCTGACAATACCTCAACAAAAATGTTCTTTCTTCATAGTATCCATTGTTTTCCTTTCCTGAGAATGTGTTAATCTTTGTCCTATAGTTATTTCAAGATGTTCCAATGGATTAAATACCTTTTTTGTTGACCAAATGTTAAACTATTGTCAAACACATAGCATCTTTCCATAAGACTTTAAATAGAGGAAACGTGTTCTGGTCATTCTCAGTTTCTGATCATCATGGCCAAGAAGAAGGAGCTCAGTGAGGACCTACGGCAACGTCTTGTGCGTGGCCACATTGAAGGAAAGGGTTATAAGGCCATTTCGAAGCAATATTATGTCCCTGTGGCAACCGTGCAGAGCATTATCAACAAGCACAAGAAGTTCAATACTGTTAAAAACCTCTGTGGGCGTGGCAGGAAGAGAAAGGTGTCCCCCAAACTTGCCAGGAAAATCTGCCGAGAGGTCAACAACAACCCCCGGACCACAACCAAGGCCCTACTTCGAAAGCTTGACCAGGCAGGGACGAAGGGGTCATGGTCCACTATTGAGCGAGTCTTGCACAGAGGAGGTCTCCATGGACGTAGGCCTCGGAAGACCCCGCTGCTCAGGAAGAAGCATCTGGAGGCTCGCCTAGCCTTTGCTAAAGGTCATCTAAAGCAAGATTCCAGCTTTTGGTCAACCATCCTGTGGTCTGATGAGACATTGCAGCTAAAATAAAACGTATACAGCTATTGTATGAACAGACGATTCAGATCTGAAAAAAAGGGTAAATGAAGTAACCCCTGATGATTTCTTTGGACCATCAAAAAATTACGCCCTATATCGCTTAAAATAAAATTCGACATATCAAGCTCATTCAATCTTACATAAGAAGTTGTTCAGATTACTGACGGATTTGGAGGAATCAAATACAGAAATAGAGATTGAATGGGAGGAGGCGAGAGAAGCTTTAGATGAGGGGGTGATGTAAAAGAAGAAGAAGAAGAAATCTTTCTTTATATGAATATTACCCCCTGGGGGTGGGCCGATCCCGGAGATAATGCAATACCGAGCCAACCCGTGGCTAGGACGGAGCAAGCTCCTATTCCATGGACGAGGTTCAAAAATCAGTTTAATATACAAGCGACTCGGTGAGCCGCGTTTCAGATATCAAGCTGAAAAGAACAGATACTACACATGATCTTAGCCAAAAGGCCGAAAAGCGATGTTGAGAAAAGATATGGAATGGTGGATACTCATGTTTTGAATAGTATTTGTATTGGGTACGCCCATTTCAAGCTTTGGCATTTTGACAGTACGCTACGCTTAAGGCAGGAAAGTTTGAGACAAAATAACTCTATAGGTCGTATCCGAAGAACTATTATTTTCATTTAGACGTGACGTAGGGAGTTTCGACTCCTTGAACACCTACATTGTTTAGAATTGCTTTCATGAGGTTATCAATCTTAACACCCTGCACCGAACAGAGATTTAGCAGCATGCATATTTATATCGGAAAACAAATGTAATCTTTACGGAACGCACACAGTGGCGCCATAACGAACAATGAGAGTCCTACATTGTTCCGACTATTGTATACGCGTTTGTGTGTGTGTATGTGAGTGTGCGTGTGTGTGTGTGTGTGTGTGTGTGTGTGTGTGTGTGTGTGTTTGTGTCTGTGTATATACTATGTGTGCGTATGTATATATGTGTATATGTCATCTGAACTATACGGTTATGTGATTTTTGTGTGTATGAAAGGGTCTCGTATTGTTCTATTGTTACAGGGTATCGCAATGTTTTCATTTCAATGAATTTAGGTCTTAAATGATGAATTCCTGTATTGAACCTTCTCTTTAAAATGTTCATTATCCTTGGACATTTGTTATAATATCTACACATATGACAGAACAACATTGTCTGGGTAGGCTGTTCCTTTGGATGTTGCACATTGAATTTGGTTCTCGCCTTCTTCCTTGTTTTGTCCTTCACTTCTTCTGATGATTTCCTATTCCGTCTTTCCGTCTTCTTACATTGTTTTGACCTGCTTTCTTCCATACATTTGTCCTTTCTTTTTTATTTTTCAAAAGGGGGAGAGGGGTGTATTCCATTTTAACGAAATCGTTCACTCAAACAAACTTATCTTGGGAACAGCTACGTTGGTCCCTCCCTGATGATTTCTTTGGACCATCAAAAAATTACGCCCTATATCGCTTAAAATAAAATTCGACATATCAAGCTCTTTCAATCTTACATAAGAAGTTGTTTAGATCACTGACGGATTTGGAGAAATCAAATACAGAAATAGAGATAGAATGGGAGGAGGTGAGAGAAGCTTTAGATGAAGGGGAGATGTAAAAGAAGAAAAAGAAATCTTTCTTTATATGAATATAACCCCCGAGGGGTGGGCCGATCCCGGAGATAATGCAATACCGGGCCAACCCGTGGCTAGGACGGAGCAAGCTCCTATTCCATGGCCGAGGTTCAAAAATCAGTTTAATATACAAGCGACTCGGTGAGCCGCGTTTCAGATATCAAGCTGAAAAGAACAGATACTACACATGATCTTAGCCAAAAGGCCGAGAAGCGATGTTGAGAAAAGATATGGAATGGTGGATACTCATGTTTTGAGTAGTATTTGTATTGAGTACGCCCATTTCAAGCTTTGGCATTTTGACAGTACGCTACGCTTAAGGCAGGAAAGTTTGAGACAAAATTACTCTATAGGTCGTATCCGAAGAACTATTATTTTCATTTAGACGTGACGTAGGGTGTTTCGACTCCTTGAACATCTACATTGTTTAGAATTGCTTTCATGAAGTTATCAATCTTAACACCCTGCACCGAACAGAGATTTAGCAGCATGCATATTTATATCGGAAAACAAATGTAATCATTACGGAACGCACACAGTGGCGCCATAACGAACAATGAGAGTCCTACATTGTTCCGACTATTGAATACGCGTTTGTGTGTGTGTGTGTGTGTGTGTGTGTATGTGTATGTGTGTGTCCGTGTATATACTATGTGTGTGTATGTATGTATTTGTGTATATGTCATCAGAACTATACTTTTACTAATGGTTTGTTTGATTAATTGTAATGATTAAGTGAAATATTATCTTAACCGCCCATCTGCCTTTCTATTGTTTTTTTTTTCAAGTTCAACAGTTGTGCTTCATTGCAGTTAAAATAAAACGTATACAGCTATTGTATGAACAGACGATTCAGATCTGAAAAAAAAGGGTAAATGAAGTAACGTGGGTGCAGTTCGGTTTGATGCGTACGTGTATGTGACTTTTGTGTGTATATGTGTGTATGCCAGAATGACATTGTCTGGTTAGAATGTTCCTTTGGATGTAACACATTGAATTTGGTTCTCGCCTTCTTCCTAATTGTTTTGTCCTTCACTTCTTCTGATGATTTCCTATTCCGTCTTTCCGTCTTCTTACATTGTTTTGACCTGCTTTCTTCCATACATTTGTCCTTTCTTTTTTATTTTTCAAAAGGGGGAGAGGGGTGTATTCCATTTTAACGAAATCGTTCACTCAAACAAACTTATCTTGGGAACAGCTACGTTGGTCCCTACCTGATAATTACTTTGGATCATCAAAAAATTACGCCCTATATCGCTTAAAATAAAATTCGACATATCAAGCTCTTTCAATCTTACATAAGAAGTTGTTTAGATCACTGACGGATTTGGAGGAATCAAATACAGAAATAGAGATAGAATGGGAGGAGGTGAGAGAAGCTTTAGATGAGGGGGAGATGTAAAAGAAGAAGAAGAAGAAATCTTTCTTTATATGAATATTACCCCCGGGGGGTGGGCCGATCCCGGAGATAATGCAATACCGGGCCAACCCGTGGCTAGGACGGAGCAAGCTCCTATTCCATGGCCGAGGTTCAAAAATCAGTTTAATATACAAGCGACTCGGTGAGCCGCGTTTCAGATATCAAGCTGAAAAGAACAGATACTACACATGATCTTAGCCAAAAGGCCGAGAAGCGATGTTGAGAAAAGATATGGAATGGTGGATACTCATGTTTTGAGTAGTATTTGTATTGGGTACGCCCATTTCTAGCTTTGGCATTTTGACAGTACGCTACGCTTAAGGCAGGAAAGTTTGAGACAAAATAACTCTATAGGTCGTATCCGAAGAACTGTTATTTTCATTTAGACGTGACGTAGGGTGTTTCGACTCCTTGAACATCTACATTGTTTAGAATTGCTTTCATGAAGTTATTAATATTAACACCCTGCACCAAACAGAGATTTAGCAACATGCATATTTATATCGGAGAACAAATGTAATCATTACGAAACGCACGCAGTGGCGCCATAACGAACAATGAGAGTCCTACATCGTTCCGACTATTGAATACGTGTTTGTGTGTGTGTGTGTCTATGTCTGTGTATATTATTATGTGTGCGTATGTATGTACAGTTGTCCTCAAAATTATTCATACCCCATTGAAAATAACAGTCTTTGTTAGATTCTTCCTTTGTAAAAGCTATTATGTTGGTACTTCCTGTGTATCTTTTGTCTACTTGTTGCTTTGCACAAATCCACAGTTTAGTTGGCTAAACTTCATTTGCATAATAATAGAAAAGTCCAAAAGTTATTTTTCCCTCATGTTCAGAATTATTCATACCCCTGACAATACCTCAACAAAAATGTTCTTTCTTCATAGTATCCATTGTTTTCCTTTCCTGAGAATGTGTTAATCTTTGTCCTATAGTTATTTCAAGATGTTCCAATGGATTAAATACCTTTTTTGTTGACCAAATGTTAAACTATTGTCAAACACATAGCATCTTTCCATAAGACTTTAAATAGAGGAAACGTGTTCTGGTCATTCTCAGTTTCTGATCATCATGGCCAAGAAGAAGGAGCTCAGTGAGGACCTACGGCAACGTCTTGTGCGTGGCCACATTGAAGGAAAGGGTTATAAGGCCATTTCGAAGCAATATTATGTCCCTGTGGCAACCGTGCAGAGCATTATCAACAAGCACAAGAAGTTCAATACTGTTAAAAACCTCTGTGGGCGTGGCAGGAAGAGAAAGGTGTCCCCCAAACTTGCCAGGAAAATCTGCCGAGAGGTCAACAACAACCCCCGGACCACAACCAAGGCCCTACTTCGAAAGCTTGACCAGGCAGGGACGAAGGGGTCATGGTCCACTATTGAGCGAGTCTTGCACAGAGGAGGTCTCCATGGACGTAGGCCTCGGAAGACCCCGCTGCTCAGGAAGAAGCATCTGGAGGCTCGCCTAGCCTTTGCTAAAGGTCATCTAAAGCAAGATTCCAGCTTTTGGTCAACCATCCTGTGGTCTGATGAGACATTGCAGCTAAAATAAAACGTATACAGCTATTGTATGAACAGACGATTCAGATCTGAAAAAAAGGGTAAATGAAGTAACCCCTGATGATTTCTTTGGACCATCAAAAAATTACGCCCTATATCGCTTAAAATAAAATTCGACATATCAAGCTCATTCAATCTTACATAAGAAGTTGTTCAGATTACTGACGGATTTGGAGGAATCAAATACAGAAATAGAGATTGAATGGGAGGAGGCGAGAGAAGCTTTAGATGAGGGGGTGATGTAAAAGAAGAAGAAGAAGAAATCTTTCTTTATATGAATATTACCCCCTGGGGGTGGGCCGATCCCGGAGATAATGCAATACCGAGCCAACCCGTGGCTAGGACGGAGCAAGCTCCTATTCCATGGACGAGGTTCAAAAATCAGTTTAATATACAAGCGACTCGGTGAGCCGCGTTTCAGATATCAAGCTGAAAAGAACAGATACTACACATGATCTTAGCCAAAAGGCCGAAAAGCGATGTTGAGAAAAGATATGGAATGGTGGATACTCATGTTTTGAATAGTATTTGTATTGGGTACGCCCATTTCAAGCTTTGGCATTTTGACAGTACGCTACGCTTAAGGCAGGAAAGTTTGAGACAAAATAACTCTATAGGTCGTATCCGAAGAACTATTATTTTCATTTAGACGTGACGTAGGGAGTTTCGACTCCTTGAACACCTACATTGTTTAGAATTGCTTTCATGAGGTTATCAATCTTAACACCCTGCACCGAACAGAGATTTAGCAGCATGCATATTTATATCGGAAAACAAATGTAATCTTTACGGAACGCACACAGTGGCGCCATAACGAACAATGAGAGTCCTACATTGTTCCGACTATTGTATACGCGTTTGTGTGTGTGTATGTGAGTGTGCGTGTGTGTGTGTGTGTGTGTGTGTGTGTGTGTGTGTGTGTGTTTGTGTCTGTGTATATACTATGTGTGCGTATGTATATATGTGTATATGTCATCTGAACTATACGGTTATGTGATTTTTGTGTGTATGAAAGGGTCTCGTATTGTTCTATTGTTACAGGGTATCGCAATGTTTTCATTTCAATGAATTTAGGTCTTAAATGATGAATTCCTGTATTGAACCTTCTCTTTAAAATGTTCATTATCCTTGGACATTTGTTATAATATCTACACATATGACAGAACAACATTGTCTGGGTAGGCTGTTCCTTTGGATGTTGCACATTGAATTTGGTTCTCGCCTTCTTCCTTGTTTTGTCCTTCACTTCTTCTGATGATTTCCTATTCCGTCTTTCCGTCTTCTTACATTGTTTTGACCTGCTTTCTTCCATACATTTGTCCTTTCTTTTTTATTTTTCAAAAGGGGGAGAGGGGTGTATTCCATTTTAACGAAATCGTTCACTCAAACAAACTTATCTTGGGAACAGCTACGTTGGTCCCTCCCTGATGATTTCTTTGGACCATCAAAAAATTACGCCCTATATCGCTTAAAATAAAATTCGACATATCAAGCTCTTTCAATCTTACATAAGAAGTTGTTTAGATCACTGACGGATTTGGAGAAATCAAATACAGAAATAGAGATAGAATGGGAGGAGGTGAGAGAAGCTTTAGATGAAGGGGAGATGTAAAAGAAGAAAAAGAAATCTTTCTTTATATGAATATAACCCCCGAGGGGTGGGCCGATCCCGGAGATAATGCAATACCGGGCCAACCCGTGGCTAGGACGGAGCAAGCTCCTATTCCATGGCCGAGGTTCAAAAATCAGTTTAATATACAAGCGACTCGGTGAGCCGCGTTTCAGATATCAAGCTGAAAAGAACAGATACTACACATGATCTTAGCCAAAAGGCCGAGAAGCGATGTTGAGAAAAGATATGGAATGGTGGATACTCATGTTTTGAGTAGTATTTGTATTGAGTACGCCCATTTCAAGCTTTGGCATTTTGACAGTACGCTACGCTTAAGGCAGGAAAGTTTGAGACAAAATTACTCTATAGGTCGTATCCGAAGAACTATTATTTTCATTTAGACGTGACGTAGGGTGTTTCGACTCCTTGAACATCTACATTGTTTAGAATTGCTTTCATGAAGTTATCAATCTTAACACCCTGCACCGAACAGAGATTTAGCAGCATGCATATTTATATCGGAAAACAAATGTAATCATTACGGAACGCACACAGTGGCGCCATAACGAACAATGAGAGTCCTACATTGTTCCGACTATTGAATACGCGTTTGTGTGTGTGTGTGTGTGTGTGTGTGTATGTGTATGTGTGTGTCCGTGTATATACTATGTGTGTGTATGTATGTATTTGTGTATATGTCATCAGAACTATACTTTTACTAATGGTTTGTTTGATTAATTGTAATGATTAAGTGAAATATTATCTTAACCGCCCATCTGCCTTTCTATTGTTTTTTTTTTCAAGTTCAACAGTTGTGCTTCATTGCAGTTAAAATAAAACGTATACAGCTATTGTATGAACAGACGATTCAGATCTGAAAAAAAAGGGTAAATGAAGTAACGTGGGTGCAGTTCGGTTTGAT
Source organism: Arbacia lixula (assembly GCA_963669155.1). Classification (NCBI taxonomy): domain Eukaryota; kingdom Metazoa; phylum Echinodermata; class Echinoidea; order Arbacioida; family Arbaciidae; genus Arbacia; species Arbacia lixula. Next base: position 4,100,636 of record OZ022582.1, on the reverse strand, counting down.
GCGTACGTGTATGTGACTTTTGTGTGTATATGTGTGTATGCCAGAATGACATTGTCTGGTTAGAATGTTCCTTTGGATGTAACACATTGAATTTGGTTCTCGCCTTCTTCCTAATTGTTTTGTCCTTCACTTCTTCTGATGATTTCCTATTCCGTCTTTCCGTCTTCTTACATTGTTTTGACCTGCTTTCTTCCATACATTTGTCCTTTCTTTTTTATTTTTCAAAAGGGGGAGAGGGGTGTATTCCATTTTAACGAAATCGTTCACTCAAACAAACTTATCTTGGGAACAGCTACGTTGGTCCCTACCTGATAATTACTTTGGATCATCAAAAAATTACGCCCTATATCGCTTAAAATAAAATTCGACATATCAAGCTCTTTCAATCTTACATAAGAAGTTGTTTAGATCACTGACGGATTTGGAGGAATCAAATACAGAAATAGAGATAGAATGGGAGGAGGTGAGAGAAGCTTTAGATGAGGGGGAGATGTAAAAGAAGAAGAAGAAGAAATCTTTCTTTATATGAATATTACCCCCGGGGGGTGGGCCGATCCCGGAGATAATGCAATACCGGGCCAACCCGTGGCTAGGACGGAGCAAGCTCCTATTCCATGGCCGAGGTTCAAAAATCAGTTTAATATACAAGCGACTCGGTGAGCCGCGTTTCAGATATCAAGCTGAAAAGAACAGATACTACACATGATCTTAGCCAAAAGGCCGAGAAGCGATGTTGAGAAAAGATATGGAATGGTGGATACTCATGTTTTGAGTAGTATTTGTATTGGGTACGCCCATTTCTAGCTTTGGCATTTTGACAGTACGCTACGCTTAAGGCAGGAAAGTTTGAGACAAAATAACTCTATAGGTCGTATCCGAAGAACTGTTATTTTCATTTAGACGTGACGTAGGGTGTTTCGACTGCTTGAACATCTACATTGTTTAGAATTGCTTTCATGAAGTTATTAATATTAACACCCTGCACCAAACAGAGATTTAGCAACATGCATATTTATATCGGAGAACAAATGTAATCATTACGAAACGCACACAGTGGCGCCATAACGAACAATGAGAGTCCTACATCGTTCCGACTATTGAATACGTGTTTGTGTGTGTGTGTGTCTATGTCTGTGTATATTATTATGTGTGCGTATGTATGTACAGTTGTCCTCAAAATTATTCATACCCCATTGAAAATAACAGTCTTTGTTAGATTCTTCCTTTGTAAAAGCTATTATGTTGGTACTTCCTGTGTATCTTTTGTCTACTTGTTGCTTTGCACAAATCCACAGTTTAGTTGGCTAAACTTCATTTGCATAATAATAGAAAAGTCCAAAAGTTATTTTTCCCTCATGTTCAGAATTATTCATACCCCTGACAATACCTCAACAAAAATGTTCTTTCTTCATAGTATCCATTGTTTTCCTTTCCTGAGAATGTGTTAATCTTTGTCCTATAGTTATTTCAAGATGTTCCAATGGATTAAATACCTTTTTTGTTGACCAAATGTTAAACTATTGTCAAACACATAGCATCTTTCCATAAGACTTTAAATAGAGGAAACGTGTTCTGGTCATTCTCAGTTTCTGATCATCATGGCCAAGAAGAAGGAGCTCAGTGAGGACCTACGGCAACGTCTTGTGCGTGGCCACATTGAAGGAAAGGGTTATAAGGCCATTTCGAAGCAATATTATGTCCCTGTGGCAACCGTGCAGAGCATTATCAACAAGCACAAGAAGTTCAATACTGTTAAAAACCTCTGTGGGCGTGGCAGGAAGAGAAAGGTGTCCCCCAAACTTGCCAGGAAAATCTGCCGAGAGGTCAACAACAACCCCCGGACCACAACCAAGGCCCTACTTCGAAAGCTTGACCAGGCAGGGACGAAGGGGTCATGGTCCACTATTGAGCGAGTCTTGCACAGAGGAGGTCTCCATGGACGTAGGCCTCGGAAGACCCCGCTGCTCAGGAAGAAGCATCTGGAGGCTCGCCTAGCCTTTGCTAAAGGTCATCTAAAGCAAGATTCCAGCTTTTGGTCAACCATCCTGTGGTCTGATGAGACATTGCAGCTAAAATAAAACGTATACAGCTATTGTATGAACAGACGATTCAGATCTGAAAAAAAGGGTAAATGAAGTAACCCCTGATGATTTCTTTGGACCATCAAAAAATTACGCCCTATATCGCTTAAAATAAAATTCGACATATCAAGCTCATTCAATCTTACATAAGAAGTTGTTCAGATTACTGACGGATTTGGAGGAATCAAATACAGAAATAGAGATTGAATGGGAGGAGGCGAGAGAAGCTTTAGATGAGGGGGTGATGTAAAAGAAGAAGAAGAAGAAATCTTTCTTTATATGAATATTACCCCCTGGGGGTGGGCCGATCCCGGAGATAATGCAATACCGAGCCAACCCGTGGCTAGGACGGAGCAAGCTCCTATTCCATGGACGAGGTTCAAAAATCAGTTTAATATACAAGCGACTCGGTGAGCCGCGTTTCAGATATCAAGCTGAAAAGAACAGATACTACACATGATCTTAGCCAAAAGGCCGAAAAGCGATGTTGAGAAAAGATATGGAATGGTGGATACTCATGTTTTGAATAGTATTTGTATTGGGTACGCCCATTTCAAGCTTTGGCATTTTGACAGTACGCTACGCTTAAGGCAGGAAAGTTTGAGACAAAATAACTCTATAGGTCGTATCCGAAGAACTATTATTTTCATTTAGACGTGACGTAGGGAGTTTCGACTCCTTGAACACCTACATTGTTTAGAATTGCTTTCATGAGGTTATCAATCTTAACACCCTGCACCGAACAGAGATTTAGCAGCATGCATATTTATATCGGAAAACAAATGTAATCTTTACGGAACGCACACAGTGGCGCCATAACGAACAATGAGAGTCCTACATTGTTCCGACTATTGTATACGCGTTTGTGTGTGTGTATGTGAGTGTGCGTGTGTGTGTGTGTGTGTGTGTGTGTGTGTGTGTGTGTGTGTTTGTGTCTGTGTATATACTATGTGTGCGTATGTATATATGTGTATATGTCATCTGAACTATACGGTTATGTGATTTTTGTGTGTATGAAAGGGTCTCGTATTGTTCTATTGTTACAGGGTATCGCAATGTTTTCATTTCAATGAATTTAGGTCTTAAATGATGAATTCCTGTATTGAACCTTCTCTTTAAAATGTTCATTATCCTTGGACATTTGTTATAATATCTACACATATGACAGAACAACATTGTCTGGGTAGGCTGTTCCTTTGGATGTTGCACATTGAATTTGGTTCTCGCCTTCTTCCTTGTTTTGTCCTTCACTTCTTCTGATGATTTCCTATTCCGTCTTTCCGTCTTCTTACATTGTTTTGACCTGCTTTCTTCCATACATTTGTCCTTTCTTTTTTATTTTTCAAAAGGGGGAGAGGGGTGTATTCCATTTTAACGAAATCGTTCACTCAAACAAACTTATCTTGGGAACAGCTACGTTGGTCCCTCCCTGATGATTTCTTTGGACCATCAAAAAATTACGCCCTATATCGCTTAAAATAAAATTCGACATATCAAGCTCTTTCAATCTTACATAAGAAGTTGTTTAGATCACTGACGGATTTGGAGAAATCAAATACAGAAATAGAGATAGAATGGGAGGAGGTGAGAGAAGCTTTAGATGAAGGGGAGATGTAAAAGAAGAAAAAGAAATCTTTCTTTATATGAATATAACCCCCGAGGGGTGGGCCGATCCCGGAGATAATGCAATACCGGGCCAACCCGTGGCTAGGACGGAGCAAGCTCCTATTCCATGGCCGAGGTTCAAAAATCAGTTTAATATACAAGCGACTCGGTGAGCCGCGTTTCAGATATCAAGCTGAAAAGAACAGATACTACACATGATCTTAGCCAAAAGGCCGAGAAGCGATGTTGAGAAAAGATATGGAATGGTGGATACTCATGTTTTGAGTAGTATTTGTATTGAGTACGCCCATTTCAAGCTTTGGCATTTTGACAGTACGCTACGCTTAAGGCAGGAAAGTTTGAGACAAAATTACTCTATAGGTCGTATCCGAAGAACTATTATTTTCATTTAGACGTGACGTAGGGTGTTTCGACTCCTTGAACATCTACATTGTTTAGAATTGCTTTCATGAAGTTATCAATCTTAACACCCTGCACCGAACAGAGATTTAGCAGCATGCATATTTATATCGGAAAACAAATGTAATCATTACGGAACGCACACAGTGGCGCCATAACGAACAATGAGAGTCCTACATTGTTCCGACTATTGAATACGCGTTTGTGTGTGTGTGTGTGTGTGTGTGTGTATGTGTATGTGTGTGTCCGTGTATATACTATGTGTGTGTATGTATGTATTTGTGTATATGTCATCAGAACTATACTTTTACTAATGGTTTGTTTGATTAATTGTAATGATTAAGTGAAATATTATCTTAACCGCCCATCTGCCTTTCTATTGTTTTTTTTTTCAAGTTCAACAGTTGTGCTTCATTGCAGTTAAAATAAAACGTATACAGCTATTGTATGAACAGACGATTCAGATCTGAAAAAAAAGGGTAAATGAAGTAACGTGGGTGCAGTTCGGTTTGATGCGTACGTGTATGTGACTTTTGTGTGTATATGTGTGTATGCCAGAATGACATTGTCTGGTTAGAATGTTCCTTTGGATGTAACACATTGAATTTGGTTCTCGCCTTCTTCCTAATTGTTTTGTCCTTCACTTCTTCTGATGATTTCCTATTCCGTCTTTCCGTCTTCTTACATTGTTTTGACCTGCTTTCTTCCATACATTTGTCCTTTCTTTTTTATTTTTCAAAAGGGGGAGAGGGGTGTATTCCATTTTAACGAAATCGTTCACTCAAACAAACTTATCTTGGGAACAGCTACGTTGGTCCCTACCTGATAATTACTTTGGATCATCAAAAAATTACGCCCTATATCGCTTAAAATAAAATTCGACATATCAAGCTCTTTCAATCTTACATAAGAAGTTGTTTAGATCACTGACGGATTTGGAGGAATCAAATACAGAAATAGAGATAGAATGGGAGGAGGTGAGAGAAGCTTTAGATGAGGGGGAGATGTAAAAGAAGAAGAAGAAGAAATCTTTCTTTATATGAATATTACCCCCGGGGGGTGGGCCGATCCCGGAGATAATGCAATACCGGGCCAACCCGTGGCTAGGACGGAGCAAGCTCCTATTCCATGGCCGAGGTTCAAAAATCAGTTTAATATACAAGCGACTCGGTGAGCCGCGTTTCAGATATCAAGCTGAAAAGAACAGATACTACACATGATCTTAGCCAAAAGGCCGAGAAGCGATGTTGAGAAAAGATATGGAATGGTGGATACTCATGTTTTGAGTAGTATTTGTATTGGGTACGCCCATTTCTAGCTTTGGCATTTTGACAGTACGCTACGCTTAAGGCAGGAAAGTTTGAGACAAAATAACTCTATAGGTCGTATCCGAAGAACTGTTATTTTCATTTAGACGTGACGTAGGGTGTTTCGACTCCTTGAACATCTACATTGTTTAGAATTGCTTTCATGAAGTTATTAATATTAACACCCTGCACCAAACAGAGATTTAGCAACATGCATATTTATATCGGAGAACAAATGTAATCATTACGAAACGCACGCAGTGGCGCCATAACGAACAATGAGAGTCCTACATCGTTCCGACTATTGAATACGTGTTTGTGTGTGTGTGTGTCTATGTCTGTGTATATTATTATGTGTGCGTATGTATGTACAGTTGTCCTCAAAATTATTCATACCCCATTGAAAATAACAGTCTTTGTTAGATTCTTCCTTTGTAAAAGCTATTATGTTGGTACTTCCTGTGTATCTTTTGTCTACTTGTTGCTTTGCACAAATCCACAGTTTAGTTGGCTAAACTTCATTTGCATAATAATAGAAAAGTCCAAAAGTTATTTTTCCCTCATGTTCAGAATTATTCATACCCCTGACAATACCTCAACAAAAATGTTCTTTCTTCATAGTATCCATTGTTTTCCTTTCCTGAGAATGTGTTAATCTTTGTCCTATAGTTATTTCAAGATGTTCCAATGGATTAAATACCTTTTTTGTTGACCAAATGTTAAACTATTGTCAAACACATAGCATCTTTCCATAAGACTTTAAATAGAGGAAACGTGTTCTGGTCATTCTCAGTTTCTGATCATCATGGCCAAGAAGAAGGAGCTCAGTGAGGACCTACGGCAACGTCTTGTGCGTGGCCACATTGAAGGAAAGGGTTATAAGGCCATTTCGAAGCAATATTATGTCCCTGTGGCAACCGTGCAGAGCATTATCAACAAGCACAAGAAGTTCAATACTGTTAAAAACCTCTGTGGGCGTGGCAGGAAGAGAAAGGTGTCCCCCAAACTTGCCAGGAAAATCTGCCGAGAGGTCAACAACAACCCCCGGACCACAACCAAGGCCCTACTTCGAAAGCTTGACCAGGCAGGGACGAAGGGGTCATGGTCCACTATTGAGCGAGTCTTGCACAGAGGAGGTCTCCATGGACGTAGGCCTCGGAAGACCCCGCTGCTCAGGAAGAAGCATCTGGAGGCTCGCCTAGCCTTTGCTAAAGGTCATCTAAAGCAAGATTCCAGCTTTTGGTCAACCATCCTGTGGTCTGATGAGACATTGCAGCTAAAATAAAACGTATACAGCTATTGTATGAACAGACGATTCAGATCTGAAAAAAAGGGTAAATGAAGTAACCCCTGATGATTTCTTTGGACCATCAAAAAATTACGCCCTATATCGCTTAAAATAAAATTCGACATATCAAGCTCATTCAATCTTACATAAGAAGTTGTTCAGATTACTGACGGATTTGGAGGAATCAAATACAGAAATAGAGATTGAATGGGAGGAGGCGAGAGAAGCTTTAGATGAGGGGGTGATGTAAAAGAAGAAGAAGAAGAAATCTTTCTTTATATGAATATTACCCCCTGGGGGTGGGCCGATCCCGGAGATAATGCAATACCGAGCCAACCCGTGGCTAGGACGGAGCAAGCTCCTATTCCATGGACGAGGTTCAAAAATCAGTTTAATATACAAGCGACTCGGTGAGCCGCGTTTCAGATATCAAGCTGAAAAGAACAGATACTACACATGATCTTAGCCAAAAGGCCGAAAAGCGATGTTGAGAAAAGATATGGAATGGTGGATACTCATGTTTTGAATAGTATTTGTATTGGGTACGCCCATTTCAAGCTTTGGCATTTTGACAGTACGCTACGCTTAAGGCAGGAAAGTTTGAGACAAAATAACTCTATAGGTCGTATCCGAAGAACTATTATTTTCATTTAGACGTGACGTAGGGAGTTTCGACTCCTTGAACACCTACATTGTTTAGAATTGCTTTCATGAGGTTATCAATCTTAACACCCTGCACCGAACAGAGATTTAGCAGCATGCATATTTATATCGGAAAACAAATGTAATCTTTACGGAACGCACACAGTGGCGCCATAACGAACAATGAGAGTCCTACATTGTTCCGACTATTGTATACGCGTTTGTGTGTGTGTATGTGAGTGTGCGTGTGTGTGTGTGTGTGTGTGTGTGTGTTTGTGTCTGTGTATATACTATGTGTGCGTATGTATATATGTGTATATGTCATCTGAACTATACGGTTATGTGATTTTTGTGTGTATGAAAGGGTCTCGTATTGTTCTATTGTTACAGGGTATCGCAATGTTTTCATTTCAATGAATTTAGGTCTTAAATGATGAATTCCTGTATTGAACCTTCTCTTTAAAATGTTCATTATCCTTGGACATTTGTTATAATATCTACACATATGACAGAACAACATTGTCTGGGTAGGCTGTTCCTTTGGATGTTGCACATTGAATTTGGTTCTCGCCTTCTTCCTTGTTTTGTCCTTCACTTCTTCTGATGATTTCCTATTCCGTCTTTCCGTCTTCTTACATTGTTTTGACCTGCTTTCTTCCATACATTTGTCCTTTCTTTTTTATTTTTCAAAAGGGGGAGAGGGGTGTATTCCATTTTAACGAAATCGTTCACTCAAACAAACTTATCTTGGGAACAGCTACGTTGGTCCCTCCCTGATGATTTCTTTGGACCATCAAAAAATTACGCCCTATATCGCTTAAAATAAAATTCGACATATCAAGCTCTTTCAATCTTACATAAGAAGTTGTTTAGATCACTGACGGATTTGGAGAAATCAAATACAGAAATAGAGATAGAATGGGAGGAGGTGAGAGAAGCTTTAGATGAGGGGGAGATGTAAAAGAAGAAAAAGAAATCTTTCTTTATATGAATATAACCCCCGAGGGGTGGGCCGATCCCGGAGATAATGCAATACCGGGCCAACCCGTGGCTAGGACGGAGCAAGCTCCTATTCCATGGCCGAGGTTCAAAAATCAGTTTAATATACAAGCGACTCGGTGAGCCGCGTTTCACAGTGTCGTCACCAGATGACAGAATACGGACAGCTTGGGTAACAACAAGAATGTCAGCATCTACTCCAGGGTCAACAAACGCCAAACCACCAGAATGCCGGGACGCATAGACAAAGGCGTTGGATGCTCTCACAGGAAGGTGGCAGATCTTCTTCACATGCTTGGTAATGGCTGCTCGCAGAGGCTTCAAGTCAGACTTGAGGTACTCTGTAGCCCGTAAGGCATACTGCAGGATGGGTATCACGAAGGTCTTAATTGCATCCAGTTTCTGCCAAGGAGCTAAAAGAGAAGAAGAGATGGCCTCGATGTCAGATGACAGTTTCCTCGAGATGTCCTGGAGGCTTGTGAGTCTTGGGAGACCTATGGGGACACCAAGATAGCGATAACGCTCCTCCTCAGTGAGGGATGGTACAGCAGCCCCTTGGATGTGATGTGCAGACTGCCTAACACTTGTGCCACGCTTACAGTCCAGGGTGAGGGTTGCACACTTCTGAGGCTTGAACTGCATGTGGAGAGTGGAAGCGGATTAAGAGCCAGCGACTTGGAGGAGGGATTGAAGGCCGTCATTGTCTCGGCTGAGCAGCACCAGGTCATCAGCATAGGCCAAGATGGAAAGGTTCTTGCCCTGGACAGTCACCCCAAGATGGTTGTCAGATGCCTTCTTCTTCACCGCCCTGATGATGAGTTCAATGGCCAGGTTGAAGAGGATTGGGGACATCGGGCAGCCTTGCTTCACCCCTGATCTGATGGGGACACTGTCAGTCTGGCCACCGTTCAGCGAGAACGAAGTAGACGCACCATTATAGGCATCCACGAGGAGGGTGACCAGGGAACCAGGAACACCAAGGCTGGACAGGACGATCCTGATGATAGAATGAGGGATGCTGCCAAATGCATTCCTAAGATCCAACCAGCCAATGCAGATGGTCTTCTGGTTCCTCCTGCAGTCCTTGAGGGCAGCTGACAGAAGGAAGGAGTGCTCGAAGCACCCCTCACAGGGGCGAGCGGACTTCTGCTCGGGACTGAGGAACTGGTTCTCACAGGCCCACTTGGTCAGCCGGTCAGCAAGCACTGCCATGAAGAGCTTGTATAGACATGACTGCAGGGCGATGGGGCGAAAGTTGGCAGGGTCTTCAGTGGAGCCAGCCTTGTGAAGTAGGATGGTGGAGGCAGCCTTCCAAGGACCAGGGATCCGACATTCAGCCAGACATTTGTTGAAGATGGCCTCGGTGATGCGGAAGGACCCATCCGCACGTCGGATGTGCCTGTACTCCAAGCGGTCCTTTCCGGGGGCAGAGTTAGTCATCCTTGATAACCTGAGACCAATCTCCTTTGCTGACATGGGTGATGCCAGAGATACTGCAGAGTCGTCATCTTGAAGAACATCAAAAAGGGAGGATGCTAGGTCACCTACTGCGTCTTCATCGACTTCTTTAGCAGAATACACTTCACGGAAGAAGTCCAGGACATCCGACTCTGAACCAGAGAAAGAAGGCGATTTCTCCTTCAGTATGTGCCTGATTGCTCTTTTCTTGCTGGTACGATAGAGCTTCTGGATCCTACTGGCCTCACGGACATCGAAAGTTGGGCGATGCTGACCTCTTTGTTGTCGAGGAGGATGGCCTCCAGGTCGCTGCCTATCTTGCTGCTGGGGTCGGGAAAGGGTGGGACGGGAAACAGCGACAGCATGAGAGACAAACTGATCGCAGATATTCTCAAACTCTGACCAATCTGATGCAGTAGATACAGCATCAACCCAGTGTTGAGCATCAGACAAAGGGTGCTCAGCGGCCGAGGGAGGAAGTTCGGGTGCAACATCTGCTTCAGGCTGAAGACGAGACGTCTGGGTGACTAGAGTGATCGACTGTGTGGGAGGTGTAGGAATATGAGTATGGGTAGGAGTAGGTGTAGGTGTAGGAATCAACTGCCTTGCAACTCCTAGAGATGAACTGGAGACAGTGCCAGCAGGTGAAGGGGGACTCGGAACAAGGACAGGAGACAGCTGTACCTGTGATGGAGGACCTTGAGATAGCATAGTAACATCAGTTGGCAGAGATGATACAAACTCCTCAACTGAGGGACGTGTCTTCGAAGGAGAATCCAAGATGAAGGGAGGGAGCTCAGAAGGGGTGGAGGCTAGCTCCGACCAAGAAGTGTTGGGTGGAGGGGACGTGCCAGATTCTTGAGGCACGGGTGGGATCAAAGGAGCATCGCTCACTCCGGCTGGAGGAGGAGCTACAACAGGCAAAGCCTGGGCCTCAGATACAGAAGGCTGAGATATTGATCTATCCACCTTGTGAACCTGCCAATGGTTGGCGGCCCTTCGCGCAGAGTCAAACTCCGCCCGGCAAGATGAACACCGGAAGGCATACGAGAATGTGGTAGCTGGGTGGTGCCTGGTCTGATGGCGCTTGAGGGTCTGCTGGTTGAAAAAATTCTCCAAACATGCCGAACACTTCCACCGCGAAGGCAAGGGGTAGTCAAAAACCTCCGTAATGGAAGCCGGCATAGCACCCTCGCGGCCCGCGGAGGCAGCCCGGTGAAGCCTGGCCACGTGGCGGCGAAGCCCACTGGAAGTAGCGAAGGAAGCCCCACACACCTCGCACTCGTTGGCGGGAACCTCGATGGCGGGAACCTCGGTGGCGGGAACCTCGATGGCGGGAACCTGATGGCGGGAGCCTGGTGGGCGGGAATCTCCAGGGGCGAGGTGACCGCTTCCCTCGTTTGGATAAGACATGGCAGTAGATTAAGCTGAAAAGAACAGATACTACACATGATCTTAGCCAAAAGGCCGAAAAGCGATGTTGAGAAAAGATATGGAATGGTGGATACTCATGTTTTGAATAGTATTTGTATTGGGTACGCCCATTTCAAGCTTTGGCATTTTGACAGTACGCTACGCTTGAGGCAGGAAAGTTTGAGACAAAATAACTCTATAGGTCGTATCCGAAGAACTATTATTTTCATTTAGACGTGACGTAGGGAGTTTCGACTCCTTGAACATCTACATTGTTTAGAATTGCTTTCATGAGGTTATCAATCTTAACACCCTGCACCGAACAGAGATTTAGCAGCATGCATATTTATATCGGAAAACAAATGTAATCTTTACGGAACGCACACAGTGGCGCCATAACGAACAATGAGAGTCCTACATTGTTCCGACTATTGTATACGCGTTTGTGTGTGTGTATGTGAGTGTGCGTGTGTGTGTGTGTGTGTGTGTGTGTGTGTGTGTTTGTGTCTGTGTATATACTATGTGTGCGTATGTATATATGTGTATATGTCATCTGAACTATACGGTTATGTGATTTTTGTGTGTATGAAAGGGTCTCGTATTGTTCTATTGTTACAGGGTATCGCAATGTTTTCATTTCAATGAATTTAGGTCTTAAATGATGAATTCCTGTATTGAACCTTCTCTTTAAAATGTTCATTATCCTTGGACATTTGTTATAATATCTACACATATGACAGAACAACATTGTCTGGGTAGGCTGTTCCTTTGGATGTTGCACATTGAATTTGGTTCTCGCCTTCTTCCTTGTTTTGTCCTTCACTTCTTCTGATGATTTCCTATTCCGTCTTTCCGTCTTCTTACATTGTTTTGACCTGCTTTCTTCCATACATTTGTCCTTTCTTTTTTATTTTTCAAAAGGGGGAGAGGGGTGTATTCCATTTTAACGAAATCGTTCACTCAAACAAACTTATCATGGGAACAGAGCTACGTTGGTCCCTCCCTGATGATTTCTTTGGACCATCAAAAAATTACGCCCTATATCGCTTAAAATAAAATTCGACATATTATCAAGCTCTTTCAATCTTACATAAGAAGTTGTTTAGATCACTGACGGATTTGGAGGAATCAAATACAGAAATAGAGATAGAATGGGAGGAGGTGAGAGAAGCTTTAGATGAAGGGGAGATGTAAAAGAAGAAAAAGAAATCTTTCTTTATATGAATATGACCCCCGAGGGGTGGGCCGATCCCGGAGATAATGCAATACCGGGCCAACCCGTGGCTAGGACGGAGCAAGCTCCTATTCCATGGCCGAGGTTCAAAAATCAGTTTAATATACAAGCGACTCGGTGAGCCGCGTTTCAGATATCAAGCTGAAAAGAACAGATACTACACATGATCTTAGCCAAAAGGCCGAGAAGCGATGTTGAGAAAAGATATGGAATGGTGGATACTCATGTTTTGAGTAGTATTTGTATTGGGTACGCCCATTTCTAGTTTTGGCATTTTGACAGTACGCTACGCTTAAGGCAGGAAAGTTTGAGACAAAATAACTCTATAGGTCGTATCCGAAGAACTATCATTTTAATTTAGACGTGACGTAAGGAGTTTTTAATCATTGAACATCTACATTGTTTAGAATTGCTTTCATGAAGTTATTAATATTAACACCCTGCACCAAACAGAGATTTAGCAACATGCATATTTATATCGGAGAACAGACGTAATCATTACGAAACGCACACAGTGGCGCCATAACGAACAATGAGAGTCCTACATTGTTTCGACTATTGAATACGCGTTTGTGTGTGTGTGTGTCTATGTCTGTGTATATTATTATGTGTGCGTATGTATGTATGTGTGTATATGTCATCTGAACTATTCTTTTCCTAATGCTTTGTTAGATTGTAATGATTAAGTGAAATACTATCGTAACTGCCCATCTGCCTTCCTATTGTTTTTTTCCAAGTTCAACAGTTGTGCTTCATTGCAGTTAAAATAAAACGTATATACAGCTATTGTATGAACAGACGATTCAGATCTCAAAAAAGGGTAAATGAAATGACGTGGGTGCAGATGGGTTTGGTGTGTACGTGTATGTGATTTTTGTGTGTATTAAAGGGTCTCGTATTGTTTTGTTGTTACAAGGTGTCGCAATGTTTTCATTTAAATGAATATATATAGGTCTTCCATGATGAATTGCTGTATTGAACCTTGTCTTTAAAATGTTCATTATCCTCGGACATTTGTTGTAATATTTACACATATGCCAGAATAACATTGTCAGGTTAGGATGCTCCTTTGGATGTAGCACATTGAATTTGGTTCTCGCCTTCTTCCTTGTTTTGTACTTCACTTCTTCTTCTGATTTCCTATTCTGTCTTTCCGTCTTCTTACACTGTTTTGACCTCCTTTCTTTCATACATTTGTCCTTTCTTTTTTATTTTTCAAAAGGAGGAGAGGGGAGTATTCCACTTTAACAAAACCGTTCACTCAAACAAATTTGTCATGGGAACAGCTACGTTGGTCCCTCCCTGATGATTACTTTGGATCATCAAAAAATTACGCCCTTTATCGCTTAAAATACAGTAAAATTCGACATATCAAGCTTTTTCAATCCTACATAAGATGATGTTGTTCGGATTGCTGACCTATTTGGGGGAATCAAATACAGGAATAGAGAAAGAATGGGAGGAGGTGAGAGAAGCTTTAGATGGGCCGGGGGGGGATATGTAAAAGAAGAAGAAGAAGAAGAAGAAGAAGAAGAAGAAGAAGAAGAAGAAGAAGAAAAAGAAGAAGAAGGAGAAGGAGAAGAAGAAGGAGAAGAAGAAGAAGAAGAAGAAGAAGAAGAAGAAGAAGAAGAAGAAGAAGAAGAAGAAGAAGAAGAAGAAGAAGAAGAAGAAGAAGAAGAAGAAGAAGAAGAAGAAGAAGAAGAAGAAGAAGAAGAAGAAGAAGAAGAAGAAGAAGAAGAAGAAGAAGAAGAAGAAGAAGAAGAAGAAGAAGAAGAAGAAGAAGAAGAAGAAGAAGAAGAAGAAATCTTTCTTTATATGTATATTACCCCCGAGGGGTGGGCCGATCCCGGAGGTAATGCAATACCGGGCCAACCCGTGGCCAGGACGGAGCAATCTCCTATTCCATGGCCGAGGTTTAAAAATCAGTTTAATATACAAGCGACTCGGCCGGTGAGCCGCGTTTCAGATATCAAGCTGAAAAGAACAGATACTACACATGAATTTATCAATCTTAGCACCCTGATTACTACACGTCCCATAGTCTTTTCCGTTATTATCCTTTGCCTTCGAAAGGACGATGTCAACATTGTATATTAACGCTTTTGTAACATTGATATTAAAAAGATGTAACAAAGTCATCTCACTCATCTGAGAAAGTATGTTTAAACTCCCGTCTTCATTATCACTTCATGAAAAAAAAGTTAAGTCAGAGCCATTTTGGTAAGTTTTCAATTGTTTGGGTTATCTATGTCCCCCCCTCTCTCTCTCTCTTCCCCTTCTCTCTCTCTCTCTCCCACTTCTCTCTTTCCACTTTTTATCTCTTTTCTCTTCCCCTTCTCCCTCCCTTTTATCTCCCTCTCTCTCCGTCTCTCTTCTCTAATCCTCTTTTCTTTCTCCTCTTTTTTTTCTTCCTCTTCTCTCTTGCTATCTCTCTGTCTTTCTCTTAGTCTTTGTATAAATTATATATCACTTACATATACTTACCAAAATACCATACAAATAATACAACTACCGAAGCAGAACAGTGCATGTTTATACACTTTATTGCATGTAAATACACTATTCCAAGTACTATATAGTTGACTCATTTACACAATTAAATGATTCACATATATATATATATATATATATTCATATACGAGCTAACATTGAAATAACATTAGGATATTCCAAACAAAGATGTTGGAATGCATTTCCAAACCAATCTCACTTGAGGGAGAGATAAAGAGATAGAGGGGGAAGGGGAGAGTGAGAGAAAAAGGGGGGGGGGGGGTACAGAGAACATGAAAAAGGGATATTAAAAGAAAGGTTAACAACAAGGGTAGAGCAATACTTGCATAATTACTAGACTTCGACTTTTGCATTGCTAACTGATATTGTCCCATAGACTAAAGTGGTCACTCCTTTGAAAAAAGGAAGCAAGTAACAAAGAGGGTTTTTTTTTTATTGTAAATTAGCAAAATGTGTCTGTCATTTGCAATAGGATTAATGTTATATTGA
This sequence comes from Arbacia lixula, assembly GCA_963669155.1. NCBI lineage: Eukaryota > Metazoa > Echinodermata > Echinoidea > Arbacioida > Arbaciidae > Arbacia > Arbacia lixula. Next base: position 4,085,189 of record OZ022582.1, on the reverse strand, counting down.
ACATCTCAGATCATGATTGCATTTTTTCTAGACTTTGCCTGAACGAAGTGAATGCTGGTTACTATTTCAAAGCATCAATATTTTAAATTTGAGTAAATTGTAACTTGCTTCTTTTTGTCAAAGAGCGGCATTACTACACTCTGAATGGCCTAATCCTGGTGCATTGTGCCTTCATGGCTTTTATCAACAATGCAGTGAAACTGATAGAGCAAGCATGAAATTAGGGCTAGTGATATTTCCCAAACTTTCATTAAACAGTTTCTAATTTGTCTCATTTTTCATACAAATCAGCTTCTCATTAAGCGTCTTTATTGTATTGATATTCCTTTGACGTACAGAAATATATGAAACATGCATGCCAGGGAAAGTTTATTCCTTGATTCTTCAATGTGGTGTATGCTGTTGAAATACACAAAAAATGTGTAACATTTCTCTTAACCAATACATGTACATATACATATATAAAGATTGACTCGTGACAGAAGCAACAATTTTCAGAAGACCTACATATTTTTAAAAGATACATAAGCACCACCAGTAATTAAGGCTTGACAACAATTTCCAGTTGGAAATACTGATTAGTAATTTTACTTATTTAGGGGTTACAGCTATGCATATATGACTTCAGGTTGAGCAGAAATAAGATTGGAGCCAGAAACTTGAAGAGTCTATCATCCTTAGTTGATGCAGAAACAATCCCCCCCCCCCCCTCACCCCCTCTGCGGAATATGAAAATTCAGAATCCATCTGTTGTTCAAAATACACTGCACTTACATCAGATACATCTTTTGCACTAGATATGGTTAATTCATCTTGTGGTTTAATATTTGCAATAACAAACAAATCTGTAGCCAAAATCAGTATGAGAGAAAGCTTTATATATTTAAATAGATAGTAAACAATATGTCATATCAAAAAGGGCTATATCTTGGATTCTACAATATTCTGGGACCTTAAGAGTTGATGTTTTTGGACACTTAATTACTCAAATATTAACTGAATTGCACTTAAAATGGGAAGTGATCAAATCTTAATCATTTGATTTCTATCAAAGAGCCTGCTGAATAGTATCTGAAATCTAGCTTGTGTGAGAGTAACAATATCTGAATGAAATTGTACCAACCAACAACATCAAATAGACAATCCAAATCTACTGAAATGTTTTCATACCCCTCTAGAAACAGAAGTTACAACCTGTTGGCACACACTAGCCGAGTCAAAGCAGTGATTTTTCAGAGACAATGTAGGAAAGAAACGCAGATCTATGCCATGTTTCACACACATCTACAAGTAAGTGTCCTCTGAATGTTCCAATGGTGAGAGTACACTGATAAATACTATTTTAAATATATCAAAACTTTCAGTAACATCACATGGTTGTCATTTTTCAGGATATTTGAGGAGTTCTCCACATGACGGACACAGCACACTGGCTGAAATGTTGAAACAGATTTGTTTTTTCTGATATTGAAAGAAACCCAAAGTTTGTGGAAAACTTTTTCAGCACATATTTACTCTTTCCTTTTCTTTTCATTTCTAACTACTTTGTGCCTATCACCACCCTCATTCATCTCATTCAGTTTTAGTAAATCACTGAATGTTCAATAACTGAAAAAAAAAAAAATCTAAAAATAGTTTTGTGTTATCAAAATGAAATAAAAATCCATCTCTCTTTTTTGCTTTTATTTTTTTTCCCTTTGTTAACCCCATCAGTGTGTCAAATATCCTAAAAGAATACAACCACTTAGCGTTACAGATTTTTTAAACCTTTTTTCTAAATGATCGAAAGACAAAGTCTGTATCTACCCGGGCAGCAGCTGCAATGCTTACGGCTCATTGGCCGTCTCCATGGAAACGACAACAATTCTATCTGCATCACGGCTCAGATAGCTCACAGGGAGGTGAACATATATAATCAAGTTTCATTTTGATGCCTTCGCATTCCTATTTCGTATCAAAGTCCCTAAGTTTGAGCATTACAAATGTCAATTTTTATGTCAATATGATCGATTATCATTATAACAGTGCTGAGAATGTTCATGAGATGGAGCATGGAGCGGGCCCTCAGTATCTGCCTTGGCTCTGCGTTATCAGCTGACTTAACTTCTCCTCCTTCACTCTCCTGATGTGTAGAAGCTGAGAAGAATGAAAAACAAATAAGAACAGAGTAAAACTAGAGGATTGGGGACCTTGACCTGTGACCCTTGACCTGTGACCTTTGATCTACATGTATATAAAGTAAACTCTAAACTTGTCATGTTCGATATTATCATTGTACTGAGTTTGAAGAAATTCTATCATTTATTTATTGAGGTATCACATAAAAGAGATCCGGACGGCCATACGGACACCCCAGAAACACAATGCCATCCAGCCACTTCATGGTGGAGGCATAATTATTCTTGCTGTGTCAACATCACATTTACAGCATATACACATCATGATGAAAATGTGAGCATCAAATTTATAACATTTATTCATAACAATATAAATGTCAATGATGCAAACCCTACCTACATTTCACTTTCCTATTTTTTAACTAGGTGGTTCGTGAACCACGAGTCTCGCCTGATTTCACAATCAATAAACAGTGTTAAGTCTTTTATTTTCAATTATTTTTTTCAAAGCTTTTCACCCCTAGATGACCTTTGAACCATCAGCCTCATGAAGATAGACATGTGGTATTACCCAACCAAGTGTGATCATAATTGATGCAGAAATAAAGAAATGAAAGCAAGTCAAACGAAAACTTTGAAAAAAATTGATGCACATGGCCTCATATCATTTGACCTTTTGACCTCTAGATGACCTTTGACCCCTTCATCCTCATGAAGACACATGTGGTATTACCCAAGGATCATTTGTACCAAGTGTGATCACAATTGGGACAGAAATAAAGAAATGAGAGCAAGTCAAACATAAACTTTGAGAAAAATGATGCACATGGCCTCATATCATTTGACCTTTTGACCTCTAGATGACCTTTGACCCCTTCATCCTCATGACGACACATGTGGTATTACCAAAGGATCATTTGTACCAAGTTTGATCACAACTGATACAGAAATAAAGAAATGAGAGCAAGTTAAAAAAAAAAAAACTTTAACATTTTTGTAACAGACCAACAGACTGACAGACTAACAGACAAACAGACTAGCAGGAAAAGTGATTACTATGTCTCTACCGAACTTCGTTCAGGCAAGACAAAAAAAAAACAAAGCAGAATATTTCTAAGAGCCCATATGTAAAAGTCATTGTAATTGCTACAATCAATAAAATCCTCATTGAAATGGACCAAAATCATTAATATTCTTACTTTAACTTACCAAGATCATCCACTTTCTTAAAGTAAGTTATCAAAATCATATCTGCAACAGAAACAGCCAATGAGATTGGAGCATTGAAGCTGTTGCCATAGTACTTACAGTAGATGGTAACGTACAACAACCCCACAGCCCTGCTTCTCACCTTTCTTTGTTCCATGAACTGCTTAAGGAACTCATCTAGGTTTAGCCTATCTTCAAGGAATCTCTCAGCCATGTCGTCGGATTGATGCTCTGCATCAGCAGCAGATACCCTCATGTTGTCAAGGAGATGGGGTAGCGAGCAGTGCTGAAAAAACATAGATGGGCTCAAAGGTCACTATGAAATCAAAGATTATGATTTAACTTTAGTAAAATCTATCTACCTTAATGCCATATCCTGTGATGTAGGCAATCATGGAGTGCCACAACTATCTGTACTGAGCTCTTTGTATCAGCTCCACATCATGGTAAATAGCCCCTTGCTCTGCTAACCAGTCAGTCACGCTACTTATCCAAGTAATCCTCCCCTGTTTCTTTCCTATCTATCTCCCCCTTCAGAGCTAAATGTTCCAAGCGTCCTTTATAAAGTGCATGCGCTCTCAAACAGTTGTCTAGTTCTCAACTCACACTAAGAACATGGTCTTTTGTTACATAGACGAAATTTTGAAGGCTCCCTTAAAATTTTGTGTTCTCAGTGTCATATACCAACTTCTTGCGCATGTTGGCTCTTTAGGAAACTTCTTAATTTCTTACTCTATTCATCCAGGGAATCCTCGTCATCTTTTGTTAATCTTTCATTACTATCATGCTAAGTACTAACATCATTCATGCTTTGCTGCTGCAGACACTTCATGTCCAGCTTGTTCTTGAGGTCATTCCTTAACCTGACCGTCTCCTGCAGCTCTGTCCTCAGCCTGTCGATCTCTGGCTTGTAGCTTAGGTTCAGCTCTGAGCGAGAGAGCAAAACATGGACAACAATACTGTAATGTTTAATATGTTTTCACAAATGTATACATTTTTTAATAACATATATTCATGAATTGCGAGTTACTAACAGGGTTTCTCATCATAATCAATTTGATGCGATGACTGCTGTTGTCTGAACATCATTGAGCATTTTAATGTAAAAGAATCTTCACCAAAACAATGTTAACAACAGGTGGAATTACATGCAAAATGCTCTGAAAGGTTTCAAGTTGAGTGGACTATATTGACAGGTGGTCTTTGTAGGCAGGTGTAACTAACCAACTAACAACCATTAACCCTTTACCAGACTCACTTGCAATCTGCTCACAGGAGTGATATAGCTCCTTCCTCTCCGTTAGCATCTTGGAGAGTTGAGGCACCTGACTGAAGACTGCGCCCAGCTTCTCCTCATCCTCCAGTAATTCCTCCAGCTGTCCGGTGGACAAGGGCTTCAGCAGTTCATCGAAGGATGGAGGGATGGGCGGCATGGCGTAGCAGTGCCCGTCATGCTGAGTGGAAGAGAGAGAGAAGGAGAGGTTAGGTTAGAATGGTTGCTGGGTAGACAGGGGCTTCAGCAGCTCATCAAAGGATGGAGGGATCAGCAGCATTGTGTAGCAGTGCCTGTCATGCTAGGTGGAGGAGAAAAGAAAAGTAGAGATCTTGAAAGCCCTTTGCTACAAAACATTTACATGACAATTTGTATGTGTAATAGCAGAGTCCATCATACTGAAGCTGAACAGGAGAACGGATAGGCACAAAGGGAAAATGAAGAACACACTCCTTGCTAGAATAGCTAGAATGAGGCCTTAATTTCACACAGGAGTAGCCAACCAGATGGAGTGGGGAGCTAGAGAAGACGAGATAGCTATTAAGTCTTTGTGTGCCATGTGTGTATATTTCCACCCAAAATGCACCAAACTCCCATTGATGAGCATTTTATCTGGCACAGGAAGAGTAACAAGCTGCATCTCTTAAATATCTCCCAGCAGAACAATGGACCATCTCTAGGTAAGAATATACAAATTCTACAGTTTAAAGTTCAACTTACTAAGCCTTGAATGCCCGTCATCCCTGGTACTGGTGTGTTAGGTTCAACGATGTGTCCATTAAACGCCACTTGTGTTGATGATGACAATGATGAGGAAGATGGAGGCGACATTGACGACAACGGCGGCGATGCTTGCATCGATGCTCCAGGGAATGAGGGCAAGGACGAGGTGGGAGGGTGGCTGGGTGGCGGGGCTTGCATCTGAGAGGCAAAGGGGTTGGAGGGCGGGGTGGGGTGACTGATTGGGTTAGGGGTGGCATATGGTAGGGGTCTGTCTTGGTGGGGTGGCGAGGGTTGGGGGTGGGGTGTGTGGTGATGCTGGGGCATGAGATGGGGATGGAGGGGGGGTTGTGGTTGGAGGGGGGGCTGTGGTTGGAGGGGAGGGTGCGGTGTCTGCTGGAGAGGGGCCTGGCCAGGGGAGGACTGAGGCACAAAGTGCTGGTATTGGGGAACAGCTGGACCCGGTCTCCTGCAACAACATAAAGTCAAGAATTTGTTATAACCCCTCGACGATTAGAATCCTTTTACACTTAAATATCAAACACAAACCTACCCCCCCAAAAAAATGAGGTACCAAAATACATGTACTGTAGATTAAAAGAGCAGAAAAGAGTAATTAATAATATCTTTCTGAAAAGTTAGTGAACAGAAAATCAATTGGAAACTTACTTTAAATATAAACCTTTTTCATACAAGTGGAATTTATACATACTGGTACTTGTAAATATTTTTCACATTAATTTTCTGGAAAACGTTTACATAGGGTAGGGTTCCTCATGATTCTACGTCTTTTTTTTTCTCATGTTGAGACGAGCTCAAAACAATCACTATCTGTAACAAGGCAATTAACTACAGAACTTGACACAAAATCTTGCACTTACTGTTGAGCAGTATCTGGCTGAACTAACATAGGAGTTTTACCAAAGTCTTGGATCATTGTGTGAACCAGTTTGCCAAGATCCGTCTGCACATTAAACTGAGGGAAGGGAGGTGAAACAATGTCAATATCATTCAGATACTTTCATTAATGGTTAATGTCATACAATTTGTACAAACTTTAGAGGGGCCTCTTGTTCAAATGTATTTTCAATGAAAATAATACAAAATCATATTTTATATCAAGTAACACATAAACATGTATAACTTTTCACCCATTCAATAGTACAGGTCATTAAGAGCAAACAAATTACGCCCTGGCAGTGGTTGATAATCTTCTTCTGGGTGTTCTAATTTCTCAAAGATAATCATAGGTCAGAAATATACATGTTCTTGTTTGTTCAAATAAAACATTATGAATCCAGACAAAATTAGTACAATGTATACTCCCCAAGACATGAATTAATAATCAAATATTTAAATACGAAAGTCAACAAAAAAATACATCAATTCCTTGCAATATGTTTACTGTGACAGTCAGTACCAATCTTATGTATCCAAAAAAGACTACCAGTAAAACATGCAAACCGGTGTGCTGGCCAACACTTGAATGCCAATATCTTGGCAGCGGGAAAGTGACACAGAAATCATTTTTTTCGGACGAAATAAGAATGAGGTTTAGGGTTATATTTCATAACATTTTGAGGAGAAGAAATCGCATTAGCATCATGCATATCATGTACTTACATTCAAGAGCGGTATGTATCTGACGACCTGCATGTTTTCATCAAGGAATCCATGCCTCATGGGTGGAGACACTGTGATGATGGGTTTGGTCTGGGGAAACTCTGGGGGTAAGTAGCTGGAAAAAGAAATAAATAAACAAACATGTTTTATATTATGCTAAATAATCATTTGTCTCACAATGTATGGTCTACAAGAATCTAAAAATATCACGCCGGTGCACTGCTCCAACACTTCCTCAGGTGTGACACAAAATTGTTTCTTTTGGGGGGATCAGGGGAAAATGGGGAAAAGTAGCTGGAAAAGGATGAAAAAACTCTCTCTGTGGCTTGCTGTTAATGTTTGTTTGTTTGCACTGCAGGTCAGTGCACCTAAATATGTGTTTTCATGCATAACTGGCCTCTCGCATAATCTTGTGTTAAGCTAATGACGTGCATGAAATAGATACATGTACTTGTATAATTCATCAAAAGGTGATTTCAGCCTTCAATTTAAATGTGAATAACATCCCCCTCCTCCCCCCCCCCCCCCCACACCCAAATCCATCCTCTAACCACACCACACACATGCATAAATACAACTGGAAGGGGAAAAATTCTCTGGACACTTACACTGTAAAAGTCACATGGTTTGATCCAGAAGTGAATCCGACCCTGTACTCTTCATCTCGTTTCAGCTCTACTACACTGCAGGGAATAAACAAATCAAAATCATGAATCTATTTTCCAGGTGTTTTGTCCAGTTCAGCATGAAACATGATGTTCCTTAGGCTAAAGAATCATGTTTCATCCTGAACTGGACAAAACAATACCACGGTTTAAAAGTGCGGCTCCTTCCCTTTCTTCCCTTTCCCGTTCCCTATGCCAATTCTTTTGAGCTGTAGTGTATGTTATCAAAGGATTCATAAAACTTGATATTTTATTTCTATACTTCAGGTTTCATACATCAATAATTATATCTCAAAATTAATAACAATATTCCTTACCTACATTGTTCAAACATGTGTTTATTTTCAAAACTGAGAGGAGCAAATGACTTTCTACCAAAATCATATGTAAAAATATACAGCTCCGTCATGTTACAATGCAATAATCATGTCAAACCTTAAAAAATATTGAACTCTAAAGAAAAAGCACTTGAGCAGGATCATTAGAGTTTAATGTTTAAAAAATCAAAATATGCAGAAATGGCTTACTTAGGATTTGCATTCCGCAGTGACTCAATTTGCTTGGATCGCTGTGCTTGGAGAGGAGTGACCGGTGGTAGATTACTCTTGGGAGCTCCAAATCCAGAAAACCAGGAAGTCATGGCTGACGTCTGAAAGTGTTACAACAATCGCCAAATCTCTTTCCTGTATCCAGGAGGAAATACAATGTAATCACATGTTGTCAGCTCACCAAAAATGAGATCAATTCTTCAAAGATTTGATAAAATATATCACATGGTCTCTGAGAGCTGTTGTACGGACTCATCCAAGAGCAATTAAGAGTTATGAACTGAAAACCTTTACCAAATTACCAACTCCCAAACTTCCTACATGTCATGAGAAATCCCTATGTCTACTCTACTCCATCTGGAAAATTCCTAACAATCTACATGTGAAGTCTCATCAGACAAAAACCTTGAATCCGGCCCCTAGGCTAATCCACCAGCTACAAACTCCATACCATAGGCCGTGTGTACGATGTAAGGCAGAAAGGCCTAAAATTTGAAATGACCATAACTATTTAATTTGGCTAGATCAAATGAAATCACTTGCAGGTCATCTTTCTTATGTTAATCTAGATCTAAAACATATATGTAACAGTGAAAAAAATAATAGTTTACTCACAACTTGATGTACTTTTTGGAATCGTATCGTGTGGCTCAGCATGCTTATTTATAATCCTTTGCTGGAATTGCTGTATAATTTTGTTGCTCCACTCATTTTTCCATTTATTATTTTTTCCTTTATTATATTAGTATTTTAACTGGCATTAATGAATGTCAGGAAGATGTATAAACATAGTTTGTGCATGCATCTTTAACCGTCTCATTTGGGGCATTCTTTTTTCGAAATTACGTTTTTGGACTTACCCCCGAAAAGATAGGGTGTTCACAGAGGAGCCAGATACAATCTCAGCAGATCCAACGTCACAGAGACTGATTTTTCGGTCTACTCTACAGTCCAATTTTACCAGTATTGACAGCAAACTTTAGAACTCAGCTTAAATTGAGCATTGTTTTGCGGAATGCGCCCCATGTTATTATTGTCAATATTAACGCAAAAACAGTCACATCATCGGGCCACTGGCACAGACAAAATCACGTCATACAACATGCAGTACACTGATTATACCATGGACCTACTTTGCTAGTAGGTCCATGATTATACAGACGTCGTCGTTTGCGTTAGAGTGGAGCCTTTTACTTTACCATTACATGATTTTCAACATATGGGACTAAGTTAAAAGCTATCGCAACAAACTCCCGATAGGTCGTAATCGTACATTCGTCCACTTTGAACGATAAATTTGCTCTAAAAGCTCACACATTATTTACAGCTTGGAGAATTAATTCAATCTAATTGCTGGAACAAAGCTTACCCTTCAAATATTGCGACAAAGGAGAAAGTGGAATTCCTCGATTGCGAAATCACTGCAATTATTCAGTACACATCGACCAGTAGATAACTCACAATGTATATGACAACCAATCTTCAAAATACTTTATGTAACGCAATATTTTTGGCCTTGTTTTGATTAAAGAAAAAAGAAACACCACAAAAATGTACAAAATAGTTCAAATCTTTAAGCCTCACATGAAAACAAACTTCTCCATTAGTCTAAATTATCAAAATCTGATCACGAAACGATTTATTATGGGCGAATTATTTAAGGTCGAGCTGTCCGAACTGTATGTTATTTCTTGTCAAGTCTATATTTGGAACATTACCTTCAAATTTAACTTTTGTTACATTAATCGTGTGTGGCAGCTGGCTCAGCCCGATCAATGATCCTTGCCAATATCAATGACGTGTTTCAGGTAACTATGATAAGGCATATTATTATTAATATATCTAACTTATCTGTTGAAAAATCACTTCATGGAAATTCTGAGTCTGCTGCTGCAGTGCAGTGCTGAGCTGAGACTGAGAGTGAGAAGTCCGAAACGGTAGTTTGGAATGCATGAATGAGTGAGCGAATGAATGAATGAATGAATGAGTTATTTTTCTGTTAGGATTTCTATATAATCACATAAAAAAACTGGCCTTCCACCAGCAGCATCATTACATTAGTATTGATGAAGTGCAGATTGAAATTACACATAATGCGTGACTTGATTGTGATTAAGCATGTTAAGCAATGTTAAGACTTTAAAATGCTGCAAACAACAACAAAGTTTGAGTCCAATCTAACTTCTCCAATAAGTTTTTGTAAGTTTTAACTAATTAGACCATATTGATGGGATTGAATTTGGGTGCTTGTGCCCTTCAGTATCCCACATATTATGCATGCAATGAGAACAATACAATACTGATTGGCGTTGGCAGAAAATGACCTAGAAATCATTTTTTGGATGAATTCAACGGCAAAGAGGCTGTCTATAGAGTTATGATATGATGATGATATTGCAATTTTAAGTCCAATTGGAAATTTCATTTTCACTGGTTTTGATACAAATAAAGAATGTGACACCACACAAGGTACATATAAACAGAAAGACATATACAATTATACAAATTCTAAAGGGTACATGATGTTTGTATTAGCTTTACAATTACTGAGCATACCTGTTACATATGTAATATATCATAAGTGGTCCACAACCGGCCCCTACCCTTGAAACCGGCCCCCGCGTATTTCTGCGCAGTGCGCGTTATCGATGGTTGGATGCGCGATTTATTATGCATTTATGCATTAGTAAACCAAATGCAAGATTTTCGGAAGCAAAATTAGACAAAATGTGCACTTATTTGGCAATTGCACATTTTCGTTCGAAACATCTCCGTTTTTCAACTTGCGTTCGTATTTCCGTGATTTTCTCGTCGATCGACGAAACTTTCCCGTCATTTTTTCACTGCACTGGAACGAGCATGATCGAGACGCAATACTGGTGAAATGTCGGCACTGTATTCGTCGGATTGACGGAGATATCGCAGATTATCGGTAGGGGCCGGTTTCAAGGTTCAGTGATGTGAATGTGCGACGATTTATCGAGCGATATTCGAAGCGCAATTTCTCTGAAATTTTATCGTTAATCTTCAATCCTAAAATAGTTTTTGAAAGAGCATTATTTTGCTGATTTGTGTGTGAAATTTTAGAATTTTATTTGGTTATCTTGGAATGAAAATATTCAAAAGAAAACAAGGGGGCCGGTTTGAGGCATCCGCATCATACTTGCTGCATTCAAAGTGCATTAGCACCTTGAATTTGAACCTACGTATTCTATTCATCGCAACCTGGCACTTTCAACTTAGCCATTCCATGATATTGTAACGTTTTGGGGTGATGGTTCATGTTTTAGGTGTGTCTGAATTTATGTGAATATAAGCCGAGCAAACTCACGTCATATAACACCATTAACACATCATCCGGACTACTCGCCAAAATATATGGCTTGGCAGGTCATCTTATCTCACATTACTCACACACGCATGAAGTCTCCGCAATCAACCAGTAAAATCATACACCACTGAATGATTCAGTCGAACAGGTACATACCGTTCTCTCTGTGTATTTTATTGAAGGCACAGCTCTCTAGCTTCTAATGTTCTACCAGGGTTCTGCCAGGGTTCGTACGGTTCGTTCGCAGAGTCTTCCGTTCTCCCCGTTCTCTCTCCCCGCTCTCCCCAAAACAACGGCTGGCCTGTCCTTTTATACCGGCCCGGGTCAAGTACACACAGACCCCTACAAACCGTGCACTATGACATGTACACATTCACTTTCACTATGACCACTACAGTACACACTCCAGTGCACTCAGCTGTGGACACTCCAGGGTATTCTATCATACTGAGAGGGGTGTTTACGTAACAGAGGAGTTGACTCTGGGGCAATTTTGTCACAATATGATGATTACTTCAATTAGACTCTGTGTCTAAACATCCATGTTATATTTGTTTACAAACAATATGCCATTTAATTTCCTAAACTTCAGTGCATGAAGATAAACCCTAACTTAAAAACATGTTACAATTTCACATTCTTGATATTGCGAATCATATCACTAAGCAACACCTTATGATTTAGATTTACCTGATCTGTTAAGGCCAATCCTCAAAGACAAATGTCAGCAAGCAGTCCAATATCACATCACAGAGGAAACCAATAACTAAAATTAACCCCTCTCTCTCTCTTTCTCTCTCTCTCTCTCTCTCTCCCTCCCTCTCTCTCTCTCTCTCTCTCTCTCTCTCTCTTTCTTTCTCTCTCTCTTTCTCTCTGTATCAGAACCATCTTATAACTGCAGCTAATCTTGTTGAGATGATGTGGCATAGACAAGGCTAAGGGGCATCAACAGCAAGATGAGTGGTGGGGCTTTGAGTGGTGTGGAAGCCTCTGCTATCGGCCTGCTAAAGAGAGCTATAGAACAGGATGGGAAGGGCAAGGCGGAGGAGGCTTTGGTCTGCTTCAGGGAGGGGATCAAGCTTCTAATGGATGTTATGAGAGGTTCAGTTTATATGGCTTTCTGTTTGAAGAGTAGTATTATAAATAATTATAAATACATGCTTTTTAATTAATTACCAAATTCTTGACCGTCCTTTTTCTGCCAGACTATTATCTTGAAACTTTAGCAGGGGGTTGTTTTTAGAATCTATATGATTAATATGAAGAATTAGAGGAGGACGTATCTGCCACATTGAAGTGTGAGAGTGTGACTGTGATATAACTCCCTTCCTCGATCCTCTCCCATAACATTTTTGCCAATTTGAAGATAAGCCCAAAACTCTGGGTAGCGATTACGTTGCAATTCTCGATAATGCAAATCATATCACTGAGTTTGTTACGGGAGAAACAACAAATGAAAGAAAATTACTGACAATGCCCTATGAAGACTGATTGATATACAATATAAGCAAGCCATTTAGCTGGAAGCAATTGAGATTAGGTGTTGATATATTATTATATTACAGGTACGACAGACCAAGTGAAGAAGCAAGTCTTCAGGCAGAAAATTGAGCAGTACATGGAGAGAGCAGAGAAGCTCAAGAATCATGTGGATGCTCAGATTCAAGGTAATTAATGGCTGGAGTGTCGAATATGGTTGCATTAACCTTTCATATTTGAGGAAAGCTTTCTCCCCTACTGAGTTTATAAAGGACAATGCAACTTTTAAGGTTTATACAGTGAAAGAGGTCTCCTGTACCAACCACTTGTATGGAGATATTACCTGTCTACATTTTCAGTTTCCCCTTACACGATCTTTCTCATTGACACTTGTATTAAAGTCAGCTTTACTTAAAGATCACCTGCTCATGAAGAACACATTTGTGTACTTGGTCAGAATTTATTTGTGTTTTTTTTCACAATGAAAATACAAATACAAAGTAATAAGTTTCTTTTGCTGCAATGTATGAGCCATCTGCAGAGATGTGTGTCAATGGAATGGGATTTTTAGAGTCACAGAACAGTTTTCAGGACATGTTATTTAGCTGTTTTTTAGATTTCATCAAGTGCTGGACTATAAATGCCCTTCAAGATATTGGCAATGGAAAGTATAATGAAAGGAATATTTGCATGATGATGATGTTTGGACCGGAAAGTTTAATGGATGACACATGTTGAGTTTGTATCACCCGTCTAATCCCCCCCCCCCCCCTCCATGTCCCCCTTTACCATAAACTTACAGCTGGCAAGTACCACCAGCAGATCCAGATTGCAGACGATTCAACGGGCCACAGCTATCGCTCCATGTTTGGCCATTTCCTGGATGATATGGTGACCGAGGTCCATGTAGAAGACCCTTACATCCGAAGCAACCACCAGATCCTCAACCTGCTCAGGTTCTGTGAGCTCCTGGTTGCATCTGTTGCTCCGGTCAGGACGGTGCATCTACTCACAGGCAGAGATGAGGTACCAATAAGCTCTTTTCATAATGTATTCAGATTAAATAAAACTTTCCCCCTACTGTGTATAAAGACAGGGTGGCCCATTTGCAAAAGCTATGAAACTCAGCAGGAATCAGTGGTATACCCTACTGATGACGAGTGTGAAATTTCACAGTCATAGCTTCATAAGCCTTTTCTGGAGATGTGAAAAACTATCCCTGTGCACCATGTTCAAGCTTTGGGAACACTATGAGTAGTTTCTTTTTTTATTTGAGAGCTGATTTCATGTACATAAAGGAGTTCCATGAGCATGAGGTATCATTTTTCATTCTTCTCAAAGAACAAAAGACCAACAAAATGTTGCAATATAGAAGTACAAAACATATTTCAGAATGGCATAAGGCTTGAACAGATGCCCCCATTTATTATTCTATTTCTTCCCCTGGCCTGGAGGTACAGATTTCATATTATTGAATTGCATACAATCAAAATGGTGCTTACCAATATCTATATTTTATCATTGTTAATCTGAGTATTTATGCAAAGAACTTTCCAAATGTGTTTTCTATCATGTCAGTGTAAAGTTTGTTGTTACGAATGCCGGACTGCCCATTTTTTTTTTATCAACTTACAGCAAACTCGCCATCAGCAACAAGTAAACCTGGAAGAGCTACGGTATAGTTTGTCTATGCATGGTGTGAAGCTGTTAGTCTCCTACTCAGACACACTTCATGACAGAGAAGTCAGGTATGTGATAAATTGATACAAAGACTTGAGACAAATCTAGTTTGATTGAATTTAAGAGAGTGGTGGAAACAGGGTTGGGAAGGATAACATTTCTCTCACTTAATCATGTTTCTTAGTCAATTTAATAGTTTGTGCAGTTGTTATAATTTAGTCATTGGGAGGAGAGGAATCAAAATACCAAGGTAATATCCCTTGGGTCATTAGGATTATTTTGTTGTAGTTAAAGTTTGTTCTCTCTTTGTCGTTCATAATGAGAGTGTACTGCATTTGTTCGTAAGGTGTAATTACAATTTTGTGAAAAAGAAATTATATAGGAAGAGGAAATACATAATGAAGACTTTACCCATTAAAGGTCATATTTACTTTTTATACACACATGTAGAGCATCAATTGAGTACAAATTGAAACCTAGTCTGCTGCGTACAAACTGTGACTTTTTTTAACAAATCATTTTCCTAGAATAAGAGAAGCTAGTGGGTGATATATAGATTACTATATTCAGTTTTAGAATCGTGACATTGTTGTTGATGTTATTTTTGCATCTTCCTGCTATGACCTGAAGTACAAATCACAATTATATACAACAGTTTGGAAGTAAAATGATGCTTGGAACAATTGCGAGTTGACTTTATATGACCTACTTTCAATGTGAATGTGCATGTGATAACACAACTTCTGATGCGGTCATACTACCCATTTTTTATTTGCGGAAAAATCAGGTTCAACAATGGCTGGATTATCAAGATCGGAAGAGGTCTGGACTACTTCAAGAAGACTGGTCAATATAGCCTTGGATTCTGTGACATGGACTTAAGGAAATGCCACGAGACCACTGTAGACATTTTCCATAGGAAGCACACAAAGGACAGCTGACCTCCAAGTGACCCAACTTGACCCCAAGAGCCCCTCAACACTCTCTTTTCATCCCTTCTGATGAACTGCTAATATATGTGGTGTATGGTAAAGGAAGATGTTCATGTACCATAGCATTGCCTCTCAATGTGTTTAGTGGAGGCGACTTGTTATAACAACCAGGGTGGTCACCAGAAAATCTTTTACGCTTGGCTCAAAATGGCATTTTATCAGATATCTTTTCTGGACATGTGGTACACAACTATGGAATGCTTGGATCAAAGTAAGCCCCCCCCCCCCCCCCCCCCATAAAAATAAGAATAAGACTGATCCTGATTTTACGGGTGGTGCTGTAAATTTGTACCTTGCTCACAATCACTTACAGGACTCAACGCGCGGTTTTTGTGCCGCATGTTTTGTACACTGGGGACCACCCTGGTCACGACAGCTAATATAGCCGAAGCAGAACGTCGCCAAGCTGCTGAAAGCATGAGAGCTGCTAGGCATTCGGCAGTTTCTTGTTCTGTCAATACTTTAAACAAATCTTACGAATATGATGTCTGTGGCTTCTGCAGTACCAGAAGAATTGGTCTCTGGAGTCATGCAAGAAAACACTGAAGGATCATTCTTTGTCATCATTGTAACAATGGACTGCCATATACTGACATGCTTATTAAAATATGATTATTTTTTTTTGCTAACATAAACAACTCAGAACATAAAATGCAAATTAAATTGCCATTTTTGTAATTTATTAGTTACCCAAGTTCAGACCTTGGCACATGTTTTTGCCCTAATATGGTAGAGTTTTCAGGTGTTTATAGAAGGAATGAGCTTCAAGTGGTCTCTGAATGTAAAAAATCAATTCAGTTCAGATATTTTGTTTAAAGTATCTAATTTGTGCTATTTTTTATATCCAAACATATGATTTCTATGTCACTTTCAATTTTGTGTGGCAACATATGCTGGTGCGTGAATTAGGGCATGAAATATGCATTCACTTGCTATTCACCTTTGCGTGCATGCCTGTGGTGCATATATCAGTGCATGCATGCAGTGGTGTTCCCAATTGCAAGATGCTGACATTGGGGACACCACAGTGGTGTCGATATACACTTCCTAATCTTACATCAAAATATGTGTCTTCTGTGAAATATGGTAATAATTTTGGTCAGTTATTTGTATACAAACAAGTTTTCTAGAAGTTATATCGTTAATTTGACATTGTAGTGATTTTAATGTGGTTACGGTACACAAAATTAATAAAAATTATGGATCTGTCCATTTGTCCTAAATTGTTACCAATCTCTTGGTATTATTCTCATTGTTTAAATGCAATCCACTCATTATTTTTTTTTCCATTCACCCAAGGGCTGCATATAAAGTTAGGCATATTGTTAACTATAGCTGTATGCTAAATTTGTTGGGACTTCATATTTCCTTGTATATACAGTATTTTATATAGTCCCTTTTTTATGTAGTCCCTTTCTTCAATCATGAGATAATACTAATTTTGAGATGAATGAACTTAGAAATTGCATGTCGACATAGATATTTGAAATAAAGAGTACTAGTGAATTACTTGTATAATTTGCTGTAAATGCATTTTTCTTTATTAAGTTTACAGTTGTAGCTTTTTGGGATATCCTATTGTCTCTGATAAAAGATGATTTTAAGCGATTCCTGCAGCAGGTCATTGGGAATTAAACAAAGAGTTGAATTTATGAATTATTACACCTTCCGATGTCCTATGCAGGGATGTGTTATGGAAGGATATGAAACAACTTTCTTTCTTTGAACCCATGCATGGCACCGCCGAAGAAAAAATGTCTTCTCAGCATGTGCTTTTCAGGTGTTTTAATAATAACAAACAGGATTGCGTAGCAACGGTTTTCCAGATAGAACAAAAGAAATTTAGAGTCTTATTTTGCTTGTCCAGTTCTGTTGGATTGCATCAATACTTTTGAGAGGAAAAGAGATATCAGCAAACAAAAATAAACAGTTCTTTCTAATAAATATCTCAGTTGCACACAAATGCACGCAAAATTCTGTTAATGAAAATAAACAGCTTAAGATATAATTTTGATAATGATTGAATCCCAATTTCCGGAAATCTGTGGAAAGTGAAGAAATTTGTTAATTGTGTAAGTAAGAATATTATCTTATACTCCGTTTGTGCATCATTCAACAATTATTTAGTAGAAAACAGAGCATAGGATCTTAAAGGGTTTCGCCCGTAACTTTCTTGAAAATTGCACAAAAATGTGATAAGAAACATAGCTTCCAGAGACAAAACGGTGAATTAAAGATATTGCTTTCCAACTTGACAGCAGCTAAATGTCGGTGCCACGCATGGGACATCAAAGCATTGTAGTGATTGTGAAATGCTTTTGAGTTTTGACATTCATTAGCACGTTTTAGTATCCATACAGATGTTTGAATATACATTTACATGTATTATGCTCGAGTTGTTTCTCCTTCCTAACACATCCCTGCCCTATGGAATCAAAGGAAACGTTTATATGGTAATGTTGTTATTGATTGCAAAATGCTATAGAGTACCAAAGTGGTGTCATCATATTCATTGTTATGCAAGTTTCTGGTTCTAAACATGACCTTATAGTGAAAGTTTCACTGGTATGACATTGTCTTACGAACTAGTGTCAGTCACTCTCATTGAGAGATCCTGTTATTATCACCCCTGTTTGCTAAACCCATATAGCTTAGAACAAGTTGTCTTGACAACATGCTCATATGATGTCACACTTCAGTCCTCTATTGCATGTACAGTTGTACACACATGAACTTTGAAAAACAAGTACTCCAAAAGCATCGTCCATTTGGTGGGGAATGTACCGTTTTCCAATCACACATGATAAAGCACATCTCTAATAGCACTTCCACTCTGAAACATTGAAAGAGGCGATTCTGCTTCAAGTCTGATGATAGAGATAAGAGTAACTTTAATGTATGCGTACTATAATTACAACACTTAGTGTACGACATGCACTCTGTGAAACATACAAAAATCTTGAACAAGTTGAGACAGAACACACACTTATTTACATGGAGAATACATATGCACACACCCCATGAAGCTTAGTTATAAGATGTACATCTTCAAGACGTCAAGAACCGAAATATACATTGGACATCTTGTACATATAGACGGTCCATCACAATAGTGTGATCCTATATGCAAACATATCATTCAGCACTATGTAGCGTATGGCTATTTATAAAGCCACTTTTACTCTACATGGATACATAAAAAAAATGCTCGTGTTGTATGATAAACTCATAACTTTAAATTAAAATGCATATGAATCAAATCTGTAAATTGGTATACATTTTTGACCAGATAATATTTGGCAAAATCTGAAATTAATTTTAGTTGTAAATATTCAGAAATATTTGATTACTTCAAAGATATTCCATAATCCATATTGGAAGTTGTCAGAATTGGAAAGTTTTCCCATTCACTCATGGGTTCCAAAGACATGGCTAGATTTAGGATGTAAAACCTGTTTTGACATTCCCTCTTCTCTTCATTTTTCTCATTTCTCATTCATTTTTTCTCTTCATTTTTCATACAACTTGCATCCTAAAATTCCAAACATTGTTCTGGAAGTCAGAGTAAAAGAGAACAGCATCTGTCTTATAAAGAATTGCAATTGGCAGCAACTAGACTTACAATTGAGATCTGTACATTATAGATAAAGGATTGGATCAATTCAGATCAATCGCAACTCTTTATAAGACGGGGGCCCTGATTTGTTAAAAATCATTAGAAATATCCCCTACTCCTTACATAAGATTCCATCACATTCCTTACTCACATACTGGAATTCGATACAAAATGATTCATACTAGAATAATATTCACAACGTAATGATCAATGGAAAATTTCTTGCACATTTGTTTACCGCTGTACATGAAGACGCATTCCTTACAAAAACAGCATATCAAATACAAATCAAATATGAAATACCCTGGCAGCCAATTTGCGTGCATCCAAGCCATACAAATATTACTACTGTTTTAAATGAATCACGTTTCTGATTTTTCGCACATGTATTTTATTAAAATGCAGAGTAAATCATATAACAGAGTGGGTCCCCATACTATAATACTTATCTATAGCCCTTGAAATGGCCTGGACTCTAAATAAAATTTTCAACAAATTACACCCGTAGACTAGTGGCAAAATGCTTTTAAAATATTTTTATTAATATTTCAGTCAGTCCCCTAACTCTAAATGCGCCATTGATGCATTTTTTCCAAAAATAATCCAGACAAAACCCACTGAGCAGCACTTAATCTGGTGTGCAAAGGGTTAGACAACACCACATTTCGTTTCCTAGTTTCTGTGTTTGTTAACCCACAAAACAAAGGGAAATCAATCAAATCAGATAAATTCTCATTAATCTTCTTCACAAATTCCATTCCTAATTACAGCAGGCCACATGGCCTACAGTAATCACTTTTCCCAGAGGGGCTGATCAGAAGTTCTTTCCTTTCATGAGGCTAATATAGCCAATATTCTTGTGGGTGACAGAATTTTTTTGGAGTTGTTCTTTTAGTGATTGACACCTAGGCTTCTTCCATGTACGTTGCCCAATAACAGGCTCACCCCCACTACTTACTGCATTGGTAAACACACCCAACAAGACTGGAAGAAAACACGCATCCACTACTGTGTGTTACTGCCCTAAATCGATGTGCAAGCAAGCTCAACGATAATTGCATGTTCTGTTTAACGCTACAAATGCACTGAATATTATGCGGCAATATTTTTGCATGTTGTTAAATGCGGGGCGCTACATGATTCATGAAAGACGCGAACATAACAGCTCATACATGTGTAGGAAATGACATAGGATATTGGATATTGGGTGCTAGCCTAGCCATTTCTTTCCCAGGTTATTCATAATACATGTAATAGTACACATTTATACCACACTCAGTACTATGATTCTAAGCACTACCATCATAGCGCTTAACTTCATAGTATTCTACTAAAGTCTGTATTCTTAACAGTGGTTTTTATTTAATACGCTTTCTCTACAAAAAATAACGTGATGGGACACACATAGAAAATTATGAAACAAGATTCATCAGAATCTCTATGGTAATTGATTCTGTACACGGAACTCATACAGTGATTAAAATCACCCAAATGTTTTGATTCTGTGGACAAAATCAGTTCCCTGCAAAGTGGAAGTTTCCAAATTTGCATTTTCACATGATATCCTGTTAATGGTTCATAATATAGAGTTACCTCAATAGATACTGGACTAATCTCAATAGTCATGGAACTATAAAATTTTTAACTTCAGTAGATAAGTTAAAGTGACCTTAATTAGATAAAATAATATTTGTTTAAATAAAGAATATGAATGACATGTCATGATTGCAGAGTAACATTCAGGACTCCCAGAGTTGGATAAAAAAAAAAAAATTATCACTGCAACGCCGTATTACTGACAAAGAACACATTAAATACATGTATGTACAATTCATATAAAATAGCACAATGCAATGAACATGTTGTTCTTTGGTCTCGTACAGAAGCTTTTCCTTGCCATGATTCTAATGACAAAATTATTTACCAAGAAAATAATAGGTTATCTGGTTCACAACAAACAGAATCTAACCTTTAAATCACAATCTTCTGATTAAGCATACAGTAGCACTGATGTTTACCGATTTACATTTTAAAGTTATAAACTGAATCAAATTCAGTTTTAATTACCGTATCAAAAGTTACACTGTATCAGTAATGCACTCTCAAATCTATAACATTGAATCCTTATCATTTCAACTTTATAGAGTTGTAAAATAGACAAATTTCACACAATGGACTATAAAAATCTATCAACATAAATATAAACCCTGTTGATACATGTACATGAATCTTTAATTCCTCTTCCTTTTTCCAATAAATATGTGTACATATGAAAAGTTTTACATACCAATAACAATTCAAATTACATTAAAGAATTTATTTTTCTGCTCACAATACTTCATACACTGTAAACAATGACATGCTGATAAATTCCATGGTTTTGGTTAGGGTTATGTAAATGAATATTCCCAATTCATTTTTCTGACGCAGCTTTCAATAAAATATGTTAATGTTTGTTTAGGAAGCATATTCGACAGATACTTCAAATAAAATCACAACATGAACACACAAGGTTCCATTTAAAACATGTCAACAAATAATTTTGGTTACTTACTGCACATAACATGACCTTTCCCAAAACTATGGGACTGCCCAATGTTCATTCATATGCAAGTTCCCTAGGGGGGAAAATGTAAATTGAACACATGGAATCCTTATAATGACATTCTTACACTTTCTTATAAATACCAATAGTACATACATGGTTTCTTGTACTCCTGTGAGCAATCTTTTATAATCAACACTTACACATTTATTTTTCCCTCTCCATCAACACTTGTTAAAATATTAATATCATTTTATCGACTTCTTCATTTTAGGTATCAAATAAAAGTTTTCTTTTTTCAATGTTCTTGTTCTCCATTAGGATATAACATTCTGGAGGCAAAACAAAGTAATGTAATCTGAATAGTTATATACATATATATATATATATTTAATAGAAATTCACATTTCTCATACTCTTTTAAAAAACATTTTTTACATTGATACAATATAGATTTTGCTATGTACATGTACAATGGACATTTCTGAATTCAGCATTCAGGAAATCTGCACCATCATCTCTTTACACAAGCCAATCTTAATCCAGGAACATAACAAACTTTGAGTCATCAATTACACATTTTATCTTCTACCATTATGTAGAAATGTCTCTTTCAAGACCGACATAAAAAAACCTTGGTATGGACAAACAACCAAATATCAAACAGTCACCATTACAATAACATAAAACTTATTCATAGCAAGATATACATGAAGTATACCATCCATTTTGTTGTATGAATCTTTACAGGTTTGATCCCCAGTGTCAATGTCTGAGCTTCAGTATACATTCAGTCTCCTTCCCCATAAAGCTGGCTCAAGGGTCATTCTTACCTTCATTGCATTCTCACCTTTAGACATCATTTTTCATTGTCACCATCCATGAAACACACTTCCAACAATGCAGGCCATCGTGACACACAATCCTCAGGTTGCATTTCTCCATCCTGGGTGTGAGTACGGAATGATTCCAAAGCAATAATCTCCATTATTGATGAAAGTAGAGAAATACGCACCTATCAGAGATGGGCAGCGTTTCATTGAGATACACCAGTTACATTCTTGTCCTGGGCTTGAACATCATTGAAAATAAGCCTGTTTTAACACACAAGAAGCCTGTAAACGGCAAGATTATCACAATGCAGGGACAGACTTTGTGCTTGAGACTGACAGCTAGTGGCGTCTCTGCTTATTATTCATTCCAGAACGGCATGCATTCTGGGCTCCAGGTTCGGTCTAGATATGCCGAGACCTGGTTGGCCATTGAGTCCAGACTGTAGTGTTCATCTTCATAGACCACCTCCTCCCGCACAAAGAACTCTGTGAGCCTGCTGCCACACAGCCGGGCCACCTCCACCAGACAGGAGCATGACGTCTCGCACTCCCCCAGCCCCAGAGAGTGCAAGTTCCTGCAGTTGCTGGCGATGGCCACAATGGGTTCGTCCAGGAGCTGGTTCCCGTTGGCACAGACGACCAGCTCCTGGAGCTTCGGGCAGTTCTGGCCAATGCGGATCAGGACGTCCCGCGAGACCGAGCGGCCGAAGTACAGGTGCGTGACGGGCATCTCGTACGTGAAGAAGGCGTTGAAGTCGCGGTCGTTGAGCACGAAGAAGCACATGGAGAGGATGGTGCTGGGCGAGTGCTTGTGCAGCATGTCCCAGCTGGTCTTCTTGATGACGTGGTGGTCAATGGGCGTCTCGTTGTCCTCACAGATGACGTTGACACACAGGTGCTTGAGCTTGACGTGCTCCTCCCGGGACAGAGACAGCAGCAACTCGTCACTCAGGTGGATGTAGTTGATGTTCAGCTCATGCAGCTGTCTGCAGGTGTCTGCCACATGGAGCATGCCTACACACACAGAGATAATGGGAAGAGTCAAGTCTCCTGGAAAGTGAACCTAGCATTTTAAAAAGATAATCACTTCCTGCTAAATCCAAGGGATAAATATGAGGCCTAATCTGAATGCAACACAATGTTGAATCGATGGGTAAATTAAATCAATCATGTTCTCTACATGGAAGTGTAGGATGATTGTGCATAAAAATAAGCTGAGCAGAGAGAAATGGCAAGAGTTAAATCTCCAGTTGGACCGGGTGAGCAAAGAGAGTAATTTATCTCTTTAGATCAAGAAAGTGGACCTAGCATCTTTTGATCAAATTGTTTAACCAAATGTTTAAAGTTAACTACAAAGTGTAAGATAAGTTTGCCCCCCCCCCCCATAATCAAGTAAATCTGGGCCCTGCTTAACAAAATTTGCAATTGACATCACTTATAACATTTGAGGGGATTGGATTGCCTCAGATCAATCGCAACTCTTTATAAGATGAAACCCAGGTGCCCTAATCAACGGGCCTTGCTTGCACCTACCTCTCGAAGAGACAAGTGGACAGCTATCGATCTTGAGCAGCATGAGGGAGTCCTTGTTGGAGATGGCCATATTCTCCAGCCAAGGGTCATCGACGGGCGTCTCGTCCAAGGCCAGAGACGACAGAGTGGGGGAGTTGACCAGCACCACAGTCAGCGGGGAGAGCAGGCGGTCTGGGTTGACCAGGTGGAAGCTGGGCCGGGCGGTCAGCATGAGCTCCAGGGTCTTGAGGGAGCAGTTGACCAGCTGTGAGAGGATGTCACACGCAGCCTCCGCTGAAGCCTGAAAGAAGGGAAGTACACACACACACAATCAGACATTATCAGGCAATAGCCATTTTCAATATGTATTCACAAATTTCCCCCTTATAACAATGCCGTAATATAATCACCTGAATTCGGTAATTTTGTTTCAACACGTGGAATGCAGTATGAACATATTATTTGTTGCTACTTGGAAGAACCTTGGACAAGCATATGGATTACCATTATCAGTAAACCTGAGTAATATCGTTTTTTTTTGTAAACCAGGGCTCGATGACGTTGGTCCGCTCGGGGCGAAGTCTGAAGACCCAAGTTTTCCTCTAACGCGACACTGTATATGGTGCGTGTACCCCAGCAAAATCACTCGGATTATGTCCAGCGCTCTTGCGGTTCATGTTCGGCGTGTTACTTCCCGCGCCCATTTCACTACAATGCATATTTTCAATATAGTGTTTGCGGCGAAGTATAACAACTTAGATGAATGAAATATCACAATACTTCCCCAATATTTATCTTCACATCAAGACTTATTGCTCACTCCTTATCATGTCAATCAGGTCCCCGGACCCATGATTTGCTCCGTCTCATATTCATGACTCTCATCGACTCCGATCGCCATCGCACACACTCAAGCTATCCAGCTAACGTACGTACTACGTACGCGTACTCGCGCGCCCATCTGGTCATAATAGCACGCGGGCTGTGGATCTTGGCCTATAGAGCTATATTTAGCTCAAAGACTGTATAGCGCTGCGAAGTTTTACACCGCACCTGCACAACTTTTACGCCACGCTACGCATAAGTTCCTACCTTAGCTCCTCGCTCGATCGAGTCAGAGAGAGCGCGGGGTTAAACCAACTCTGGCTCGAGTCGAGCTAGCTCGCTAGCTCCCAGCTCGGCGCAGCATGCATCACTCGCACTTTTCATTGATTCTGATCGATGCACCGATTTCAACAAAACGACTCCGGGGCTCGAAAGCTTCGATTGAGGCCCGGTTTACAAATTGAATAATATTATTGATAATTAAGTAATATATTGTAATAATATATTGTTACCTTTTACATACTACACATGTTATATATTGAACGATGTGCCTAGAATTTGCAAACATAAAAAAAATGTCTGACTTGTTTTTCGTTCATTTACAGGATGGAGCACGCTATCCTTACTACTGGGTGTATGCCTAAAATTTCTTTGTAAATCGAAATTACCCCAGAAAACCCTTTCACGAAAATTGTCCCTACGGCGGACTACTCATGAATATTAATGAGTCAGATGAAATGAGACTCTTTCGGGTATTTGTTTCCATGTTGTCGTGTCTTGACCCGTGAACTAGAAATAGCTTGCGTGGTTAAGTCGCTGCCCTTTAAGCAGTAGACTGCAGGTTCAAATCCCGTCTGGTTCCAAGATTTTTGTCTGACTTGTTTTTCGTTCATTTACAGGATGGAGCACGCTATCCTTACTACTGGGTGTATGCCTAAAATTTCTTTGTAAAATAAAAAAAATGGTCGTTTATTGCACATACATGTATGAGATACCGGGTAATGTAGCAATTGTTTCAATCAGAAGATCAAGCTCAAAAGATGAAAAAAATAGATCATTACAAGAATATCAATTGATGAAATGTAGTATTGCTCAACAAAAAAAATTACATCCTCTTAATGTATGTTAAAATTTACCTTGATTCATTTGCAACTTTTAAAGATTTTTTTTTCCAAAAGTGTCAAACCATTAACACCTAGTAGCATGAGTGGTGCAGTGACTCGACAAGAACTATGGAAATAGCTGCATTTCTCAGAGCTAATTGCCCGTTTCCAAGTTAACTACAATTTACAATTGAATCGCCCTTACCTGATGACTGTCCACTTTGATGGTGACATACTTGAGGTGCTTGGCATACTGCTGGATGACCTGCTTGACCAGTCGTGGTGGCGTGGACTTGATGTAGGAGGTGGACTCCTGGGTGAACTCAAACTCAAACTTGTGCCAAAGGTCGGGCATCTTGTAGACCTCGTGCCAGTGCTTGCAGACGTTGGACGCCCTTGCCCGGTCGAGGAAGGACAGGTTCTTGTAGATCTTGATCAGAACGATTTCTGGGATGCTGCTCCACGTTGACCCACCTGGAGATTGTACGACGTGCAGGGAATGTTAGCCCTCGATCTTACTTCATGCTATCTCCAAGGTCTACTCTGGCAATCACGGAGTCCCATGTTGGTCAAAAGCGGGGGACAAAATGACACTGGGCCTGGTGTGCGATTTATCCCCTACAATATACTAACAAAGCCCCTGAAAATGCCTAATGAGCCTTTGTAAAAGAAAAACAACACCTCCTTAGTGCACATTTCTCAGCACGCTAAATGGTGTTTGGTTAATGATGATATCGGATTTCTTAAGTAGCTCCTGCAAGTACATCCCAACTCTATCTAACAGTCTCTACAACAAAAACATATGGGAGACTATCGCATACCCTGGGTCAGTTCCATAGATCATTTAAAGTTATTGCCAATGGTTTTACCATATTTCTTTTATACTTCATTATTTCATAGACAAACTGTAAGTATCAAATTGAGGGAAACTCACCCCAAAGCAAAGTTCTCCATCACACTTTAAAGGGCAAAATTCTCTTTAATTTGATTTAAAGATCATCAAATTTGGCTTTCATTTTGCTCAGAATATCGTGATTTTCATCTCTCTCCAGACGTTTTGGTGGGGTTTTATATACATGTAGGTCATTATAAAGGATGAAAATTTATCTTTCAGCATATTGATTTATCATTTGGTGTGAAATTTTCTGTAAAGACACTCTAATTAAACAACATAAACAGATAACTAAAACATGTTTTACAGACCAATACACTCAACCCAAACACACAAATGCCCAGAAATGGTGAAAAGCTAAAAATTCCTGTATGTAAACTCATGATGAATGTTCTGAAAGACAATACCCCCTAAAACTAACAAATCCTGCCCATCCACTGTTACAGTCCATTGCTACTCAAAGTGCAATGAATGCTGGCTTCGAAAACAAGAACAGAGAGCGTTTGAATGGCGTCTTTTTGAGGGTGAAGTTCATGTACTTTGAAACACCCTTCAATATGTATGCTCCAAGATATGCTCCAACCAATGAATGGAGCAAATATTTTGTTGTAATCTCATGAACAATAATATGTTCATGATGATTGTGAAACATAGACAGTATAAATGATAACGGAGCAACAAACTACCTGAGAAGAAAGATGTTCTTTTGTCTTTCAACAATTCTTTTTGGTTACTGGTATATATCAAACAGGAATGAAACCCCAATAATAAGCTGAAATTAATACAGGTAAAAGAACAGGATTACCAAAAACACACAATTGTCCCACAATTTTGATTTAAAATCCACACATTTGTTTAACATTTGTTCGTTTGTACAAGGGTGTTTAAGCACATGGATATACATTGCTTTGAACAAGGTTTGATGGCGTGCCACTTAATATTCATGACTAGCAGCTGCTCTCAACAATACAATGCATATGCGATTACAATTGCGTCACATTCACCTGGATTTTATAATAGGTCATATACATTCCCATACATGCATACATTTCAATTTTCGTTGCTGAACTTTTAATTTTGTCACTAAGTGCTTGTTATGTAGTTAATAAGGACAAGCGAATATAAAATTTGATATTTTTGAGATGAAAATACTAGCTTGGGCACAGCTGGGCACGTTTTTCATGTTACTTGTCCTAAAGGAAAATATCTAAAAGTAACGTTTCATGCAAATTTTTAATGGAATATGATGCGGAACATTGTGAAATTGAGACTTTTGAACTGCAACTTGATATCACGTTTACTGGTAGAGCCTTGTTGCCAGATTGTAGCAATATTCCTTGATTGCATCTTTATAGATGCATTGTAGGTATTACATGTCACAACTGCGCAAGCATATGGGGTGAGGATATTTCCCCAAATTCTTCTGCGCATCCGATTTTGTTTACATGTCCAATCCAGGCAAAAACCATCCAGAGAATCAGCAGCTTCGAACATGTGAGATCAAAGAGAAAATCTTTGTAAAGCGTTCTTACTGACTAGAAGCAGAGTACAATAAGTCTGCATTAATTAAATGGCCACTGGCACTTCATGTGCTTTACCATTCTTGGTTTGTATATTTTCTTTGAATTATTTTTAAAGCACCTTTGAATATCAAATAACTCGGAGGCCTTCACATAAAGTATCAATTATTTTACCCAAAAAAAGGAGGTACATTGAAACTATTACATGTAAAAATATATTTTTCAATAATGATTTCCATTACCTAATCTACATGTATACTGTTCAATCAAATTTTCATGTTTTGTTTACATACATGTACAATCTGTATTTTTCCATGTAATTTTGTAAACATTTGTTTACTTATAAGAGCTCCCAAAGAGAAAAGCTCACTGATGGGGCAACCCTTTTACACTGTAAAAGAAGACTGAATAACATGCATTAATAAAATCTATCCAAGGATTCAACATAGAAGACATTAACATTTGAACACTAGTAATTGCTTACCGGTATACAGATTCGGTGCTATTTTCTTTGACAGCAGATCCTTTATCACAAGCTTCTTATCTGGGATGGCTCCTTTGGTGAGTGGCTGCATGTATTTGGCCTTCTTGGCACTCTTGACACTGCTGCTTGAAGCCATGGCGACCAGGGGTGTGGCCATAATAGGGTCCTTGGAAGTGGTAACAGCCTGGATGAAGTGACTGTTGTACGCCATGGTGGCAGAGGGGGTTTGTTCTCACTGGTCTGATCCCAGTTGTTTATCACCTTCCGTTTTCAGATCTATACACAACAAATTTGGTAAAGTACACTATCATCAGGCCTTTTATTTGCATGTTAAACTACTAGAACATGTATGATTGATAAAAGAAGCTGGGTAATCTTTTTTCAACCTTTTCCCATTTTTTTATCACAAAATATACATTTAAGTGAGGGGGCTTTCTGGGGCAAATTGAAATTTGAAAAGAAATTTTAGGCATACTGCAAACCCAGTAGTTGTAAGGTTAGAACGTGCTCCATCCTGTAAATTAATGAAAAAAACGATAAAATCTTGGAGCCAGAAGGATTTGAACCACCCATCTACTGCTTACTGGGCAGCGACTCAACCACACAAGCTGTTTGCAGTTCATAGATTAATGGGTTACTAAATTTGAAAAATAAGTTCCCACTAATCTATGTAAAAGCATCCACTGAAAACAAATTTTACATTCGTTTGCCACAACAAAGTCCCATTTTGACGAAAATTTGAAGAAAAAATAAACGCACACCTCCAGTGACATCAGAAAAGTGAAAATGCCATAAATGTCAACGGCGTGAATAAAATATTTTATTAATGCCGTTCAAACAATACGTTATCAACGGGAACCTCAAAGCTTGTCCGAGGTTTGTCCGAGTAGTAACAACTAATAGATTCAAAGTGCATTCCATTCCTTGAATCTGAATGACAAGATACAGGTGAATGCAATAACACGTTACTACGCAGTTAGGGGGAAAATTCTGAATACATTAATTATGAAAATGGTCTATTGTTAAACAGCGGAGTCTTTTATTGCATTTGACTCCTCTGATGTCACTTGGAGGTGTGAGTTTTTTCAAATTTTTGTCAAAATGGGACAAACAAATTTGAAATTTGTTTTCAGGGGATAATTTTACATAGATGAAGTGGGAACTTATTTGTCTAATTTAGTAACTTTAAGACATGACAACATGGAAACTAATACTAAGAGAGAATTGATATCCGATGCATACATGTAGGAACTTTTTCATGTACTATCAGACAAGACAGAAGTTACCATTGAGTTTCAATCATCACACATGATCACTTCAAAATAATCTGTATGTGTTTGTTTGTCTGAGGATTAGGGTCAGACTTAGGTTTACAGAAATGTATAGATTTTTGTACACTGCCCAATCTTAAGTTGCATTACATTATATTTACTTTAAATTTTGCACACAAAAAAAACACCCGGAACTAAAATTTTGCCTTTCACTGAAAATAACACACTGTAGGTTCAGACTCCATACTAATATTCCCATTTAAATTGCATGATTAATAGCTGAAATCAACCTAGGCAAGAATTGAAATCCATGCAGAGCCTTTCAGACCATTCATTTGCTTGATGTCATAGAACTTTATACACTCTACAGCATCCATTGACAGTGAAAAAAAAAAACCCACATGCAATTTACCTTGACTTCTGTAATGCTCTCTCAACTCTGTACCCTTTGAATGACTGATGATTAAACTAAAAGCCTATCTGCCTATGGTAACACTGGCAACATGGAAGTATGGCTTCATGCTTTTCTGACTGACCACAGGCAGAAGGCAGATGTGAATGGGAAATCCTCTGTATGGAGCAAATTGAAGAGTGGAATACCTCAGTGTAGTGTTCTAGAGCCAACAATACATGTACACTACAGCTCAAAGGAATTGGCATAGGGAAAGGGCAAGGGAAGAAAGGGAAGGAGCCGCAGTTTTAAACCGTGGTATATTTTGTCCAGTTCAGCATGAAATATGATTTTTTTTTTTGGCTAAAGCATCGTGTTTCATGCTGAACTGGACAAAATATACCGCGGTTTAAAACTGCGGATCCTTCCCTTTCCCTTTCCCTATGCCAATTCCTTTGAGCTGCAGTGTATGTGTGCTATTCATCAACGACCTACCAGAAGCTGTATCCAGCATAGTGCGCATACTCTACATGCAAATGACACAAACATATCAAGGAAGTCAGTATCAAATCTTATAATATGAGGTCTTTGATACCATACAAAATCACAAGTTACTCATGCAAAGTGTTGACTTCCAGGTTGTAATGCATTGATATCACCCGCTTGTCACCAGCTACAAACTCCATAGGCACATGTCGCACTATCTATAAATTATTTGCAACATTAACGATGAACTAGATCTACAGACATGTCCTGTTAAATATGCACTCAGAAAACCAATGAACACTAACACATCTTACATGAGTAATAACTCAAAGAGATTTGGATAAAGGCTATGCCCATTGCAAATTTCTTTTCGTATGCTAATAAAGCTCATTTTACTTAGCGCAGCGAAGAGTCCAAGGTCGAGGAGGCTGCTCGGAACCCGAAATCTTTGATTTTCGCGGCATTATTTGTAAAGTTGCCACAATTTCTACTGATCTTTTATCTTATATTTGTCATCGTGTATAATTTGTCATAAACATATGACAGGTAGACGTTTATATAGTTGTGCATGCATGGATTTGAAATATCAACAAATCCCTATGGACCTGAACATGTATATCAGCAAGCATATTACACATGTAACAGATATGCCGCTTGAGCAGGTTTACCATTTAATAAATGGTCAGTCCCAGGGGTATTTTATACTTCATCGGACAGTGATTTTTTTCCTCATTTTGATCAATTTTTTAATGGTTTCTCCAATGAATTAACAGCTTTAACCCAACAAAAAATTAGGTTAGGGTTAGGATCCAGACTAGAATAAGGTTAGGATTAGAGAAGGGTAGGTTTAAGTTAGGTTAATATTAGACCAAAAATCAGTCTCTGTAGGATGTTGGATCTGCTGAGATTGCATCTGGCTCCTCTGAACGCCCTATCTAGAATGTCCAAAAATGTAATTTTCATTACAGAATGCCCCGATTGAGACGGTTATTCCTGTCTAGGTTAATATGTGATTTTAGAGCAATATTTTGGCCTAAAAATCACAAAACTAACATTTCGCAACTCTCAACTACAATACAAGTTCCAATGGCTTTTCAATATGTGCGCACACACTCAAAAGTATGCGTGTTTAATGAAGTATAAATTCCCTCAGTCCCAGAAACATAGATGTAGACCCTAGTTGTCATATCTGATACACACACACAAACACACTCAGCCGACACTCAACTGATCAATGTCGCTTTATGATATGTCGATGGTCAATGTACTTGTAGTAATTACCGTGGAATTGTTCAACAGAGTTGCTAGTACAGGTGTTGAAGAAATATGTATTTAAAGCTCAGCATCAGTCCCCACTCACAGATGCTTGACTTCACCTTACTGCTCAGTGACAGCCAAATTTGGTGGACTCCTGTTTAGCCCATGATTGAAAACGTGATACGTTATGCAACACTAACAACAGTTCGCCTACAGCCGTGGATAGCCGATCGTCGACATCAGTTCACAGACAGTTGTTGGTTATTGTAGTTGTTACTTCTCATCCGGACAATAGTTATGGCCGCGCTGTTGCATCAAGCTAGAAAGAGTTAATTTCATATAAAGTCTAAATACGGGACGGATGACTTTGGAGACAACACAACCGAATATTTCATAGAGAATCAAACCAGACTACAATTTGGTATGGATGACCTCTGACGTTCGAACACTCAATGCTATACTGCGCGCGCTACGTGATCAATACATATCGCACACGTTAATCTGCATCTGTACTTCGTTGATTTCACTTGCGCTTGAGCCGATCGTACAATCCGCGATAAACAGCCAAAGAACAAGTGACTTGACGCATAATAATGTGGTGTCCGCCTAAGATTGCACAATTAAACCGTACAAAGGCAAAGAAATATAAGCCAAAAACCGCGTAGAATGCAACTTGGTGAACGCCTCCGCAGCAAATTTAGGGATGTCGCTGGGATGGATTTGGAGAAGGGATCGGGAGGCAAAGAATCGAGGCGAATGCTGCATGCATAGAGCAACGTGACAGATTTGTTTTGTAAGTTGTTATTGAGAGCGACCCACTGGGATAGGAGTAAATGGGCGGGAGGGAGGTCTATAATGGCAGGATAATGTAATCATCACCGGAATATGACCACCGCATCTTTGAACCTGCCAAGCCAAGCATGTATCCTCCTCTCACAAACACGCAGTCATTTCGAAAATCCACCCTGAAGTTAAGTTGGTTTTATTTAAATGAAACATGAGGGAAACCTGTGTTGACGGAAAGGCTAAAAGAGTTAAAAGTTGTGTGACTGTGACGTCACGTGCGAGTTGCTCCCCCATATGTTATGTATATTAAAACAAATATATGAAAATGTCCATATACTATTTTCCCTCTGCGTGCATATTATTAGACAGATGTTTTTACACACACACACACACACACACACACACACACACACACACACACCACTATGACAAAGATTTATTCTTACAAAAACATGAAAAAGACAAATTTAGGGAATCATAGAGCACACAACATGTAGACAAGTAACTCGCACGTGACGCCATAAAATATTACGACTTAAAAAAACTCACTTTTATCCTTTGACGGATTTTCGTCAAACCTTCAATATGTTGTTTTCTTTTTCTGTATATTCGACACCAATTTCAGGATGGACTTTCTCTTTAAAATACTCTCACATAATACACGTAGCCCATTCGTTCACAGTAGGCTAGTGATAAAGCGTACTGCATTAGGCCGATTTGTAACTTCAGGCCTATATTTGATGCGTATAAAACGATGACTAATTGTTTTACTCAATTAATTTCAACTTAAGAAAAGTTTGTAACTGATACTGTAGAGTAATTAAATAATTATTATGAAATTTGCATACAAAACGAAAATTGTCATTGTAATAGATAAAGTAACTAGTTAATAGTCATTTTCGTTTCATGCAAACATCATTCACGTTGTTCAAACAATACGTTAGTTAACCCTAAAACTGTTTGTCCGAGTTGTAATTGCCCGAGTATAGTAATTACAACTAATAGATTCAGAGTGCTCGACCATCGAAACTGAATAACGAAGTTTATATTGATAACGTGTTACTACACAGTTTATATTATATATTCCATTTATTGCAACCACTTTACATCTATTTGTACAAATGACAGTGGTTGGATCAAAAATACAATAATGTCACAATAATTAACCCATATTCAAAGAACACAACAGTGGAAATGCAAACTTATTTATGCTAAATTACATCATATTGCACTGAAATATTGCAACCATATAGATTTCTAACAAGGTACTGAGTATAAAATGGCATATTTTAAAAGCCGAAATAAAGAACTAAATTGAATCCGCAATATAACATTATTAAACTATATATCGCAATAATGAATGCATATAAAAGGAGCTAAATGAAAGATAAGAGTACTTATCATTTACCGGTATACAAGGATGTGTTCGTGACACATAAGTACTAAACAGGGTTTTAACTGAGGAATCACAAGGTAGATACAACTAAGTGTCATATATATATATATATATATATATATATATATATATAAATGTGAGAAATTATACATATACAACAGCTTTGGCAACTCTTTTATTTAAATATTTTGTGAAAGAAATGGATGAAGAGAACAATGGTAGGCGTAGCTTAAATCAAGGCTCCCCAGAGCTATCTACCCTTTGGAAAAATTGGTAATGCCGAAAAAATGTCTCTGCCGGGAATCGAACCCGGGCCCCCAGCTTTGAACGCCGGTGCCTTATATATATATATATATATATATATGTATGCATGAAAAAACAAATGTTTAATCCCATTGGAATTGGTTAGAAGTATGCTGTAGTCAAATTCAATTAAATTTCATTGCATTCAATTTTGAAAATACGAATAAAAGTTGGGAATTGAATCATATGATACAAGCTATTTTACAATAAGAATTTGAGAAGAGCTTAAAAATGGGCCATTTAAGGATCATACATCTAAAAATGTCATAGACAAAATACATCAAATGCTATAACGCATTATTGAAGGTATATTTCAAAATATCAATACATCAACATTTTGGTAATTAATGGGCGGAAATTTACAGTTTCTGAGCAATGACAAGAGATGAGAATGATTGAGAACTGAATAAAAATCTATTTTTCTGAAAGTGGTTAAGATTCTATGGCACAAAACTGCTTTTGTATCTGTTAGTTTTACATCGAGGTGGGTACATTGGTTTACTGTTTCTGAGATTATATGACCTTGTGACTTGGTGTTCAGGTAAGAGATTGTGTAATTTATGAAGTGGGTTTTGCATTTGAGTGAACAATTTAGCACACAACTTTTCCCTACGACCTGACAATGTTTCTAATTTCAGATGAAAGAGCGCATTGTTATATGATAGGCCTGGTGCTATTATTCGCAAGGCCCGCTTTTGTGCAGATTCTTGACTGTTCTTGTGTCAATCCACTGTGAAACACCTGGCAGGCATACTTGAGAACAGATCTGATACAAGCAGTATAGTGCACAGATCAACTTCTGACACCGGCACGTCGTGGCTGTACCAAAAGGTATAAACGTTGGGCAATTTTGGAGTAAATATCTTGCACATGACTTCCCAAAATAAGGGTACTATTGAGTGATACACCAAGTAGTTTTATATTGTCGACTCTTTCTATACCATTTCCAGACATTGTCAGATTTGGAAGAAGCTGCTCATGGCGTGAAAAACTTAAAAGCATTTCCTTTGTTTTCTTTGGGTTAATCTGCATATCATTCAATTCTGACCATAGTACCAATTAATCTAAGGCATTTAATTGCATCAAACCAGAGTCACCATATTTATACTTATACATCATAGAATGATAGTGGTATCATCGACATATTTAACCACAGGCAATGCAGAGTTCAAATCTGTCGCCATCACAATAAAAAGGAGGGGTCCAAGTTTGGTTCCTTGAGGAACACCACCATTGAGACTCACCCATTGGGAAACAGTCTGTCCTAACTTCACTCTCTGTCGTCTTTGACACAAAAAGGACCTGATCCACCCAATTATCTTTGGGTGTATACCTAAATCAGTCAGCTTTCTAATCAGCAAGGTGTGACCAATTCTATCAAAGGCTTTCTTATAATCTACTCTCAATACTCTTTCAAGTTGTTTCTTCCCATTAGTCTCACAATACCATCAGTTCAATAGTTCAATCAATGCAAAAGAGGTGGAGGAACCCGGAATCGCTCCAAACAGTAAGGGGGAAGTTGTGAATACATTATTTTGCGAAAACGGTTTATATCGGATGTCTCATCATAAAGATATCATAGGCACGGACGACACCACCCCACCATTACCTGGCACCCTACTCCTTTACGCATAGTAAGCCTAATTCGGCTTCGATCCCCAACGGTGGGGACTTCACTGATGGGGTAATAAATCTACATTTCAAAAATGCAAATTTCATATAAAATTATAATAAGCCTATATCACATTCCATTTAAAATGGTGAGGATTTTGAGAGGACCGAAAAATGTATCGTGCGTATACATGCGTGTGTGTGTGTGTGTGTGTGTGTGTGTGTGTGTGTGAGAGAGAGGGTGGGGTGTGTTGAGAACGTACTACAGACCTATCCACTGCGCGTTAGTTGAGGCTACATGGATTTTTAGATACTGAGAAAGCCTATCCTGAAGTAAAATCAGTTTCATTTACAGCAAAAACATGAAAGCAGTCAGTGAAGGTTGGACGAAAATCTGTCAAAGAATACAAAAAGTTGTGACTTTTTTTAAGTGTTATTAAGTTTGTGACGTCACTAATTGCGAGACTGATTGCGACGCTAATTGCTCTCCCATTAATGCTGTATGATTCCTTTACCCCTTTTCTGGTCTGATTTCACTCGCGTTCAAGCCGATCATAAAATCCGCAGTAACCAGCTAAATAACAAGTGACTTGACGTGAAAGAATGTGGTGTCCGCCTAAGATTGAACCATGAAATATAAAAAGCGCAAAAACTATTAGCCGAAGGTCGCCTAGAATACAGCTTGCTGAGTATATCTCTGGGATATTGGTGATGGATTTGGAGAAGGGAGGCAAAGAATCGAGGCGAACGCTGCATGTATATAGGCAACGTGACAGTTTTGTTTTGTAAGTTGTTATTGAGAGCGACCCACTGGGATAAGAGAGGATGGGCGGGAGGGAGGTGTATTCTGTAGTTATGTAATTATCACCCTAATATGACTACCGCATCTATGAATCCGCCAATAGGACGTCAATCATAAGTTCTATCTATCTAAAGGCCGCAGCCAAGATGCTGTTCACCATGTAGCGCCAAGTGTCCCTGTTTGTCATTAAGTTGGGGATGTCAGATGGATCCTGCTGGATGTCTCGAGCAATCACATCAATGTAGTTAAAGGGACGACGACCCCTTTTTGTCACGGTATGATTCTTCGCGCCCCAAATACGCTGTCACAAACACGCAGTCATTTCAAAAATCCACCCTGAAGTTAAGTTGGGTTTTATTGACAACAGAAACATGAAAGAAACATGTTGATGGAGGTTTGACGAAAATCTGTTAAAGGCTAAAAGAGATATGATTTTGTTTAAGTTTTAATTTATGACGTCACGAGCGAGTTGCTCTCCTATATATTGTGTATAATTTCTTTGAATGACAATTTCCATTTTCTCAAAAGGATACAAAATACTATTAACTTGTTACCTCTGCATGGAAGTAATATATAAGACACAATGAAATTACGCACATACCTCTATGAAAAAAAATCCTTCATCAAAAACAGAAGAAGTTCAATTTATGGAATCATACACATTAATGGAAGAGTACCTCGCAAGAAATTAAGACTTTAAAAAGTCAACTTTTTATCCTTTAAAGGATTATAATCCAAATCAATTTAACTTCAGGGTTGACTTTCCCTTTAATACTCTCCCAAAAATGCAGCCCTGCTGAAAGTTGAATACAGGATCTTTAATGAGGTTGACCTTACCTATCTTGAAAATTGCAGCATAATGTGATAGAAACATAGCTTCGAGAGACAAAATGGGCAATTAAAGATTTTTCTTTCCCAGTTGACATCCGCTGAATGTCGCAGTGCTGATCGCACGGGACATAAGAGCATTGTCATGATTGTGGAATGCTTTTGATTTATCTATCAAAATGTTTGAATACACCATGCTCGAGTTTTTTCTCCTTCCTATAACACCTCCCTAGTGATAATCATCAAACGTTAAAATTAGCTGAACAATAGGCCTATTTTGTCAAATATGCCATTTTCGTTGTATGTGCAAATTTAATTCATGTCGTTCAAACAATACATTACTAATAGTAACCTCAAAGCTTGTCCGAGGTTTATCTGAGCAGGAAGGTGTTAGAACTGGAGTCAACACGAAGAATAATTTATTCCTACACCAGTAGCGTTCATTGATAGCACAATAGAATATTAGACGCATTTGGTTCTTTGATCCAGTGACGACCGCCGCCAAATATGCAACACGAATTTTGGACACATTGAGAGGAATATATATTCTGTATGTGCAGAAGATTTCAGAGCCACTTCATGACCTGAAGTGCATGTGCAGTAGTGGTACATCTTATAAGGATATGGTTCTGTGAATTTCAGACTACATTGTTGCTTCGTTTTTGTGATAAAAGGAGAATACTGTAGAAAACATGCCAGAGAAATGCCTCCATGTCGCACATTAAGCAATCATATTTCCTTAAAAATATCTTGTAAATCGTTTTTTGAGTGTTTCATCTTCCATGGAAACAACCTCAATTTCGTGTCCGGAGATGTCCGAAAAAGAGTTATGGACCAAATTCTTTCTATATTTTTTTTTAACGTTTCCCTTTGCTCACCCCAAAACTAATTCACAGTGTGTGTAAAAAGATCACGACGAGCTCCCAGCAGCGAAGGCTGAACGGTTGACACATTTCTCAAAACAGATTTTCTTTTGTTATTCGGAGGAATGCACTACCTAATTAAAAATACAGCTAATTGTTTAAAACACCTGAATGTCTTTAATTTTATGAGGCGGCGGTCATCGTATAGATCAAAGGAAACTCTCCAAGCGCAGTCTCTCCATGAAAGGTTCATGGTCTGAGTAGTGCTCAACAATTTTATTAATAGATCCAGTAGAGTGCGCTCCATCCATTGAAACTGAATTACGCAATACAGGTGAATGTAATAACGCGTCATCATGCAGTCAGGTGGAAAGTTGTGAATACATTACGCAAATTATTATATGCACATATTTGTATGCCGTTAAATGATTAGGCCTACACCCGCTTGTTCGCAATATCAGCACAAGCCTTGTCTGCACGCACACAGTACGGCCTAACAACCTTTCAAATGGGAATAATGGTTGCCATGTCAGAAATATCCCTGCTGTGCCAAGGAATTCTTATAAGAAAGAATAACTTTGCATTGTCTACTGAACGTACGTGTGATTCTATTGTTAGCAATCACAGGTAAAGCGATTTCAATTAAATAGGTTACGTGCGTATAATGTGTCTACTGTTCAACTTATTCCTGCCTTTGATGATGTCAAGGAAGTATTCTTGATCTTTAGGCGCGTTTTAGCAGTGCTCAGAAGAAAAAAAAAAGATGAGACATATCATTTCGAAATACATCATGAAAAAAATTTGCATTGGATAGATAATTATCTTGTCATTTTCTTTCAATAATATAAGTCAATATAAAGTCAATGTGAGGATACATTTACATAATACGCGAGCAGAAATAAAAATGAAAATAGGCTAAAAGATGGACACCCCTAATAAGAACGGTGGGAGTTGGTGATGTATGTGTGACGTGTGTATATTATGTGCTTGCTTCTATTTGTGTGCGTTAATCATGGTTCATAGCTCCATGGCCTTTATGTGTGTGAAAATGTGCGTGTGTGTCTGTCAAGACATTCTAGGATCTAGAGACACAACTAAAATAAAGACGACATGGGATGACATAATAATTATAAAAGCTAATATTGGCTAATCATTTTATTCCGACACGGCAGCGTGCACAAACCTGATAAAAAGGAGTCATAGATATTATGGAAGAAGCACATAAAATGAGATTCAGAGGGGGTGAATATCCAAGGATTTGGGAGCTTTATACATCCTAACTATATAAGGAAGGTGTGGAGGAGTACGTTGAAGAAAGAAATAAAACAAAAGAGAAGAAGAAAATGCAGGAGGTGATATACGAAGAAAATATGTAAAATATGAAAGGA
This sequence comes from Arbacia lixula, assembly GCA_963669155.1. Taxonomy (NCBI): domain Eukaryota; kingdom Metazoa; phylum Echinodermata; class Echinoidea; order Arbacioida; family Arbaciidae; genus Arbacia; species Arbacia lixula. The sequence goes on along the minus strand of OZ022582.1, from coordinate 4,044,840 downwards.
ACAAGAGAGAAAGGACAACTTATAGAAAATGATTATATGAACACTTTATTATCCCGACTGCTCGTGAGCATGTTTCACGCTATATTGACTCTGACCTTTAGAGGGCGTAAGACTAAAACGAAGAGACGACGACGGCGACCGACAAGTGTCGGTGCTTCCTTTACACCATTTTTGACAGATTTTTGGGTGTCAGCAAGAATCAGGTAAATACATAGAAAACTCAAAAGGTACAAGTGCATTGGTGATAAGCATATGTATGATATTATATTAACATGATTAAAGTCAGTGTTCACCTACAATACCGAAATATCAGTCTTGTTTGTAGCTGTTACATCTAGCCATGTCCAGCCCCACACGTTCAACCTCGTGTAACTAGTTTGGTTAGAATCTGCTTGGCCGTGCCTCTGCCATGGGCCTGGCTTAGTCTTTAGACCGAAAAATCAGCCTCTGTAGGACGTTGGATCCGCTGAGATAGCATGTCCAAAGATGTAATTTCGATTAAAGAATGCCCTGAATTAGACGGTTATTCCTGTCTAGGCCTGGCTTTGACCGAAAAATCAGTCTGTAGAACGTTGGATCTGCTGAGATTGCATCTGGCTCCTCTGAGCGCGCAATCGGGGGTATGTCCAAAAATGTAATTTGGATTAAAGAATGCCCCGAATGAGGCGGTTATTAGTTTCCAGGCCTGGCTTGAACTTACACTACAGCTCAAAGGAATTGACATAGGGAAAGGGAAGGTGCTGCAGTTCTAAAGTTAAACCGATGTATATTTTGTCCAATTCAACATGAAACATGATGCTTTTTATGCTAAAGCATCGTGTTTCATGCTGAACTGGACAAAATATATCGCGGCTTAAAACTGCGGCTCCTTCCCTTTTTTCCCTTTCCCTTTCCCTATGCCAATTCCTTTGAGCTGGAGTGTATCCAAGGCTTAGTGTATCAATTTCAATCCCGCAATTTCATCTCACTGGGTTTTAACATACTTCTAACTCTGTCTTTAGTGATTCCTGTTTCTTGCCATGAGATAATTTCCTACATATCCAACTTATATGTACCACTATAGCCCCTGGACTGCTCCAGTCAATTGCGAAGTGGGACCGTCCTGAGCTGAGGGTTCGCATTCATTTTCCCTGTGTGCCGGGTCCGACTACTGTCGTCTCACTGCGTGAGTGTCCTGGTCGCAGTAAGTACTACTAGTACTACTTCTACCGGTATCTAGTCAAGTTGAGAGATTAAGCCAAAACAGATAACACAGTCCATGACAGTCATAATAAATTGATAAATAAGTAAATAAATTGATATTTCCTGTTCCAAATGCCATATGACCTGTTTAAGCTGTTAGAAATATCTGTCTTGACTTTTGCCTATAAATTGTGTTTTATTTTCCTTCACATTTTCCTCCAGAAAATGAAGACTAAGAAGCACAAGAAGGAGAAAAAACGGAAGAAGCAGAAAAAGGAAAAGCAGAGACAGAAAGATGAATACTCGTCAGAGGTAACATAGTCACAAGTTCAGGTCTAAGAGAGCATAGTGACACTTTCACAATGACTTCCTTCAAAAATGTTAAATGTAATGGAAGTGGAATTTCTGAATCTGTGATAGGCCTGGGTCCTAAGACTATTGTGTTCCATCACTCCTACAAGTCCTCCCACCAGTAATTTTGTTCAGGCAATAGAGTGAGAAGGCACAGGAACATATGATATGGGAGAGTGCAATTTAAGCTTTGGTGCTGGTGTAAAGATGAAGAAATGAAAATTGAATCAAAGGAAAATGACTATTTACCTTGGAGGTTGCAACTTTACTCTCTTTAATTTGTCTTCATGGTTCTAAGCAACAACCTTGATTGTTTCAAACTCAATAATGATATATTGGCTTTCAATATTGTTTTTTTGTTGTTGTTTATTTGAAGGCTTGGAACTTGAAAGAGTAAGGATCGGGATTGTAAAAATGTTTTTGGACCGCCAGAATGATGTTGCAGTAACAACAGTGTGTGTAGAGTATACTGAGAAGTGAGATTTCACTGTATTTTGTGATCGTTTGAATCACAGGAGAGTTCTGAAGCTGAGATGGAGTGGGTGGAGTCCTCGTCAGCTGCACAAACCAAGTCACGTGACCAGACTTCCCCTGATGTGACCCGCCTTCTGAGTGCTGGCAAAGTGGATCAGCAAACTGAGGTAAGAACTTTCTTCATTACCAGGGAATAAACCCTCGAGATTTCTCACCCTGCGCTCTCCACTTAGGTATTTTCTCACTATGATAGTTTACAAGGAAAATCAGAGAGTGTGGGGAGATACAGAAGGAGGAGAACAGCAACACCATCAAAGCTGAGAAGAAGATGTGGAATGAAAAAAGAAGGAGAGCTAGGGCATAAGGAGGAGGAGGTTCAAGCAGGAGAAGTGGAAGAAAAAGAGAGAAAAAGGAGATGATGACAAAGTTGAAAAATGAAAGATTAGTGTTGGGAAGAAGGTGAGAGGATTGAGAGAAGAAGAGGGAAAAGATACCAAATGCTTAAAAGTTGACAATCATCTTTGTTCATGTTTCAATAATGTTAACAGTGTACAATACTGACATGAATAGAGTAAAGTTGTAAGCTGATACAAGTACGCTGCATATCGTGGAGATGTTTGCTTCTTTTGCAGTTCATTGGTAAATGTGGATTTTTAATTTGGGTTTGCATTATTGCGATGCTCTTAACAAGTATCAAAGGGAGTTAAGAAGTAATATTATTCTACATTTTATGGGTTTTGATATGTTTAGTCTACAAAAAAAGTATTTATAGCACCTCTGAACTCAGTGTTAGTATGTATACTCCAAAGGCCTCAGTTTCAGCTACTTCATGTAAATATTGTGACTTTTCAATTGAGTTTCTTTGCTTGTTCTCTGGTATATGAAACATAACAAAATAAAGTATGCGATTGAAAAGTGCAATACTGGCTCCCATCTTGTTTTTTGTCTCTATTTTGATGGATCATGCTTGCCTCTTTGTATTTCTGTTCATTACCAGAAAGTTTTCCAATGAACTTCTAGGAATAGGGGCTAAACACAGATTTAATTATTCTTAGAAAAAGAAACATGGGTTGAATCTTTAAAAATGCCATTAAAAAGCCTCTTTTTATATCAAACAAACATATTTTGCAGAATTGTAGAAATCATTACAAATTCTGATATGAGCTTTCATATTTGAATGGTAACCATAGAATACGTATGTGTACCTATTTCTTCAAGTTATTTGCTACATAAGACACTAGCAAGAAGACAGGCGGACAGACAGACAGACAGGCAAATTTCACTGGGGCAGCACTTTGTGCAAATAGAAATGGATGGCGAACACAGACACACACACACACACACACACGCCCACTCACACACACACACAAACACACACTCACACACAATACACTATAAACAGGGTCTTCCACAGGTAAACATGCACATACATGTACATGTACACCCAAACACATCAGAAGACTCACACACACACATCCTGATAAAAATAGGCAGGTAACACAACAAGAAAATGGGCAGATAAACTTATTTTGAATGAGGTGGAAAGAAGGAAGATTGAAAAAAGACAGTATGAAAACAGACTGAGAAGTTTAGAGAAAAACAGTGGAATGGAGAGAGACAATATAATATAGAGAGGGTGAATTGATAAATGTACAGTCAAGAGATAGATCTATAGACACTATAGAGTCAGTGGAGTGATCGAAGAGAACAGGGAAAATGTTTAGCTGAATTAAGTGAAAGAGAGACACGAGATAGAGCGAAGAGAAAGACAAATAACAAGAGAGGGAGGAAATAACTGACATAGAAATACGCATTGCTTGTGAGAGTCAAAGAGCCCAATGTAAACTGTTATTTATATATTAACAATCGGTTTTATTTGTGTGACCAATAGGCACTCGACCATCTTTCTTGAAGTAATTGTGTTTCGTGTTCAACAAGAAAACAAATAAATGATGAAATCAGCACACTTGGATTCAGTCTTCATGAAATCTTGATTACATGACTACAAGTACATGTATCGTCATATAGTCTTTTCATTTGTGATGCTACATGATGACTAAATTCAAGCAAAAAAAAGCTGTCAGTTTAAGTATACATGTATTTATACTGACAGCTTTTAATTACCAGAAGGCTTGAATTTAGTGATAAATTTATAACAAATGAAACAACTTTATATTGTACATCAGGAAAAAAATAACTAAGAAAGGGAAACTAGAGTGTATGAAGCCTTGTAAAAACAATGGGTTAATTTTAGTTGTACATGTATATGTAGCTGGTACTAAACATTTAAACAGTTGTTATTATAATAATACAAATATTATATAATATAAATACATCAAAGTCACTGTTGACTTTGTAAAATGATATTTTATCAAGCCCATTGGTGTAATTTTGTAATATAATTCTTAACAATGATTCAGTGCTTATATGATGAGATTTCAGATTTGTTATATAAAAAAAAATCAGCTCCGTGTATGAGAATCTGCTAATAATACGCAAGTTGTTAAGTGAGTAAGACAAAATGGATTTCAAGTCATCTGTTTTGTTCTTCTAAGTTTAAGGGAATTTCCATCCATTTCACTGGACATGGCAAATAAATTAAAAACAGACAAGCACTAAATTGTCAAGAAATTATATAACAAAATAACATTTATCAGCATTTTAAAATATAATTTGACAAAGTCAACAATGACTTTGATATATTTATGATAAAAACTGTTTACATGTTCAGAACCAGCACAACCATTCAATATCTGTATCACATTCCTTACTGTGCCTTTTATGTGATAAATTTAAAATTCCTTATAAATCACAATTAAGCAACACCCCATCTGGTTACTGCAGTTCCATGGCAAATTTGGACATCCTAACTGGACCAGGGTTCACAAAGCCAGAAAATCTAATCATGAGGAACAGGTTAATGCTGTGTTGTGTTTCAAGGTAATCAGTAGAGACCTGTTATACCTTACTAGACTAATTAACAAAGAAGCAAGCAGATGTATTCCTTTTGGTAACTAACTAGGCATAGTAAGGTTTCATGTATGTGGACGCCAACTTTTTTTTGCTTCAAACTGAAATTTGCAAATGTTGCAATAACACCCACAGCAATTAACCGGTTGTTCCATTAGTGTACATGTACATTTACATACTGGGGTACCCGTAAATCACAACATATAATGATAAAATTGTCAAAATATTTGCACCCCAATGATTTTGTTGAGGTATACTGTGGCACATTGATTGATGGTGCAATTCATATTTATGAGGGGATAGGTGGGTTGCGGGATGGAGGGAGGGGAAATAACTTCAGGGGAATTTGTGTTATATTTACCTCACTCACATCTTGAAACTAACACACCTTGAACGAAGTCATTTTGCCCAGTGGTAGATATGAAGATACAGGTGAAGGTACAATGTAATTTCACATTACTACGCAGTTAGGGGGATTTTTTTTTTAACGAAAATGGCTCATTGAACAAGTATGACCAATATGTAAAGATTTACCTTACAAATTATTACAGATACCATGTTTGGGTAACTCTTAGGCTTGGGAGCCCAAGGCCATGGGTATACCTGGACCCTGTACTGTAATTACATTATAGCATCAAATGCAACCGATTTCATACTGTTAACAACCACAAAAAAACACTGAAAACACAGAAATACTGAAACCAGTAAAATATTGCAAACTAAGTCCAAACATTTTACATTTCAAACGCATACGTACAAGGTGTAGAAAGCGCTCAGGAAATGATTTGCACAAATTGGCAGTGATTTATCAGAACAGTACTCATGATTTAGCAAAAGTTCCTTTACTTCATTTTAAATCAAGTCACTTTAAAGCTTGGAGCTAATATACATTTAATACAGTTCAAGGAAAAGGAAAGAAAACACGAGTATCAATTTTTTCAGAGTGGTACATTTATCAGATTTGTAAAGGTTAGAGAAAAAATAGCAAAATAATACACACAAAGAAGGAAAGCCATGACTATTTCAGGATCATATTAGCAAGCTCTGAAGACATCAATGGTCAATTTCAGGTGTCCCACTGAGCTACATGTTCAACATAGAAACTCTGCATTGCCAGCATACTGTGACATTATTTTGACACTTGTGATTTTATTTGTGCACAATATATAGGCAAGTCAGAGTAGCATTGTACATTTTGACAACATTGTGATTATCCGAAAACTTGTCTGTCTGATTTTCCTCACATATGTGACAATCAGATTCTATAATATATTTGGCTGTAATCAAATGAAATGACAAGTGGATTTTGTTCTCCTTGAAAGTTCAAATAATTTATAATGCATGTCCAACAATATCAAATTGCATATCATAACCCTAGCTTGCCCGACCAGGGCCATGTTGCATAAAACTTACCATTAATTGTAACTCTGCTCTCAATTGTAACTCTGCCATCAATGGTAACTACCATGTTGGTATCGCTGTACACTCAATTTAATTCAAGTTTTTCATAGAAATTGCCATTGGGAGCAAAGTTACCATCAATTCTCCCTATCGCATATAGCCGATATCAAGTGATATCAACTCACGATACCGATATCTGATCGATTGCTCTTGGGACGTGTACTTTTGGTAAGAGCTGGTTGTCGGCAGAAAGTGACCAAGAAATCACTTTTTTTTTATGAATTAAGCAGTGAAAATTTTGTGTAGGGTTGTGGTTAGGGTCAGGGTTAGGTTTTGAATAAGGTTTAGGGTTAGTGTTAAGGTCAGGGTTAGGTTTAGGGTTAATATTCATAAAATTAGTTGGATACCCTGGTCTCTTAATGTACGGGATTGCCGAATGTTCGTGGACCGGAAGTTCATATCCCAAGAATTAAAGGTAAAAAAATTAGAGCGCCACACACGTTCATATTCGGAGAGCTATATGCGATAGGGAGAATTGTAAGTTTTATGCAACAGGGCCCAGAAATTTCTCTGCCACTACGTTTTACTCGATCTTGCTCGTTTACTTGTGCTCTGTTCAGAGTCTGCACTTTCCACCTGTTTTCTCTTTCTTTCTTCTTCACTCTCTCCCATACCTGTCATTGTCCATCTACTCATTGGAATACCCATTCTCTCTCCCACTAGCCGCTTAAAGTTCTCCATTCCCTCCCTCATGTCCTTTAACTCCAAGGCTATATTTGTCTTCACGTACTGCATTTCATTTCTCAGGATGCTGATCTCGTTCCAAACCAAGCCTAAGTCCATCTTTGTTGCAGGTTTCTGGATTTCCTTGAGATCATTGGCAAGAGGACCGGTGTCTGAGCCTTGATTCAGCAAGTGCTGGTAGTGTTCTTTGACATTGCTTGGCAGGATTACGGTGAGAAGTGCTCCTGGATGGTTGCTGGTCTTTGGTGGAGTTCCCTGCTGGGTGTCAGGTTTAGGTTTACCCTGTGAGGCTGGCTGCCCACGAGGACCTACCGCTGCTCCACATGAATACACATTCTTAATTGTAATACCATCTGAGTTTAAATCTGATTTATTGTGATTGTCCGATTTGTCTGGGTTAGATGATGATAATGGTCGTCCCATGGATGATTGATTATCCATTGAGGGGCCATTGGGTGTAGCGTTGGATTCACGTGATGTTAGGCCTTGTGTTTCAGTCCTTGAACCCTGATCTTCTGGGAGGGGTAATGTAGCAGTGTGAGGTGGAGGAGCAGGGGGCCTGGTCCCTGGAGGGCATGTACATCTCAGCGGAACACCATTCGCATGCATCACACCGTGTGGCACATATCCAGGAGGGATCTGGAATCCTGGTCTATATGGAACTGCAAGCACACCAGGAGGCAAGGCACCTGGATGAATCGGCCCCATTGAAGACACTCCTGAAGGCATGTACTGTGGGGGCAGCGTACCTGATGGCATTAATCCAGGGGGCAGTCTTGGGGGAAGAAACGGTCCTGGTGGCTTCGGACCTCCAGGGGCAACTGCTGCAAACGGGGGCTGGGGGTGAAGGAACACCCCTACACCGGGCTGAGGTCCCTGTCCTTGATGCAAGCTTTGTTGTTGAGCTGCATTTGCTTGAGAAAATGCAGGAGACTGAGCATCACTTTTATGATCTTTGTATCTATCAGGGGTACTTGTGCTTAATGGAGTTGTGCTGACAGGGTGCGGGGGGTGATCTCCCTGCGACTGACTACTGGACCGTCCTCTCTGTTCTGGCTCCTTATTTGTAGGATCTTCATTAGATGGAGCAAATTGGATGTTGCAGGTGTTGAGAGGAATTCCCATGAAAGGCTCCTTCATGTGTCCACTAGCGTCTACAGGGACCAGCACATCTTGGCAGCCAGATGGACCGGGTTTCATTTCCTGAATACTGACAGTGCGGCTCTTAGGCAAGAATACAGCCCGCATGGCTGGACTAGAGGTGTCTAAAAACTTAATGTCTCCAGACTTGGGTGATAGAGGAGGAGGAGCTGGAGTGCTTGAGGAACTTTCTATGACAGGTTCTGCAGCAGGTGGATTTGGAACAGTGTGTTTCATAGGGTGGTGATGCAGAGGGGAATCTCTGGTTTGCACTGTTGGGCCTTCACTGGATGTTGAGGCTCTAGTTTGACTTTGATGTGCTGTCACTCTAGTTTGACACTGATGTTGAGCAGCAATATGTGCCGTTGCTCTAGCAAGGGTCAAGGGCTGATGAGGCGTCCATGTCACATGAGACAGATTTACCTCACCATGCTCCTTCTCAACAATCCTCGCATGAGACGTTTTCCTTCTGTGCCTCTTTTCAAACATGGATTTTCCTAACTGCAGGTCTCTCAATAGCTTATATTTCAGGTTCCGGCGTTCTTCCATCTGTTCATTCAACATGATCAGTGTGTCGTAGGTTGGATCTTTGACCTTGTACACAACCTTCATGATCTCCCGTAGTGTCTCAGTTGGTACTGGACCATCAAGATCAATAACCATATCTTTGTAATCTTTAGAAGTGGCACCTTCCGCACAGTTTTCAGAATGGGAATCGCTGTCGCCATCATCAGGATTAATTTCATCATCACCGCTGTTGTCGTCAAGAGTCTCCTGAAGTTCTAGATCAGAGTCGTACTCCGTATCGTCTGACATATCTGCTTGCATCTTGCTTGTCTCTTGTCCTGATTGTGCTTGAGGGTTTTGGGGAGATGGTGGCTCTACCTTGATCCAGCCATCCTCTGAGACAACTAACCCATATGCACCCATCTCGCTGCTTCCGCCCTGTCCATCTCCTGGTCTCTGGTTTTCCCACTGTACACCAGAAGAGGTAGATGGTCTGTCATGATCTGCAAGCTCCAGACTGTCAAGAAGTTGAGCTTCCGTAGAAAATAGAAAATAAAAAATGGTCAAATTAAATAATGCATGGTCAATGCCTTCAAAATTAATTAGAGGTAAACATTTATAAAATAAATGTTATATAAATAAAGATCAGCAACAAAATACAAGCAGAGGACCAACAAATATGATAAGTTACATGTACAATGAGACTTTGGTAATGTAACATTTTAGAATTTTTATAAATTTCATCATGATTTTGTGACCTGATTGTTGCTCCAAGCAAATTCTTTCACAAATTGCAAAAATCTTTCTATTTGCACAACTTATGGATTAAACAATCCCAGAAATGTCATTTTCTGAATTTATTGAATTAAATTATACTGAATGTACCAAAAATCATGCCAACGTTCAATAAGATTGCATAAATGATAAGTATTTTAATCAGAAAGCAATGCTCACACCAATGTACGCCAGCTAGGAATTAAATCATTTTGAATTACAGTTTGAATGTTTGATTTAAACAATTTATTTGAATATATAATGTGAATTTGATATTTAAATATGTATGGATAGATTTGTAACCCTGTGTCATTGTGATTGAGTGACCTGCACTGCTGATCAGTATGCTGTCCTACTCTGACAAAAGGAAGCAACTAACAAAAGAGACTTTTCTTGTAAATAACCAAAATGTGCATTGGCAGCAGTGCAACATCACATCATGATAGATTGAATATCTTGCAGCAAGATGAACATTTCTTGTCCAGATTTTGCCCGTATGTCGGGAATGCTGGGTACAATCTAAGAAAACTGATAACCCAGATTTGAGTAATTTGTAACTTGCTTCCTTTTGTCAGAGTAGGGCAGTACATTTTGATAAACCTAAATGAATTAATTGATAAATATATTTTTGTTGAACTATACAGTCCTTTTAACACCTGCAAAAGGGATTTGATGGAATACCAAGGAGTATTGGAAAAAGTTCCTTTTGGGATAGAGATAGTTCGAGGTTTATATAGTTGATGTACAGCCCAACAATCTTGTGAGAATTTACAACATACACGCCTTCACACTGACCCTAGGACACCTGGAGGGTGTTTCACCAAGCTGTTCGTAAGTTACGAATTACTTTACGAACGACTGGTGATCCCCTCTTGTGCTAAATGCAATACCATACTCTGTTCACTGAGAATTTGACTAAGCACAAGAGGGGATCACCAGTCGTTCGTAAAGTCGTTCGTAACTTACAAACAGCTTGGTGAAACACCACCCAGGGTCGCACAAACCCTTGGACACCGGGGTCGCACGTACCCTAGGACACCGAGGTCACGCGTACCCTAGGACACCAAGGTCATGCTTACCATAATCACAGGGGTCCCATTTATTTTAATTTTCTTTAAAAATAAACTATATAACCCTCAAACTATCTCTACATTTTGTCCCTAATGGAGGTTAGAACTCTTCCTGAAGTTTTCAGTTACATATATACCAAGAATGGGTGTTAAAATATTACTTTTTTGCATGTAACTTTTCAATTTCAATACAATGCTTTTATAATAAATGTTACACATATATTTCTTGTGCTCACTTTTGCAATCTACTGTACAAGCTCATTTTTTTTAAATGTTTAATACATTTTGCAGTGAGCTTTGTAAGACTAAATAGTGCAATAAGATTTAATGGACCTCTGGCTGCAGTGTGTTCATTCTTCTTCTTCTTCTTCTTCTTCTCCTTCCTCCGTTCTATGGCGATCAGGGCAAGGCCCTGGTATGTATAGTATTTTTTGGCAGCTAGGAGGGATAGGCGGGAGAGTGGCATGCACCGTGGTCAAGGAGAAGGAATTGTGGATCCTGATTACTTACTCTTCAATGTAGATCGTAAGTCTTTGATTTGCACGCTGCAAGGCTTAATCATCTTAGACGATTCCATTCCCATACCACAGTGTCAGCTTGATCAGCTTGCTTGATTGATGTTAACAGAATCCCTGGAAAATCAGCTGTGCAGTCACTATCAGACCAAGATCTTGAGAGCTCTATGTCTGAATGGATGTTTGTTGAGCGTTTGTACAGTCCAGGGTTTACCGAAGGTCGATCCAGCTGGGTTTTAGTATCACAGCTAGAGTCATATATTACGTAATGTAGCCTGGACCATGTCACAGTGGTCAGTGATCAGTGAGTTGATGTGCATACAACTGTTGGGTAGTGTCCTCCAGCTCATGTACCGTGCCTGTGGAAAACTGCGTCTAGAGCATCCATTTAACAGGTACTTTAACTTGACCGCTAAGTGAGTAATGCTATCTAATTCAGTAGCTATGCTGCTCCTCTACCTAACGCCAGAGTTTGCTGTGCTTTAGAAACGTACATGTAACATAAGCCGGCATCTCCTTTCATGCTGTTGTAGTGTGGGTTGGTGTCCATCTCATTGAAACAGCGTTCATGGCTAATATGATTCAAGTAGAGAGAATCTCCCGTTGCAGATGGAGGTAGATGTAAGAAAAAAGCGTTCTCCCAGTACACAAAAGGTACATGTTTAAGAAATGTTTTTTATACCTTACTGATTGTGCGCTGAACTGAGCTGAGCGCAGCAAGCTATTGACTGACCGAGCTACGGTATCGAGCTACGGTATCGTAATGGGCTACTACTTACATTGCATGTCCTGCATACATAGTGTGTATGTGTGCTTGTGTGTGTGTGTGTGTGTGTGTGTGTATGTATTGTTCTCTGCATGAATGCCCCCTGTACCCCCATGCATGGCACACCTTCAAAGCCTATTCAGCCAGGCCATGGGAGCAAAGAGATCGAGCAGGATTTCGCGTACATGGTGCTAGTTGTGCATTGCAGACCCTGAGTAATTGATGCATTCCTGGCCATGCACCTGGGCATGCAGTTGTGCACAAATTGACTGCTGTTGTGATGTAATTCTCTGTACATTGATACCAAACAGCACCAGTAAATCAGATGTTAAAATAAATTTAATTCATTGGGTATATGCGACATTAATGACAATAAATTGGTTGAATAGGAATTGGCATGTAAAATGTAGAATTACAAAGTTAAGTTTACTGATCATCATTATTTTGATTCATATTACAACTGTCAGCTAATTTTATTTATATAAGAGAGAGCTAGAGAGAGAGCATGAGAAAGCGAGAGATAGAGAGAGAGAGAGAGAGAGAGAGAGAGAGAGAGAGATGGCGAGAGAGATTTGATTTGCATCACAGATGTCAGAACCAAACTTTTATTCATAAAAGAGAGAGAGAGAGAGAGAGAGAGAGAGAGAGGGGTGCAGTGTAACTCTATGTAGCATACCAGTATCCAAAATTATAGATGTATATTGTGAATTCCTCATACTATTCATTTTCACCCTTGTTTTGCATCAAGTGTGCATTGGTCCTTTTTTCAGCCCTTCTTTATTGATTCTGTTCGTACTGACTCATCCAATAGAGGGTTCCCACAAGCAGCCATGTTGGAGGACAAAACAATAAAAACCTGTGCATCAGACCATGCAAACAATGACTTTTATTGTCTGATGCACATCAGGTTTTTATTGTTTGTCCTCCAATATGGCTGCTTGTAGGAACCCTCTATTGAGGCATTTGCTGTCCTTACATGTATGTATGTATGTATGTATGTATGTGTATGTATGTATGTATGTATCTGTATACATGTATCTATGGCAGTAACAAAGATGTCAAATGTCCCCATTACTTACATGTAAACGCTGCATCATTTTGCTCAAAGCTTTCGTCATAAATATAGGGTAAAGCTTTAGTTTAGTTGGTTGCAATTTGGGGTTTATATTACATTTAGTGCTAGCTTTAGGTTTGGATCTACAGTAGCAGTTTGGAATTGGACTAGTAAGTGTTGTTCATTTACATTCATTTACATCCAACCCCTGTTTGTACCTAAATTTAGTATCCCATTTCTCAAACGTTTTACAATCATCAGGGTCTGAATCCAGAGACTACCACTCAGCTTCATTGTGTGGAAGGAAAACCTGCTCCACTAGAATTCTAAAGCCCAGATCGATGGAGAAAGAGAAACAAGAAAGAGAGAGAGAGAGAGAGAGAGAGAGGACAATAAGCTCAATAGAGAACATAGAGGCTTTCAGATGGAGAAAGAGGGACGTGGGAGAGTGGACAATAGATGAAAAGAGACGCCTCAGCTCCAAAGGATTAAATGAAAGAAAGAGAGTGGGAACAATGGTCGCCCGATAGAGCTTTGAGGCCAAATTGTGCTGAGGTTTTTGTATGGTCAAAGGCAGGGTCGGATGCTTAGAAAGTGACAATGTATCACAGCCACCTGCATATGCTCTTTGTAAGAAAAAAATATTTTTAATGAAATTTTCTCCCAGGCAGTACCTATTTCCTGTCCAATGTGTCCTGTTGAGTATGAAAAAGAGATTGCATTTTTAGATTCTCTATAGAAAATACGTTCTTTTGTTCATATTATGAAGTATGTTTGTATCTGTAACTGGAATATGGATCTTTTTAGGATTTTTTGTTGTTGTAAGGGAAATATTGTTCGCACATCGAACAGATACTCAGAGATTAAGAATTGAGGAGAAGAAGAAGTGGAGAGAGAAAGAGAAAGAGAGAGAGGTAGAGATAGAGAGAGAGAGAGAGAGAGAGGGGGGGGGGGAGGGAAATATTAAGTGAGAGTTAGGAAGAGGAGAGAGAGAAAAGAAAGGGAGTCAAGTGGAACTAAAGCATGGTTTTATATTGCGAGTGAGGAGAGTTGTCCTCATCTGATTTTCATGCCAGTTACTTGTGAGTACCTATTGTTATGATTTATTTTACTTTAACATTATTTAACTTCCTGGAAACCATTTGCACAGTTTCCTGCTTAGCATCCATTGTCCCATTCCTTTTGTCACACCAGCTTTGATCATTCCTATTTATCTTAAATTTGCATAACAAAACCTCACTGAGGCTGCCCTAATCCTGTGTATTGAATGGTGCATAATAGATACTTGCTGTTGTCCTTTATAGAAGCATGCATTCAAAGAAAGAAGATTGATTCATATCCATCCTGAACAGTCTTCCTGGATTGTGCCTGTGCCTTGTCTGCACTACAGTAGTTCTATATGACACAAAATGTTTTTGCATGTATACTAATAAAATGTTGTCTGTTTGAAAGAACTCGCTACACAGAAAAAGTACCATTCCACCTTTTTATGAATTAAACATAATTGTGAATAGAGGTGCTTGACAATTAAGGCATATATGTTTCTGATAGATCCCTTCTTTGCCTCTAACTGAAATAACTCAAATGTTTAGCTGACAGTGGGTTACATAATGTATGAGAAAGTTGAAAATGCTGAGTTATTTGCATGCCCTCAAATGATCCACATTTGGAGTTATGAGTGAATAAATCAAAGATCCGCAAAATGTTCGGCCCGAACAATAGAGCATTTGTGATTTACTCCAAATGTGGATCAGTTGAGGGCAAATAACTTTCAGCAAGCTTCTAAAATAGACAATACATGTACATGAATTTAAGACCATTGGCAAGAAGATTACTCACGATCACGTTTTTGAAGTCTTTTTGTCTTCTCAGTACAGTATATTCCCTTTCAACCATTGATGCAGGATGTTGCAAGGACATGATCTTGTGGAACCAAACAATATGCTATTGTTCTCCCTCTTTGTCTCTCTTTGAAAAAAAATGTGTTTAGGATGTGCATGAAGGCTGAAAACTATTTCACATATCTACCATCAACAATATTGAACATATTTTGACCGTTTTGACTCTAAGTCAGTGTGCAGTGTAAAATAAGTTATTTACTACTCTGACTTTCAGAGCAGCCAATATTTTGTTAGTACCATATATGTTTGTATTTGGGGCATCTATATGATTTACTGATAAGCTTTTTCAATGATTACATCACAATGTATATGGTTATCTGTCTCACCATGTGGTATATTTGTTTATAAATGTAATCTAGGTTGCACTCTGTAAGTACCACATTAAATCTGTCTTCAGACTTTGATCATGGATTGTTTTCAATAGATACCATAAACCACTACGACTACTACTACTTCTACTACTACTGCTACTACTACTATTGCTACTACTAATACTACTACTACTTGTACTACTACTACTACTACTACTACTACTACTACTACTACTACTACTACTACTACTACTACGACTACTACTACTACTACTACTACTACTACTACTACTACTACTACTACTACTACTACTACTACTACTACCTATACTACCACTGCTACTACTACTACTACTACTTATACTACTACTGCTTCTACTACTACCGCTGTTGCTACTACTACTACTACTACTACTACTACTACTACTCTAGCTTGTATGTTTTTTGCACTTTGGATAAATATCCACATGATTGTTACATGAAAATCACAACATCTTGGTTTTGTTTTTGTCTCGTCCACAGAGAGCAGAGAGTGACTGGTTAGAGAGTCCCTTTCTGACGGCTGCCACATCTCAATCAGACATTCGGAGGCAGAGGGAGGCAGAGAGAAACAAGGAGAAAGAAAAGAATAACACAACCATTGAGGTAAGTATCAATTAGAAAGACACAATCGTATTGTCTCAAATGGGATTTGATTTAATATATGAAGTTTTTGATAGGTCGAGGCAGGGGAGATCTAATCCATAAATTGATGAAGATAGTGGTGAGAGAACGAATGAGTGAAAAAGAGAAAGAGGAAGAGAAGGGGAGTGAGAGAGACAGACAGACAGACAGACAGAGTGAGAGAGAGATATGGGGGTGGGGGTGGGGGTGGGGATAGGGAGGATTGGACAAACAAGGGTGTCAAGTAGTAATCATCACAGTATTTTCATATCTTGGGCTGATTGCAGAAAATACTCTCTTCTATAGAAATTGCATTGTAACCCTGTCAGATGAAGAACTTAGACGAATGCTATGAAGTTGAAATGATATGCTCTCACTAAATGCCTAGTATTTCCTCTTTTGCTTCACTCCATGCCACTTGTTATTGCTGTGTACTCTCCTTCAGTATGCAGCAATATGACCTGGGGGTGTTTCACCAAGCTGTTCTTAACTCTTTGCCCGCTTCTTTTGACTCGCGGCACATACAGCGGGCTGCCAAGTTCGACTCAAGTCACATTTCGCGCACAATGCATACGGGACGCTTTTAATTGTATTGCGCGCACACACATACAATAGCAACGCATGTATTGCATCATATACATATACACCTTCCAGTTCACGGCTTTCGCCCACGTTGTTTACATAGAGATTTGTCGAGTAAAATTGAGTTTTTTTTTTAACTGCTTTGGGAAATATTCAGATGGGCTAGAATGGCGCCTACTGCTAGGCGGAGACCACAGTACTTCACTGCTGATGAGGTACGAGAAATGGTGTTTGACTCTGTTCCAACAGGCGACTCAGATTCAGAGGAAAGTGAAATGGACTCTGAAGGAGATGAGTCTGGTCCCACATGTACACTTGACACAGGTTATGTAGATGAACATATTCCAGTTTATTTCATTTCGCAACAGCTTTCAAAAAAGAAGTACATAAACAGGGACACAGTATGTTCATGACAAGCCAATTAGTGGAAAAAAATCATTAAGTTCTTCTATTCATTCTCTTTCAATAGATTGCGCTGCTTTCATTGTGATTGATACAAACTGCTACCTCCCGATATATATATACAATAAGGGGATCAAAGTAGGCAGATCAATAGGCAGGAAGTCTCCCAGGACAGGAAGTCTATTGAGAAGTACCCAGGGTCAATTTCAATAGAGGAGTTTAGTTCATTGTTAGCTTACTCTTTTTGAATGCCCCATTTAAATCCTAAATTGCTTGGCTCATTATTCCCATGAAGACATGGGTTTGGTATGTAATGAAAGCTAAAGAACACATCTTTTCTATGAACTAACTTAGAGAATACCCTTCATTAGGAAATATTGAATATAAGAGGTATAAAATAGCCTCCAAAACGATAATTTGGAGACAGAATGTAAAGTTATAATACTCAGAATCTATGATATTATACATGAAAAAAATTATACCATATGCAAGAGTATGAATTTCTCTTAGACTTTTCTTCACATTTGTTTTCATCACGACAAACCAATAAAAGTTAGTGCAAGTTGAATAAGACAGTGCATGCAAAACCTCTCTGAATGTGGCACCCTGGAATTAATGTGGCGCAGGGGAGATAGTGTACGTGGCGGGCAAAGAGTTAAGCTACAGACAACTTAAAGCACGACTGGTGACCTGCTCTTGTGCTAAACCAGTTTCTCAATGATTTTGATTCCTATCAGCTAAAGTCGAAATCTGATCTTTGTGAAGTAAAATTCTTGTTGATCACAAGTGTCTGAAATATAAACTTTATGATCTGTCAAATTTTATGTGGATTGTTGGAAATTAAGTCCCACTTCATGTACACAACAGCTCAAAGGAAATGGCATAGGGAAAGGGAAAGGGAAGAAAGGGAAGGAGTCGAAGTTTTAAACTGCGGTATATTTTGTCCAGTTCCACATGAAACACGATGCTTTAGCCTAAAAAGCATAATGTTTCATGCTGAACTGGACAAAATGTGCCGCAGTTTAGAACTGTGGGTCCTTCCCATTCTCTATGCCAAACCCTTTGAGCTGTAGTGCATGTTAAAAGAGGAACAAATTGGGGTATCTCATTTAGCACAAGAACAGGTCACCAGTCATGTGTAAAGTCATGAGTAGCTTACGAACAGATTGGTGAAACACCTTGATGGTGTTAATGTATGCAAAAGACATGGGAGGATGTTTATTACTGGCTGCCTCTGGGATAGGAGTGCAGGGCATGCGCTCATTAATATTGGTTAAAAGCTTCCTAAAATACTTTTTGGAATGCCAAAGATACAAATATTTTAGGGACATTTTACATGTATCTTAGGGGAGATAAATTTTTATCTCTGTGGATTTTTGGAATACCCCCCCCCCCCCCCCCCCCGGCACATATCTGTTGTAATGCAAATGATGCTGAACTAATGTGGGTTTGTATACTAACTAAGCCTTGTTAAAAGTAGAAAGTTCCACTGCTGTAGCATTTAGGAATGAGAAAAATGAAAAAAAGTCTCATACATCTGATAGGGTATGAATGATTTTGAACATAACTGTGTACATGAATTTGATAGTTAAAATCCCACTGCTGACACGGACTGTAGGGGCTTCCTTTTACCCATTGGCAAATGTTTTTATCATTCCTAAATTTTCAAATGGTAAAATCCATGAAGTTTATTCTAAAAGTCAAATTAATTCTTTTTCCAGTGAAATATATCTTGACATGTTCTAAAAAGCATTAGAAGTTATGATAATGCCATTGTTGAATGCTCACACTACATAAACAAAACAACAAAAAATATTTTTTACTGTTTGGGGGCATAAGAAATGACTCGTGTGACTTCAGAAAAGTGACACTTTTATCTTAAATGCAATCTTATTCATGCATGACTTGACGAATGAATCACATTTTCAACAGAAGTTAGCAAATGAGTGTAAGAACACCTCTGACAAATTATTCTGCTCAAACTTGTTTTGTTAAAAAGTTATGGTATTTTGAAAAAGGAGGACTTTCTTTTTTTTTTTTGTGTCAAGTATCATTTTTTTTTTATTTGTGGTCAAAGAGGTAGCTAATACCACAATGCTTCAGCCAGTAAATGAAGGATATATTGATTGATTATTGTGTCATCTGTGCTTGATTGGCTTTTTTCAGTGTGTCCAAGTATTTGATTTATTGTCTTGCTTGGCCATGCTTTATCCCACAGGCCGGCCAGTCAGCCCGTGAGCTGAACCCCTACTGGAAGAATGGGGGCACTGGCCTACCGGAGGAGAAGGAGGCTCTCCCCCGCCAGAGTGCCCCTCCCACCAGGAGAGCTGGGCATGGGGTAGATGGGGGTGTGAGCTGGCTGAAGAAGTCATACCAGAGGGCTGTGGAACAGGCCAGGGATAGTGGAAGACCGGTGAATGTGGTGGTAGCAGAGAGATGGGGGGTAAGGACCAGAGTTATAGGGAAAGTGGGTAAGGTGATGGGTGACGGGTGGGGTGTATGTTAAAGAGGAGAGTACGGCATGGGGTTGTTGGGGGTGTGAGCTGTCCTACCAGAGAGATGTGGAACAGGCTAAGGCATGAGGACTACAGTTGATTTGGGTTGTCTAGGTTAAGAGGATGTGGAAGGGATTTGGTATAATGGCTAGGTATCAAGGGGTTTGAGCTGATGGGAAAAAGATTCAAAGAGTTGTATGCATGTAGAGTAGGCCCAGTAAAGTGGTATACAGGTGAAGGATGGTGGTAGCAGAGACGGGTGTTACAGGACCTAAATAACAGGGAGAATAGGTGAAGTTAGGGAATTGGATATGTGCTAAAGTGAAGATAGTCGAAAGGGAGTCGATAAATGGTTGCAAGATGGTAGAAGAAGTCCTTTCAGAGAGTTTTGGATCAGGTGGGGGAGGGCAGAAACCTGGAAAAGGAGGAAATGACAGATTGGCCTTTACAATCACATATTTCATATTGTACAGCTCACGGAGATTCTTTTTGTCTTTGTGTTTTGGTCTTTCTTTGTATTTTAGTCTGTAGCAGAGTATGAAAGGCTACTAGCGGAGGCAAAAGAGGAAAGCAGAGGGGCGCACTCCAGATCACCGAGGGGTGCAAGAGGACCCCCTGGACCACCCCCGGGCTGGAGGCGAGGAGGAGGAGAAGATGATGGGAGAGGAAACAGGTACCCCCAGGAGGGCGACGGGAGGAGAAATCGGAGGGATGGCAACGAGGAGGGTTCGACCTATAGAGAGCAAGGATCACAGAGGGGTTTCATGAAACCTGGGGACAGGGATGATAACAGAGATAGAGACAAAGCGAGTTCCAGAGATAGGGACAGAGATCATGATAGAGACAGGGACAGGTATAGAGATCGGGATAGAGACAGGGATGCAAACAGGGAAGCTATGCGCTCTAGATTCAAACGACCAGGAGAAAGTGAGGACAATGATGGCAATTCCTCTAGAGATAGAACTTCTTCCTCATATAATCGAGGATCATCTTCTAGAGATTGGAGGAAAGATGAGAATTTTCCAAGTTGGAAGAAGTCAGGCTTCAAGAAACCAGGAGAAGATGGAGAATCATCATCATCGAGGGGGAATTCGCGACCACCGTCTTCTTCGAGTGGAGGATGGAAGAAGCCAGGTTTTCAGAGACCCGGCGATGACAGGATGGAGTCTGCTACTGGAAGGGGATCATCTCCCTCTTCCTCGTCGTCTTCGTCCGGGGGTTGGAGAAAGCCCGGTTCCAAGAAGCCAGATGATGAGAGGATTTCTACCACTGAACGTGCTTCTTGGGACCCTCCTCCCTTGTCGTCGTCCTCGCAACCATCATTATCGTCATCGTACGACCGGACTTCCAAGAGGTCTGGCCGGAGGAGGAGTGATAGCGATGGAGACAATAGCGATGATGCCCGCTCGTCGGGGTCTGCGTCCTCAGAGGATGAAGAGAAAAGGAGGAGAGAAGGGAGAGAAAGGAGGAGAGAAGCAGAGGAGGGGACAAGAGGAGAAGAGAAGGAAGACAAGAAGGGGGAGAAGGAGGAGGAGGAGAGGGTTCCGGTTAAGATTCTGTCAGACACTGAGATGAACAAGTTAGGAGCCAAGATGGTGAAGGCAGAGATCATGGGCAATGAGGTAACGTTACAAATATGACCAATGTAGCAATATCTCATAGAAATTTGTTTTTATGTTGCATATTTTTGTTTGGCAAGCCACCATGCAGGTCTTGTAAACTCTGTGGCAGACAGGGTGTTAAAGTGCAACTGTGGTATATGGAGGGGTTGAAATACATTGATGACTAGTCATTATATATGTTTCAAAGTGCATATGTTCTTGCACATACTCTAATGATGGGGCAAGACAAGACCTGTAGAAGTAGAGAACTTGTTTCTTTTGTTTTAAGTATTTTTTTTAGGAGACTAGAAGAACACAAACACTACCTGCGTACAGAGCTCTCGTCAGGATTGGTTGTGCACATGCTAAAAAGTCCTTGTTGGCACTGCAATGCTATTGTTGCGAAAACAGTTGGCACATGGGTATTTTCATTTGCACATAGCGCTTATACCAATTTTTTTTTTTTAATAACACCTGGGAGATCCCTGTCTGCATACAGTGCTCAACCTATAGAGAGAGCACTTTTTTTGACAATGATAAGTCTGCCTTGTATGTCACGGGTAACAACTGCAATTGGCTGTGCAAGACCCAAAGACTCATGGTTTATTGATTATTAAAGATTCCTTGAATTATATTAATTGATCTTTCGTACAAATTAACCAGTGTTTTATTTGTTGAGTATCAGGGTTTTGATTTTCTGAAGGATTAGTTACCCTTCAACGTTTGATGTGTATTGTCTTTGGAAAAAGTAATGCATGTAGTTATTCTTTCATTGCAGGCACTGGCAGCTAAGCTGAAGGAGCAGATAGAGGCAGCTCGACAGGCAAGGATAGCCCACAAAACAGCATTGATGGAGGGAGGGGCAGGGGAAGCAGCAGCGGCAGCGGCAGGGGCAGGTGCGGACAAGAGCCAGAAGAGGAGCAGGGAAGCGGAGGAGGGAGGCAAAGAAGAGGTCATCTTGACCAGAACTGACCGAAGTGGACAGAGCTGGCCGTTGGATGAGGAGACTGCTGCACCAGACTCTGGGAAGCGGAAGAGGAAGAAGAATGTGAGTAATGTTTTCAACCTATGTTGTGTATGATATTTGATACTTTATTTTATTTGACAACTTGATATATTGATGTGTAAGTTCCTTTCATGATTATGGTGATATGTGGTGATCTAAAGGTTCACTTGATGATGGTTGTGGCATTCAACATATTCTGTGAAAATGTATGATAAAGATATTTATTAGGAAGAAAGTGAATTGCAAGAAAGCCATTTATCTTATGTTCTTGATACTGGCACCACCAGGTTGTGATTCATAACAAGAGAGGAAAGAGCAGAGTGGCATTTTGCAGATTAGTATTATTGCATAAGACTTAGGTCTAATGCTAATTTGCCAT
The DNA here is from genome assembly GCA_963669155.1 of Arbacia lixula. Classification (NCBI taxonomy): domain Eukaryota; kingdom Metazoa; phylum Echinodermata; class Echinoidea; order Arbacioida; family Arbaciidae; genus Arbacia; species Arbacia lixula. Next base: position 4,022,552 of record OZ022582.1, on the reverse strand, counting down.
CAATGGTAAATACCATGGTACCATCACTTGGCAGCCAATCAAGTTCAAGGTTTCCATAGTGGTTGCCGTTGGTAGTAAGTACTATCAATAGTCATTTTTTTGCAACAGGGCCCTGGTCTGATATCCTCTTATTCCTTGTCTTCTAAAACTAATGATATAAGTGAGTTTGGAAAAACATAGAAGAATTTGATTTCACTGTAGTATGATTGATCTTCGCTGTAGATTGTGACCCATGACAAAGGCGGGGAGAGGGATCGGTACTTTGCGGACGATGACGACGTCGATCTGGAGACCATGGTGAGGAGGGAGAGGATGGGAACGTCTGACGACCACAACAGACTGCTCAACAAAGTCGCCAGCAAGGTAATGATAATAATGATAATACAGTGAAACCTGTGGATAATGAAGTCTCAGGAGAGACTAGGCATGTGGCCTTTTTCTTTAAGACATGAAGTCTTCATGAGCAGGAGGTCTTCAAGTACAGGTCACTTTAATGTTTTTCAGGGGAAACACCAGATGTGGTCTTTATAGGCAAGTGGTCTTTCTATACAACATGATCATGATCATAATTCTTTCCATAAAGGTTGCAATTAGTAGTAAGTTCCATCAATGGTTAGTTTTATGCGACAGTGCCCTGGTCTGATATCCTCTTATTTTTCTTTGTCTTCCAAACCTAATGATATGAGTGAGTTTGAAAAAAAAACCCAGAAAAGAATTTGATTTGGTGTAATTGATTCTCGCGAAAGATTGTGACCCATGGCAAAGGCCGGGAGAGGGACATGATAATTATGAATAGACCTTGTACAAATTCTTTCTTTTGTGTTGTATGTTTGAAAGCAACATTCTACCTTGTGATCTATTTTTTTTAAACCTTTGTTAGCAAGACATACTGCTGCCCTATGGGACTTTGTGTATATCACTTATGCAAATATGCATCAGTGGCGCATATATATAATATTAAATGCCAATTTTTTCCCTCAGAAACTGGCCCTTCTTGACTCAGAGTTCAACACCCTGGATGAGATGTTTGTCTCCTCGGCTGCCAAGGCGGAGTCTAAGTCGGCGATCGAGGCCAGGGAGAGGTCTAAGGCCATCTATGAGCATCAAAAAACCATGGCAACTCTCTCAAAGTGCCCATTCTGTATTGAGAGTGCTGGGATGCAGAAACACCTGATCATTGCTCTGGGACTGAAGGTTAGTAGGACAGCTAGATTCAGTGCATGTGTGTTTGTCAGGATTAGACAATTGTTTGGTGCAGTGTGAAATCATGCTCGATAGCTTTCAATTCAAATCAATTCAGATTGATTCAATTGGACAGCTAGATACAATAGGGACCTCTTCTGTGAAGAGAAAGACAGTCATTTGGTGTATTGTGAAATCATATGCTATAGCTTTTGATTCAATTAAATTCAGATCAATTCAATAGGAAAGCTAGATATAATAGGGACCTCTTCTGTTAGGAGAGAGACCGTCATTTGGTGTACTGTGAAATCATATTCTGTAGGTTTTAGTTCATTTCAATTCAGATCTTTTCGATAGGACAGCTAGATATAATAGGGATCTCTTCTGTTAAAAAAGTCACTTTGGTGTATTGTGAAATCATGTTCTATAGCTTTTTATTCAATTCAATTCAGATCAATTCAATAGCACAGCTCGATATAGTAGGGACCTCCTTTGTTAGGGGAAGGTAGTCATTTGGTGTATTGTTAAATCATATTTGATAGCTTTTGATTCAATTCAATACAGATCAATTCAATAGCACAGCTAGATATAATAGGGACCTCTTCTGTTAGGAGAAGACAATTGATTGCACATCTAAATTCCTCTTTCTCTAATGTAAAGAGTTATGATTGATCAATCGCAAGTCAAGTCGATATCATTTGCAAATCTTGATGAGACGGTGCCCCGATTTGAATGTGTGAATTCAGTAATCTATAATGATGCTGTTCTATAATGATGATAATTTTTGTTCTCTTGTCTTATTTTGTTCAAATCTTACCTGTAAAGGGCTTTGACATAAATCTTGAATGTAAAATGCTATAGACATATAAGTTATTACAGCTTACTCTCGATATAACAAGGTCGTCGGGACCAGGGCTTTTTTCTCGTTATAACGAAACCTCGTTGTATCCAAACAGGATAAAAAACAATAAAATACATTGAAATATGTGTGCTTGTGTGTTCTTTGTGTTTTCCTATGTTTGGATATCCATAGCCGTCTTGGAAACATGCGTTATCAAACCGAAAAAGGGGATTTATTTTTGCTCAACACGGCATCCGACCTTGATATATTTTTGCTGTTTTAATAGCTAATTGCATTAAATGAATATAGACCATTCCCAATACGATGGGTATTATTTTGCAGTCAATAAACTGGTCAAAAGAAGTTGGCATCGTGATCTTCTAAACAAGAAAACATGCGGTTTAGTTGTTTGGACAAACAAGAGAACGGGCGGCGCAACAGGCCGAACAGCCGGGATATGAGGGGAAGGTGCAGTTAGATAAGATCGTCTCGCTCGTCTGATACGCCTGCGATGACGTAGCAACACCTATATGATCGGCACTTTCTTTGTGGGTCATTCCAAAATTATTACGAGGGGGTTCACCTAGTAGATTAACGCTGCCACTGCAAACTTATATTTCATTTTATACCGTAATTAGGATTTCCAGCAGCATTCTTATTTAAAGAAGAATATTTTATTATCTCTTTAATTCTTTTATTGTCATATTTTAGTGTGTGAAATACACTTCACCCGTCCGAGATCACATTTGTTTTTGTGAAGAAACCCAATCAATCGCTGCTCATCAGACACACCCCCAATTCAGTACGCGCCGTATCATTGATTGCCGTGATGGGATCGGACTTGCAAACCATGTGCTTTCAATGTACGCCCGCACGCTGTGCGAAGGAGCACTTTATGTACAGTGTATCAGAAAATGTGCACATGCTCGCGTTGCGTGAACGTGTATTACGAGATGTGTGTAGGCCTATGGCCCACTGCGGTGCCGTTCTCATGTGTTTTCAATCTTTTGAGAAGATTGTTTTCGACTAGCTTGCTCTCGATTTTTCCTTCCTCGTTGTAACGGGACGCAATTGTTATGTTTTTCTTTGTCTTGGGGTCAACAGAATAAGCTCGCTATAACGAAATCTCGTTATAACTGTATTCGTTGTAAGCGGCGTGGTGCACCATAGGTTTGCATGTAGAAAGTTTTGGGACCGAGAGATTTCTCTCGTTACAACGAAACCTCGTTATATCCGTGCTCGTTGTATCGAGAGTAAGCTGTATTCTTATTATTCCGTTTTTATTGCTTGTACATGAAGGTGTACCTGTGTGTGGCCCAGACTAGGCCTATATCCGAGGGTCAGTGTTACATCGTCCCCATGCAGCATTCTGTGGCCAGCACAGTGCTGGATGAGGACATCTGGGCCGAAATACAGGTCAGTATTAACCCTCATATTACCTGGCATTGAACCTCCTGTTGGATTACCACACACCATCTTGCCAGTGGTAATGAGAGAGTTAAAGTCTGGTTTCAGTGACGCTTGCACGTTCATTTAAAAGAACAAACCAAAGAACAAATGCTTCAAAGTTGGAATTACTATCCCTGAAAGCCTTTAAATAGTACAGTATAGAAAGACAACTCAATTGAGACAAGAAGCTGGTCTTTATGTACAGGTTTCTGTACAGGATTCAATGAGAAAGGTTGTCCAAGGAAATTGACAATGTGATCTGTACATACAGGAGGTCTTTCTGTACATGGTTTCACTGTGCAAACTCTATCAGCGGCCCATGTGTGACACACTCTACAGAACTGAAATTGTCATGCTACACAACTGTACCATAAACAATTCACAACTACACATACAGAATGCAAAACTAACACTCTATTGAAAGCTTTGTGTTAATTTCAGATTCTAGACCCACAATATAGGTGAAATATACTCATGAAGGAATTTGTGACAGTATACAAATGATGCACAGGTTTGAGTGGGTCAGTAGGAATTGTGTACACAAGGTAGCTCTGAATTGCCTGAACCCACGAGGCGAAGCCGAGTGGGTTTCGGGCAAAATTCAGAGCTACCGCGTGTACACAATCCTACTGACCCACGAAATAAACCTGTGCATCATCTGTTTTATAGAATGGGCCCCAAAATCTAATAAAAAAGGGAAAAATCTCTGTCAACCTCATTTACCGGATGCATGGAAAAATCATGTGTCCGGTAATTACCGGATGCATGGTTATGACAAAATCATGCATCCGGTAATAACCGGATGCATGGTTATTGACCAATCAGATTGCAGAGATCCATCTTCATCATCAATGATCATCAATGATTGGAATCATCAAAATCTGCCAAGACTAAAAATTATTGACTTTTCACATAGAGAAGTGTCCAAATAACACAGCTAAAATATGAGATGATTTTCTCCATAGACCATGCCAGGTGGAGAAATAGAGTCTGCATGTATAGAACCACCAAGTTCATCACGCTTTTATTTGATAACAATCATTTAAACGACGTAGTCATATCAGAAAAGACAGATTTACTGCGAATGTCCAGGGTGGCATTGAGTGCACAAATGATCGTATTCGCAATGCACGTTAGTGGGCAAATCACCGCAGCAACGTCTCACACAGTGCTGCGACAGCGTAGAATTCAGTCATGAGTTTGTCCATTTCTCCGTTCGAAATATCTTCTAAATTTACGTGTTTCACCTCTGCAAAGCGTTTAAATGTAGAAAATGAGTATTCTATGTTTCAAGTTAAATTTGTACTTACTGAAAGCGTCTGAATCGTCCAAAATTTGTTTCAATTCTTCATCTCACTTTATCGGAGTTTCTCGTGATTCGTGGGTGCCGCCATTAGCGTAAGCAACATTGGTATCGATCATGTTAATTCTCAGTATCGCGATATCGTGTTGATATCGTGTTGATATCGCGTGCTGCCAGTTAAAAAAAAATACACGGCAATTACGGGTAATTAACCAATCAGATTGCAGAGATTCTGACACCCATTCTATAATAGCTTGTAACAAAGGCATGTAAGTTCGTAATTACTCGATTGACAGGTGACATCCTGTCATAGGAATTGGTGGGATAGGGTAAACATAAGTTTCCTTCTTTCACATGACCAAGTTCAAATAAAATTAAAATTCATGATTTGTGTTTTCCCCAAACCAAAAAATGACGTTTTAATCTTATTTCAGTATTTGTGAACCATTTGTGTGCCACATATGCCATTTCAATTAAAATCAAAATTCATGAATCCAGTTTTCTCCAAACAAAAACACAATTCTGACAAGCTACTCCAATTGATTGATTGTATACACTCCTAATGATGTACTTGTGCCTCCACTCCCGTAGGTATTCCGCAAAGGACTGACGAGGATGTTCCAGGACCACGAGATGGACGTGGTCTTCATGGAGACGTGCATGAACCCCAAGAAGAAGAGGCATATGTGTATCGAGGTCATCCCCATTCCGCAGGAGGTGGGAGAAATGGTCCCCATCTACTTCAAGGTATGTAGGGTGTCCTTCGATATACAAATTCACTGTTATTTGTTTTTATTTATGTAAACCATGTTGTGTTAGATGCCAAAGGTAAAATCAGGGCACCCTAGTAGAACAATAGAATCACTGAAGGGGCTACCCTTGGTTAATAAAAATATTAAAAGAAAAAAATTATAAAACGAATATTCTCAACCATTATAACAACAATACATTAAAATACTACCACATATGTACATGCTTAAAAAAATAGGCTAAGATTGCTGTGAAGCAAGTCTGCTTATAAGTGGGGCCTTTTACATGAAATGTGAATAACCGGTAGTGATAGGTGCCATAGAGGAGAGAGAGGGAGTGAGAAACGGGTGAGCAGTGAGAGAGGTGGGGTATGGGAGTGACAGATTTAAAGATGACTAGATTGGTTTGTTGTATGATCCTGACTGTGAAGTGTGTAGCAAATTCATTGTTTTACTCAATCTTCTATAAATTGTCTGAAAACTGTGAATAGCAAACTATGTACAGGTACGTGTCTGGAATCTCTATATTCAACTTTCTTTGTCATTAGGTATTGAAAAGATTCAAATGTCATATCGGTTATCTCACTCATTTGAGTGGTAGCGTGATAACTTTATACCAAGACTATGTTGTTGTGTTTGCAATTTCCTCTGCAGAGAACCTAATCAAGTAGTAATGCGCTTGCTTATTGCATTTAACGTTCCTCTTCATTAAAAATAGAAAGATTAATATTTTGTGTTGGTTATCTCACCTAAGTAGTATCTTGATATCTTTATCATGACCATGTTATGTTTGCAGCGTGCTCCTCACTGAAAGCTATCAGAAGTGTCGAGTCTGCACATCCAACCTACCCCGTCCCTAGTCATAAGAAAGATAACAATTGCATCATGGCTGTGTCACTCATCTTAGACGATGTTGTTGTTTGCAATGTCTTCATCTGTGCAGAAAGCCATCCAGGAGTCGGAGTCTGAGTGGACCCAGAACAAGAAGCTCATCGACCTGCGTCAGAAGGACATCCGCCACTCCGTACCCAGGGGCTTCCCGTTCTTCAGCGTGGACTTTGGTCTGGATGGAGGCTTCGCTCACGTCATCGAGGATGAACTCACATTCCCACACTTCTTCGGCAAGGTACGGACCACGCAACTCTTTAAGTGCTAGGGGCGTGTTTCACCAAGCTGCTCGTAAGCTTAGAATGTCTTTACGCACAGACTGGTGACCCTTTCTTGTGCTAAATGAGATGCAATAATTTGTTCATGTTCTAACATAGTGGGAGCTAATTTCCAACAAGCCTCTTCAAATTTGACAAGTTTATAAACTTTGAATTCAGACACTTGAAAATGACAAGAATTTTGATTTATAAACATCAGATTTCAACTTAAGCTGATGGGAATCAAAATCATTGAGAACCTTTTTTAGCACAAAAAAGGATCATCAGTCGTACGTAAAGTCGTTCGTAGCCTAAGATCAGCTTGGTGCAACTCGCCCCAAGTGGGTATTTTTTCACCATTAATGCACCCAAATCCCACAGGCTGACATTATATCTTGCATAGAAAGGGTTACTTCTTACTGTGTCATGCAAAATGCTGCTCTTTGAAATTGCTGTGTGTAACTGTGTGTAACGGCGACAGTGGCACGCATGTCATGAACAAAACTATTGGACTACTTAACTATACAGAATCTACAAGAAAATTGTTCAATTGTTACATGTACATTGCAGTACATTGTGATTGGGTACTTTGAGATTGGCTGTGCATATAAGCATGACCTATTCATTTCTAAAATTGTTGTGTAAACTTTGTGTTGAATAAGAATGGAATAGCCAATGAGGGAAAGACAAAGTATTGGATTGCAGGCCTTCTTTGCAGACATGGCATTTTATTATTTGAATATATAATGTTTTGTGGACGTGTCTATAAAGGATTTTATTGTTTTATGTGTTAAGTTACAAGTGTCTCATACTCAAAATTATATCGGTGTGCTTTGTTTTCTTCTGTCATGCAGGAGGTGGTCGGTGGTCTCCTGGATGTGGAGCCTCGGCTGTGGAGACACCCTCCCAAGGAGAACTTTGAGGACCAGAGCAAGAGAGTTCTGCAGCTGACTCAGTGGTGGAAGCCCTTTGACTGGACTCAGAAGATTGATAGAGACAAGAACTGATAGCTAGATGAAAGAGAGAACTTTGAAGACCAGAGCAAGAGAGTTCTGCAGCTCACTTTGCCCATGAACTCAGAAGATTGATAGAGAGAAGGACTGATAAGATTGAACTGATAGCTGGATGAAGTTTTTTTGAAAGAGAGATAAACAGAGAGAACTTTGAGGACCAGAGCAAGAGTCCTAGAGCTCAAATATTGGTGGAAGCCCTTCAACTCTGAATGTTGATAAAGAGAAGAACTGATAGCTAAATGAAAGAGAGGTGGACAGAGAGCATGCATACTTGATCTACATGTAATAGTGGTAGTCTTTTTTTACTGCACTGCTGGAGATTGATAGAGAAAACTCCATGTTAACCTGTTCTTTTTACTAAGAATAAATGAGGTGAAGTGAGTCTAGAGCTCTGCAGCTGACTGTGTTAGAGGATTCATAGAAGAACTGAATTCAGATTGGCAGAAGAATTGTTTGGATTAGTACGAGTACAGGATGTGGGACTGACACGGACGGAGACACACATATTGGAACACATTTGTCTGGGTTTTATCAGTGGTACAAATCTTGGTTCTTTCATCTGAACATTAATGGGAAGGCCCCTCCACACTGCAAGAAAATAAATCTGTACTCTTCTTCATTTAGGAAAGATGACGGAGCTTACTGAGGACAATTTTCACTGAAAATACATAAATTAGTTGCTTTTTATCAATTATGTTTTGCATGAGTCTGGTTTTACATGTTCAAGTATCAATAAAAGTTTTAAAACAACAATTTTCTCTACAATTTCTCCCCAATATCTTGTTTTATTAATGAATTAGGTTTTGTGTGAGACAGGCTTTCAATGTCTTATTATTAATACAGGTTTTAAAACATCAATTTTCTCTACAATTTCTCACCATATCTCTTTTTGTTTTAGTCCAGAACATTAACGAAGAGTACAGAGAGTGAAACTTGTGTAATTCCATCAGGATACTAATGGAAACCCAGTTCATGTTTTCAATGGATCAACTATTTTACCAAGGAAAAAATCAATGATTTGTGTATTAACATTTTTTATGAATTGAAGAAAAAACGAATATTATACATATATTTGAAAAATAAATAACTATTAATGAAAATTGATCATGACAATTTTTTCATTAATTTGTCTTGGAATACAAATACAAATGCATACACTGTGTATATGTACGTACATGGGTAATCATGGGTTGTATAGTTTTATATATTTTTGGTTGCTATATTCATCCTGGAATTACGGTAAGGGTCCTAAACCCAATCCTTAAGCTAACCCGTACATGTACCTAACCCTACCCTAATCCTAACCCTCGGCTGGAGTTAGTAACCCGAAATAATTTAACACCCCTACAACCCAGGATTGCCCATACATGTATAGTAAACTGGGAGGTGTTACACCAAGCTGTTTGTAAGCTACGAACGACTTTACGCATGACTGGCAACCCTTTCTTGTGGATACCTCAATCTGTTCCTGCTTTAACATAATAGGAGTTAATTTCTAAAAGTCCTAATCAAATTTGATAAATCATAAACTTTGTGTTCAGACACTTGTTGACAACAATAATTTTAATTTATATAGATCAGATTTCACAGATTTCAACTTTAGCTGATGGGAATCAAAATCACTGACACTCTGATGTAGCAAAAGAAAGGGTGACCAGTTGTGCGTAAAGTCGTTCATAGCTTAAGAACAGCTTGGTGAAACACCCACAAGGTATGTTTTAGGGTAATACTGTGAACCCTCATAGTGAGGTACACTGAAAAAGATTTCAACCCACTCCAATAATAAGTAAGACATGCAAATAAGTCTTCAAAAATAATATTCATATATTTTTTCAGCATACACATTGTACATAACAAAGCGGAATAGAACCTTCAACATGTAAAATAACACAAAATGATATTTCTTTCATAAATTATATTCTACATTAAATAAATAATGCAGTACACATACACAAGTGAACAAAATAATGAATACATTCTGAAAACTCATGGAAACCATTGGTAAGTTTCCAGAAAATCACCAGCTTTAAAGGTAAAGTCCACCCTGAAACTAAGTTTTTAATAAATGTAGAATTATGAAATATACAAATAAGTGAAGGTTTGACAAAATTTCATCAAAAGGTAACCAAGTTATGAATTTTCACATTCTTAATTTTGGGATGTCACTTGCGAGCTACTCTACTACAAGATGTGTCCTATTCTTTAGAAAAATATCGATTTTCTCAAAAAGATATACTGGTATACCAGTTTATCTCTGCATTTGATATATCATTGGACACATGTTTATGCACACACACTTCTATAAGAAAAAAAGGACTTATTCCTTCATCAAAAAAGAAAGAAAGAAAAAGAACAGTAAACAACATATGGGAGAGCAGCTAGCTCGCTGATGATGTCACAAACTCAAAAATTTAAAGAGTTATAACTTTCATATCCTTAGGCAAATTTTTGTCATATCTTCACTAAAATGTTGCTTTCATTTTGCTGTTACAATTCAATTCAACTCAATTTAGCTTTAGGGTTAACTTTCCCTTTAAGGGAAGATTCTGTGCTAAACCCTCTTGGTACTGACCATTGATGGTCTCACATTAATTATAATGTAATGCATTGCCTACGGGACTGAGAGATATACTGCCCCTCCTAGCGCCTGCTTTTGAATTATTACTGCTAGTACATGCAATCAATTGTTGACCAACTTTCAGATGACTGTTCAGATCAATTTCAAATAGTTATCCAACCACAAAGCTTTCAATACCTTCAATTAGCATGTGTGCTGTCCTAACATATTCAATGTATGCTATGGATTCTTGTTTCACAAAAGTTACCAAATCAAACCCCAAAGCTTGCTAGAGGTTTGCTTGATAAAGCACCAAGAACCGTAATAAAGCATGCTTTGTGCGTAACAGTTCGGTGCAGTAGGAGATTTCTTCGGGGATTTTTGGTACCGTTATTAATCTTATTTTTGCAATCGTAACATACAATGTAGCAGAGTGATTTCCTTGGTTTTAGGGAGGTGGTAACAAGTTTAACCAGACAACATCAACTAGAGGGCAACCTCTAGTTGCCATTTCATGGCATGTATACCCTTCATAAACCGAGCACTTAGTGAAAGGATTTATTCACACAAAACTTTTTTTTAACAAAATGTCACCTTAATACGAACTATGTGGTTGCCATTTTATGACAAAAAAGACATACACAAAGACAATACTGGCACAAGGATTATTTCCATTCAAAGAATGCTGCATAAACCATTAATAAACATAAAAGAAAAATAAACCTTACATGAATTTGTAGGCTCTCTTGAAATTACTAGGTAAGCATGTCATCAATATTGCTTGAAGGATAAGTGATTATGCAACAATTGGCAATTACAGTGAATAATCATTTCAAGGTACAGGTAATCGATTAAAGGTAATAACTGTAAGCAGCCTTGCAACTCCGCACTTCACGAACTTTTCTACTACACTGAATCTTCATGTGTTTCCCCATAGTTTCACATCAAGTTACTGGCATAGGAGACCTCGTAATCATTGTTTCTATTTTCATCTTCAAGGAGAAAGGGAATGCAAGCTTAGAAGCTCTCTGATGAGGAACATTTTCAAATATTTGATAATCTCAGCCTTCATATTTTGTGTTACTCTTATACAAATCAATAAAATCAATTCAAACAGTGTACTAAGCCTGAACTCACTTTATGGGACGCTGAATAAAAAAAGCATGAAACATTATTATTGATTCAATATTGACTTTTCCTCGATATATTTTGTGCCCAATAAAGAAAAAAACAGGCAGGTTCAGTACACTGTTTGCATTAAACCTCTGTTCAGAATATGAGCCAATGTCTTTCCATTAAGTAACAAACAGAGTCTGCATCTCGATTTTGTTACAGATGAAAGAAAGGAGTAAAATATGGAAAGGTTAATGATTTCCCTGAAATAGGAGTGTGGTGTTCAAAAAAAGTTATGAGGCTGCATAAACAGTACATTATAGTTTTATACAGACACTATACATAAGAATCTTTGGCAATAGCTGAAACACTGGTGAGGTGGTTTCGATTTAAATTTGTCCCTTTTTCTGAAGAAAACAAAAATGAGGCTGCACCATAACAGTACATTATAATTCTACGCAAACACCATACCTTAACTTAAGAATCTTTGGCAAAACCTGAAGCATCGATGAGGTAAGCATTCAGGTAGTAAATAACGTAGGCATGGGCTGTTTGTTCTCCAAGGAGGTTGCCGTGCCGATTAACCTAGAAAAGAAAAAAAACAAGGACATTTCAGACAAGGATGATCGGAAATTCAGATTGGATGATGAGATATAATGTGATGACTAGTAAAATGAGATAAAAAAACTATAAAGAAACTTTTTGGTAATATAGGTCTTCTACAAACAGATCTGAAAACTATTTAATATTCAGCCTTTAACTCTTAAAAATATGAAATATATGAAAATATATAGGACATTAATAAAACCCACACAAATGGGGCAAAAGGATTATGCAATGTTACTGTTTACATGACAAATTTTGAAATATGTGACAAAATATCATCGAATGTGGTGCAATGATGATGTATGACAGGTCTCTCTCAATTAAGTTGTATTCCTTTGCCAAATGAAGATGATAAAATTTTACTAAATATTTAAGATTTTGGCAATACTTCAGTGACTGCACAGGAGGGCGGAAGCATACCAGTCGACTGTGAGCAGTTGAATTTCTCTTGGTTTTTCCATTCATTGACGGGGTAGAGCACGCTACTGGGTGTATTCCTAAAATTTCTTTTCCAAAAAGAAAAGAAGATTAGATTCATTCTGCAGTTGTTTGTTTTGTTATTTTATGCTGTAATTTTACTCATCTTTAAAAAGCAGCAATGAGATTTTCACAATTCCCACGGCAATTAAAGCAATTGATGAGACTTATATTTACAGTTGGCACTTGGCAAGAAATTTTGCAACATATTGTTGCAGAGTGGGATGTTTCTGACTACAAAAATATATGAGTAAATAATTATTACTTACAAATGGCTGAATCTCTCTCTAACATCAACGACATCATCTTGCATCTCCTCCTGCCTGTACATTTCATTTGGAATGTTCCCCTCACTCGCTCCTCTCTCATCTTCAACGATGACCAGATGACCTGAGTCCTCTTCATCGATGGTCTCTAGCTGGTGCTCTGGCGACTCCTCCAACGATGACGTAGAAGAACTCCTGCTGCTTCCTCGTCCACTTTTCTGAGAAATCTGTAGATTTTATTTGGAAAGATTAAATAAGACGTTATTGTAACGTATTCACAACTACATCCCTTACTGGGTAGTAACGCATTATGACAGTTACCTGCATGTAGCAATTCAGTTTCAAAAAGGAGTGATAGAGGGAAGGAATGAGAAAAGTATTGTTTCTTCATGCAAAAAGGAACACTGTAGAAGGCAAAATGGAGAAAAAGAAAATTGTTTACCTGTGGCGAGTGATAGAGAGAAAGGAGAAGAAAAACAGTATTTGTTTTTTTTTTTAAATGGAATAAGGAGCAATAGGGACAAATATGGAGAGAAAAAAGAAATTGTCACCTGTGCTTCTAGCAGTGTGATTTTGTTTTCCAGGAGGACCATCCGAGCCCTGGTCTGCAGCTGTTCTTTGAGGGAGGTCTCCAGCTGCTTCAAGACGTCCTGGACCACAGGGTGCATCTTCAGCTCGCTCTGGTGGGGGAAAAACAAGGTTACATGATAATGCAGGAGAGGTTACACGAAGGAGGAGAATTTAACCTTTGTGTGCAAAACATACTTCTGCTCTCTAGAATGTGTGTGTACTTCTGAAGGGCGTCTTCATAAGCCCAATGTGTCGAAATAGCTAGCTATTTTGTGATCGGGATAGCTAGCCAGATCATGAAATAGCTCGCTATTTATGCCTTCATTAGCCAGATACCAACAGGCCAAATAGCGAGCTATTTCGCGAAGCGCCTTCATTAGCTTGAAACTTTCCCAATCCCATCATGCATCAGCCGAGCACATGGAACAGCTGAGGCATTCTTTACATTAGGTCTTTATATAACGTGCCTGAAGGTGAGCTTGCAGATCGCTACAAAGCCAGGAGGTCATCGCCCATTTCCATCGCACACTGCACATGCGCAAATATTGAGCAAATTTATGCAGCCAGAGTTTCAAGCTTACGCAGCCTGACTTTCAAGCTAACGAAAACGGGATTGCAACTTCAGGCTAGTTTCCCGGATCAGCAAACTAGCTAGCTATTTTGTCAGATTGGGATAGTACGGACTCACCTCTTGTGCAAAATTGCACCAATGGCATACAGAGAGTGAAGGGTGAGACTGATCATCAGGTTTGGGGGTTCTCTTCTTTCTAGCTTGGCTCTTTCTCACCTGGTTTTATTTCTGTGTTTATGAGTTTATCCCTCCCTCAACCTCATAGAGATTTTGTATCTTTCTTCCAGTATCAACATACCTATCCCATTCTCACACACCCTTCTCTCCCCCTCCCCCTCCATCTCCCCTCTTCCTCTCACTCCATCATACTGCTCGAATCCAGCCCACAATGGCTGGTCACAATACAGATTTTGTATCTTTCTCTTTGTATCAACCTACCTTAATTCTCTACCCCATTCTCACACACCCTTCTCTCCCCCTCCCCTTCCATCTCCCCTCTTCCTCTCACTCCATCATACTGCTCGAATCCAGCCCACAATGGCTGGTCACAAAACAGATTTTGTATCTTTCTTCCTGTATCGACATACCTATCCCATTCTCACACACCCTTCTCTCCCCCTCCCCTTCCATCTCCCCTCTTCCTCTCACTCCATCATACTGCTCGAATCCAGCCCATGTTGGCTGGTCACCTCCGTTCTCTCTCTCTTCATACTCACATACTTGACCACAGCCTGGTGGGTAGGCGAGTTCTCCTTGGTGTTATACCCCGTGTCTTGACCTTTTACCCCCAGCGGAGGTCGCCTGGGGGCCACTTCCTCATCGATGATCTGGACTGCCGGGGAGCTGGCTGCCACGGGGGGTATCTGAGGCAGGGGTGTCTCACCTGTGATGAGAGAAAATCAACAAGCATTAACATGAATTGATATGGTTTAATTGTGTGTGTTAATGCAAGCATACGAAAGTGGTACATGAAGTTCTTTACTGAGCTAGCATATTTGTGGTCTGGCTTTTCTCCACTCAGATACTGAGCAGTGCAAGTTCTGCATAATCTGTTGTACAGAGTTTAAACAACAGGCTATGAATAAACTCTAAATTTCTTATGGGGCACAATTAGGCCACACCCTTTTGGTAACTACAATTCCAATCATGCAAATATCCCAACTGGACCAGGGTTTACGGAGCCCGAAAATCTAAACATGCCCACAATGAGTTAATAGCATAACATACAACTGACACACCATATTGCACTATATGGTTCAGGTATCAAAGCCTCTTGCATCAATATTTCTGGGACTAACAGCAAAAAAAACAACAACCACACATTGTGATTAACATAAAAGGCTATTAAGCATATATATATAGGTTAGGTATATACATGTTTAGGTTTATTGCGTAATAAATGACATTTACCAACAACAATGTCAACTGCGGAAGGCTGCTCTGCCTGAAAGGTGGGAGAGAATCCAATACTCTCACTAGCGGTGCTGTTCAGGGATGGCCTAAAATCCTCACACAAAAGATAATCTGGGAGCTCTGCTGCAGGTACCACATCTGGCTCGCTGCTGGACATTTTAGTAGGTTTACTCGCCAATTTGCTATCTGCAGGTATTTAGAAGAGCATAAAATTCTGTCCTCAATTTATAGGTACAATAACTTGTGTGTGCGATAACAGCCATACCGCTGGGTTATACATAAAATAACTGGGTTTTTTTATCCACAAGACCAACCTCCAAGGCTGATGTCATATAACCCACACTCTGACCCATGTAGTGCCTTATACTATATGAGTAAGAATATCTTTTTAGAAGGGTGTTCTTTATTAACTGGGTCTATTTTTAACGTTGCAGAGGCAAATTCACCCAAAGCCCCAGCATAATGTATTTTCTGTACATACATTAAAGATGTATTTTATTACAATTGGTGCACATTAGATTCATGATGCCCAATGGCCTTGAATATCTAGCATTGTGCTTCTGCATGTGAACAAATGTAAAAATAATAGGGGCATATGAGAGGGTATTAGAAGAAATGATTGATGGGGGATAATGGAATTAAATCCTGGCCCCCTCCCCCCATGATAAAACATAGGCATACAGGAAGAGAGATCAAGGAAGAGATAGAGAGAAAGAGAGGGAGATAGAGGGAAAGAGAGAGAAGAGAGACAGACAGACAGAGAGAGAGAGACAGAGAGAGAGAGAAGAGAAAAAGAGAGAGAGAGAGAGAGAGAGAGAGAGAGAAAGAGCAAGAGATAAAGAGAGAGGGAGAGAGCAAGGACCAAGGAAGAGAGGGAGAGAGCAAGGAGCAAGGAAGAGATGAAGAGAGATGGAGAGAGCAAGGAAGAGATAAAGAGAGCAAGGAAGGATAAAGAGAGCAAAGATAAAGAGAGCAAAGATAAAGGAGCAAGGAAGAGATGGAGAGAGGGAGAGAGCAAGGAAGAAATAAAGAGAGAGGGAGAGAGCAAGGAGCAAGGAAGAGATGAAGAGAGACGGAGAGAGCAAGGAAGAGATAAGAGAGAGGGAGAGAGCAAGGAAGAGAAAGAGAGGGGGAGAGGGAGAGGGAGAGAGCAGGAGAGAGAAACCATGGAATGACCTGAAAAGCTAGGCAATAACCCCTCTCCATGGGAGGTCACTACTGTCTCAAATCTCACCTGCTGACCTTGTGCGCCCAGACGCTGACCCCTTGGTCAGTTTCATGTGTTGAAGGCGTGTCATGGTCACAATGTCAATCACCAGCAGGACCTTGTGCTCAGCAAAGCCGCGGCTAAAGAACTGGGTGCCCGTCAAACGAGGGACGTAATGGAAGATGTCTCTCAAGACCTGCATGGAGACACACAGAATGAAATGTATACATGTCCAGTTCTTGTTTACATCTCAGTTCCATGCAGGACCCTGTTGCATAAAACTTAATTACCATTAATGGTAACTGATCTGCAAAAAGAGTAATTGCCAGCCAATGAAATTCAAGGTTTAGAAATTGCCATTGGTAGAAATGTCACCTTCAACAGTAATTTTTAGGCAACCTGTGGCCCAGGTCATACAGTATTCCCATGGGACTGACAGGGTTAAAGAATAGATACTGAATTGTGAGAATAGTGATACAATATAGGACAAATTTAATGAAACATATGCACAAACATTGAAAGAAGAAATATTTCTTGCTGAGCAATTAAGTGGATGGGTGTCTGTAAAATAAGGGACAAACTGGGATACCTGCAAATCAATAACATTTCTTGTATACTCTCTAATCATTGAGAATTTCTTATAGTACACAATTTTTAATGTCAAAATGAGTTGTTTGTGGTAATTTTCATGAGGTATAGGCTGGGATATACACAGCATTTTGATGCTGCAAGAAAATTAAGGAGTCCTTTGTTGTATTTGACACACATGCATACACAAGAAAAACAGACATGACCTCATTGCATGAGCGAGGCAACATTAAAAGGAACCTCCCTTACCCCCCCCCCCCCCCCCCCCACACACACACACACACAATTCATGTCTCTAAAATTGCTTTTATTCACATAACTCTGCATACCCTCTGCAGGCAGGAAACTCAATCTCCACGGCTGGATAGATCTCTCCCATACACATACTCAAATTACATACAGCTAGGTACAGGATGTGGAATCCCTGTGCATGCACACAGCACATAACTTATGAACACTTTGGTGCACACACAGGCTTATGCATGAACTGTCTTTGCACTGCACTGTATAGGCTCCAGAGCACAATACACACACACACACACACACACACACACACACACACACACACACACATGTACAAGTCATTGTGCCATACAAACAAAGCACATACACTGCAGCACAGGATACACAAAACACATACATGTACACACACACACATACACACACACACAAGCAATACCATTAGGCACAGCAGCTGGACTGTAGCATGTATGGCATGCACATATGTGTACCCCTGACTGCACATGCTGTATTGCACACAGCATGCAATGTATAAGTGCATACATAAGCTCTCTACACAATGGTTTTCGGGCAAGCATAAGTTGGTCTATGCATGGGAGCATGAAAGCAGAGAGACTACAGACAGAAGTATAGGACTTATACCTGTTAATGCCTGCTTCTTAAAGACTTCAATGCACTTGACATTAGCTGAAGAAAAGACTTAGCTGTCTGGAGACTGATCTGCAGCGCTAAACAAACTACTGGTTGCAACCCTGGGGTACAAGTTTCATCACCCAAAGGTAGGTTTAGTTTAGTATAACTCATGGTTTGGAGGCATACATAGCTAATGGAACACTTTGATCTTGTTGTAGAGACCCACATGCATTTCAAATAAAAGGATCATAGGGAGAGGGAGATCGAGAGACAGAGACAGACAGAGAGAGAGCTAATGTGTGTGTGTGTATGTGTGTGTGTGTGTGTGTGTGAGAATGATAGAGAAGGGGTGGTTGAGGGAGAATATGCTGTAATTAAATGTCAAACAAAGTAATTGTGACTTTGCTCTTCAAAGAATCATTGATGAAATTGACAGAAAATATGCCTACATTGTATTACCACATTTTTTGACATATTGCAGTATGCAAAATATTATAGAAATTAGGCTATTAAGATATAGTAGAGCAAGAGAGAGAAGGAGAAAGGGAGAATGTGAGGGAGAGAGAGAGACATTATGGTGTGTGTGTATATGTGTGTTGGGGGGGGGGGGGGCGTGCTTGTGGGAACCTAGCTATATGGTAGCAAAAATAAATTGCATGCTGGCTCTTTATAATGTTGGGGCTGAAACTAGGAAGTTGGGATAGGATGATTTCCAAAATAACCCTGGGAACTAGAAATTAAGAAACACATTGGAAATTGTGGAATACTCAATTAGATCTCTCAAAAGATAGACTTATAATTGGCATAATTTGTATGTTTCTTGTAGATATTTGAATGAGGGCAGGGGGAATGTTTACAAATATTACTGATTACAAATACTAGTTTTTACATAATTCTTTTTCTGTTCCAAACATTTGTCAATGCTTGTTCATCTCTATTTTTAATATAATTATGGTTGAGTATATCCAAAACCCTGAGGCTACCTAACTGAATGTTTCTGAAAATATATTTAGTCTACATAAATTCAGACTTATCAAATGATTTAACCACACGTTTATTTCACAATAAATTTCATACTGCTGTTGGAAGAAAAGCGAAAAAAGAATCATGTGTTGTAAACTAGCTGGAAGGCATTTTCCCCTTATAACCTTTACTTCTACCATGTGTCTAATAATCGCTTGGCACATTCTCTATCCCTGCAGAACTTGACGAGATATTCTGAGGCCGGCCAGTCCCAGGCTAGCTAAGCCATGGCCTCATTTCTGCTGGTGCAATGGATGCCAGGTCCTTGTACAGAGACCGGTGTCAGTAAAGAGTTCAGCATCATCGGTGTGGAGGATGTCAAGGAGGACTACCGCTATGCCTTGGATACCGGCCGTGTCACCATGGCAACCTATCGCTTCCAGAGAGGGAACAACGTGGGGACAATGCATCGCCTGTGTAAAATACTGGGCTCAGCAGGTATACATGCACATACACAGGATCCATAAGGTCTAGCTAGCCTGGCTTCCAGGCTGTGGGGTTTAATAATTCTCCTTTTCTCAGTCCATAAGGCGGAAAAGAAAGTAAGAAGTATTAGTCTAGGATTTGGCAAAAATAAACAGTGCATTGGAGGCATTGTAAACAACTCCATTGTTTCAATTCAATCTGCATACATCTTTTTCTTGTCCAATATTGATTTGCAATTAATTATTTCACTTTGAGGTTTCATCAGCGATCACTGTACTGTATAAGCATCTAATCAGACTCAAGTCACACAACTCCTGCACTACATTACTTTTTATTCAGGGAAAATTACATGTCCATACATTCTGTTTCAGAGAGTACACTAGGTTCTAATTTTAGCTTATGCAACATGATGTTTTGCTCTCCCCCCCCCCCCCCCCCTCCAGGAGACAAAACACCCCTCGAGAAGGACATGCTCAAGATGATGATCAGTACAAGTGACCAGATGACCACTGACCAACAGCAGGGGGAGGATGGAAGGGTCATCTATACCATTGATGAGGATGACAAGGTATGGATAGATTTTTGTTATGATTACAAAGGAAAAAGGTATTGAAAAATACAGCCCAGTATTAAGATATAAATTTTCATTAACAAAACCCTAGTATGTGGTACAATTTTGAATTAATCAACAGAACAGGTTGTTCAGATATTGAACAATAAATTCAAGGAAACATTCCTTTCATTCAAAGTAGCATTGTCCAACTAGGCCAGACATGAAATGAACACATTAAAACATGTGCATTATACGATCTTAAATAAAATGATAATTTGAAGGGGCTCTTTTGTTATCTGAAGGGGTATTTTTTGCACTTTGGGGGCTCAATCTCCATGAGCCCCTCCCCCCCCCCTCCCTCCCAACCCACTGGATATCATTCTGTTGCACATTCCTCCTCATCCTCCTCTCCGTCTTCCTCCCCTTTCCTCCTCCTCTTCCTCAGTGTCAGGTGATGTCTGTGAAGACTCAGCAGCAGCCGTCACCACAGCAACACCGACCCCCACCTTGGGAGGTGGAGAAGGAGATGCTGACACTGCTCGAGGAGAACCACAAGCTGAAGAGGGAGAATGGGTCTCTGAGAGAGAAACTAGCCAAAGCTGTAGGTAAGAATCACCGGGAGATGATGGCACTTCTCAAGAAGAAACACAAATTGAGAAGTAAGAAAAGGTCTCTGAGAGAAAATCTATGGCTGAAGTAAGAATCAATACAGTAATTCTAAGGGTATTAAAATGCATTTTACCCATGAGATGCAATGCAATTTTAAGTTTGTGTATGACATTTCATTACACTACATACAGCAGCTGTTGCCAATTTAAGGAGTGATCAAACTTCAATTGACCAAACATAATAATAAAAAAGATATGTTTTTTGTTTTTTCCACTAATGTGCTTAGCTTTGTTTTTCCTGCGTCTTTAAAATGCATCTTTTTTTCCAGAATAAAGTGGACAGCTAGTTAATGAAGTTATGTATCAGTATGATGCCAAAGGAAGGAAACAAACACATCAAGTAATGAGCCGTGAGATAATAATTTATTATTGGTACACCATTTTGTCATCTTCTCAGGGCTCCACAGTTGATAAAAACATCTGATGTCCCTTCAGGGTTCCTTTCCATGAGAATACAATCACTTATGTTTAATCGATATCCACAGATGTGCAGGATCTCAAGAACATCTTGGAAACCACCATTGTGAACATCCAGCGGAAGCAGATCTCCCAGCCTACAGTGAGCTCTCCACCAGCCATCAATGGTGGCGCTCTCCCACCTCTAGAGAACACTCGCCCGAACACCCACCAAATGCTGCAGAACATTGATCAACCTCCTCACAGCCAAACCCAAATCTACCAAAGAGTCGTTGACATTCCCTCCGTCTCCCAGGGACTCCAGAAGCAGAGCGCACCTCGGAAGTCACCTCAGATGCCTGCGAATCTGCAGGTAGTGAACAACATGAGCCAACATAAAGCAAGAGAGGCCCCTGTCAATCAACAACCACAAGCCAGGCGAATTACACCCGTCAGCATTGCACCAAGACCCGCTGTAGAATCAGACAACCCTTACATCGTCAGAGTCCAGTCCCTGGCTGAACCAACGCCACAAACTGTCACATCATCCATACGGAAGAGCACTGCCCTCACACCGGCCACAATGGCTACCCCTATGGACGGCGGCTTTCCACGTGCGACTGTAACCACCCAGGTGCGTCAGACGGGGATTGGCGGTAGGAAGCAGGCACGACCGAGACAGCGGGCGATCAAACCACCACAGTGGCAGGCTGGGTACGTCGCAGACAACATTGTGGAGCGGCTGCGGATGCTGCGAGCTGGGGAAGGAACGTCCATGTCCGTTGCCAGTAGTGACATAGCCCCTGTTCCTACAGTGTCCACCACTGACACAATAGCACCAGCAAGGCCCTTCTTTGATGATTATGATGGAGACAAGGTAAGGAAAAGTACAGTCCAGTATGAAGATCTATTTTGTCTCTCAACTCCCCATCCATGATATTTTAAAAAATATTAACATGATTATAACTAACAAATAATGAAATCAATACAGCATCCAGGAATATGGTTGAAAAGAAATCTTTCATGGCATTTTGTATGCATTTGACTCGGCACTCGGACTTTTCTGACGTCACTTGGAGGTGTGCGTTTTTTAAAATTTTCTTCAAAATGAAAGTTTATTGCGGCAAACAAATGTGAAATTCGTTTTTCGTGGATAATTTTACATAGATTAGTAGGAACTTATTTTTCTAATTTAGTAACCCTTTAACAAGTATGGAGGAGCTGTGATACAGAGATAGTCAGCTGTAACTGAGAACCTTAAGTTGAATCTCATGATCTTATTTGTGTTTTGATTTTTGATACCAGATACACTGCTTAAAGTTAAAGTTGAATAAACTACACAAGAATGAGTGGAACATTTCACCCAATCATGCAAACTCACTAAAAGGATTAATAGGGAACTCCAATCCATGATAGCATACCAGAGAAAAACAACGCCCTGAACTCTGAAAGTCCTCGCTAGGATTACTGCTGTTCACTCAGTTGTCATAGTTTAGAACCAGTTGTCTTGCTCGTAGGACGTCACACTGCGGTACTCTGCGGGATTTGTGTGTATTGATGGGTGAAATAATCTACAAATGGCACATTTAGGGTTGACGACTAGTATTATTATTTGTTGCAGCTTGTGGAGCTGGCTCCAGGCACAGGCGTCAAGCTTCCCCGCCGTCAGCTCAAGCTCTCCCAGAGATCCAAGGGAGCCAGCCAGTACACACGGAAGCTGGTCATGATGCTCTTCAACATGAAGGAACTCAGTACCAGCTCGGTGACCGGTTACAGGGCGACAGGCAGGGGCAGTGAGAACGCACCCGAGAGACCACCGCTGGACCCAAAGAGGGTCAATGCTATCATTGGTAAGAACACTTGAGGAGTCTCTTCATTTTGTATTTTTATCACAAAGTTTTCAAGCTCATAAATATCAAAATATTCTTATGATTGGAGAACAAAAAATGAAAGGGTATAAAATAACAATGACAATAATAACAATGACTGTTGATATGCTGTTTTAATGCATTTATACATTACATATTTACATTGTACCCCCACCCCCTCATCCCCCTCATCACAGAATAGAAAAACCAAACCAAATGGTGTTTGATTTGTTTAGAGCCGGTCCTATTTGTGTTTACTTGATTGATTAGAACAGTTCAAATGAAATTTCCAAATTAAATTCAACATTCACAGTGAGCAATATATTGCAGTTCTGTGGCACTTGCCATATCACTCATATTTACTAAGTACTCCAATTGTGAAACCACTTTGGAATGAAATAAGTTAAGTCATGGTGGACAGTTGCGCTGATGCAGAGATTTCAGTGTGTTATGAAACTTATGTTAACACTTACATAAAACAATTGAAATGAAAGATTGAATTCATCAATCCCTCTTCCGTTCTGGGTAACAATGACTCATTACCCTTCCTTCATTTTTTTCACCACAGCGGCCGTCCAGAAGCGCTTTCCCCAGGTGTCGCAGTTCAAGGTGAAGCAGGTGATGAGCCAGAAGCTGATGGATCTCCGCAAGACGCTGAGAAACAAACAGCTCAGAACTGCCACTTGGAGACAGCGTGCTCTGCATCATTCTACACTCTCATAAAACAAGGGCTGCTTTCAAGGATATTTGGGTCACAGACCTTGTTGATAGATCGGTTGACTCAATGTATGTGTGCTGGATTTACAAAAGTGGAGATTCCAAAACAAACAGCTCAGAACTGCCACCTGGAGACAGTGAGCGCTGCATCATTTCTAAGCTGTCATACAAGGACTACTTCGTTCACAGAGCTTATCAATGGACCAGTTGACTGAGGATTTATTATGGAAGTGGAGCTCTCAGAAACAAACAGCTCAGAATTGCCACCAGGAGACAGCGTGTACTGCTCCATTCTATGCTCCAATACAAGGGCTGCTTGGTTTGCAGAGCAAGACATATGTATGAACAAGTTGATGAAGTCTTTACAAAAACAGAGCTCTCTGAAACAAACCACTGCCACTGGGAGACACTAAGCGCTGCATCCTTCTACTTTTAATAGCAGAGATTTTTCAAAGATTATTTGATGCATATCTTATTTTTATTCTGTTGTTTTAAGCCATGAATTGGCTACACGAGAAAGATACTTGAACTCTAGTATCAATTTGTGAAACTTGTATTAAAATATGCATTCCTTCTCTCATTTGGGTTTTTGTCTGTCAGTGTAAGCTCTCATCTAACAAATTCATCAATACAGTATTAATGAAAGGTAGTTGTGTGTCTGCACCTAACAATGTACATCTATGCAGCATTCATGCTATAGACACAGTGTAAGCAGAAGAGAATGAAACTTCACAATTTGTTGTAGACCGATAGCATCTTGCCTCTATTATGATAGGATACTACGAGCTACGTGCCGAAACAACTGTAGTCACAAATATCTCGTTGGGACAGAACCTATTTACTTACCACTAACTTCTGCCTCTGTTTTGATCTAAAATTTCCGTAATCACAAAGATGAATTTAGACATCTTACAGTATTACACTTGAAGAATTAAGAAAATGCAAGCAGAGGCAAGATGCCATTGGTCTAATTTGTTGATGATCGTCCATTCATGCAATTACATGTACCAGTAGATGATTGCAGTCTTGCTGTCATTTATTGTCAACAGCTACCAGATACTTCTCATGGCTATTTCTCATGGATACAAATGCATTGTGGCTTGCTAGTGCAGGGCAAGTGGAAGTGTTCCATTGGGCCAGTGAATTTCATACACTGGTCCGCCTGGGCTAGCATTATTTTTCCTTGCTGATTTTTGTAATGGAGTTTGAGGAAGGCTGTGTGCTGAATTCCTAAACCATCAAAGTGAACTTTGTTGCTCAACGTTATTTATTCGCTTTTCTAGTTATACACTGTACCATATACTTCAGCTGATAATTATGTAGCACCTTGACTTACTTATGCTGAAAAATATGTTTGACATCTAATGTAAACATGGCAAACATTTTTTTATTTCAGTGAATTTTGCGAATGATTCCAATGCTGAGAAAATGAAAATAAGCAAAAGTTGTTTTGTATTATATTCTGCATTGCACGCTTACGTCATTAGTAGCAGTGCGCTACAAATGAGGAAAATAGTTTTTGTCCTGATGGCCTGTTGTAACTGATGTTGCCTGTATTATTGGTGCCAAGATGCACACGTAAAGAGTTAAAGATCAGAGGCAGTAGAGGTAATATTTACTAGCTGTAATCATATCAGAACTCTTCTGTCATTTCCGGGATATGCTTCTTTAAATAATTTCAGCAATGGTACCATTATCATTCGATGAGATGCAAGAGTAGAGATGATTCCTTCCGGATATCCCAAAATCTAATGGAACCCTCGGTCATGGTACCAAAATGGCACTCCAGTGATAACAGGTTCCAGTAGTCTTTACTGCGGCTACCCCTTACCTTAAAGGGCATATACTGTACTGGGAAGGCAAAAAAGCCTTCAAAATGTAATTGTTAGCAATCTTCTTACCAATGGTCTTAAATTCATGTATTGTCTATTTTAGAAGCTTGCTGAAAGTTTGTGATTTAATCACTCATTACTCCAAATGAAGATCATTTGAGGGCAAATAACTTTCAGCAAGCTTCTAAAATAGACAATACATGAATTTAAGACCATTGGTAAGAAGATTGCTAACAATTACATTTTGAAGGCTTTTTTGCCTTCCCAGTACAGTATATGCCCTTTAATAAATGCAGATGAGTATGCCTGCAGTACCATCAGATGTTGGACTTCTTTGGACATTCGATATACCTGTGATACACTTGCAGTACTGAATCTTATTCCCCAAATGACTGTGACATTGGTCAATAGTCAAGTGTATAGAAACTGTTAAGAATATATTACAAACTTTATTCACTGCCAGCTTTGTAACACCTGCCCCCCCCCCCCCTCACATTTCTGAAACAAATAATATCAAAATAACGAACACTATTATTAGTAATTGGTCATCTGGTCTCTTGCCACATACTGCTCAGCCAAAATGTCTTTTTCTATTTGAAATGTTTCTGTATATTGCTTTGTATGAAAATAAAATGGTGTGTTAAAAGTCATCAAAATATTTGTTTCATATTTAATTTTGTTTTTCTTATCATAAAGAGCAACCCGATGATGAGTTCAGTTGAATAAAACTAGGAGCATTTTTACAACAGTTCAGCAAAATGAACCCCGATGAGGAAGTTAGGTTGGAAATCATAATTACCTGCACCGAGTCCCAATTATCAAATAACTTCTTAAAGATATATTCCCCAAAGCTTTGCAAATCTGCTTCTAAATTTTATTTTCTTTCATTCAATTGTACTTATCATCAGGGATTCATGGTTGCATTTACTAGTACTAGTACATCTATATTTCAAATTGACTGTTTCCTGACCAAAGTACATTTCAATTTCAGTACATTTCAATCAATTCAATGAGTGTGATCGAGCTTGATCCCAATAGAAAGTTTCTTTTATGAATCACATTTTTGGGGGTCAATCAAAAAATAGGAACTAAATTCATAACTTGTTTCACTGCTTGCATTATAATTTGATAGCACCATCATGTACACAAACCACAGGTAGTAGTATTTCAGATTGACATCCCCTACCTCACTTTGCATTACATACACACACACACACACACACACACACACACATACACACACATATACATACACTACAGCTCATAGGGAAAGGAAAAAGGGAAGAAAGGGAAGGAGCCTCAGTTTGAAACCACGGTATATTTTGTCCAGTTCAGCATGAAACATGACACTTTTAATAGCCTAAAAAGCATCATGTTTCATGCTGAACTGGACAAAATATACCGTGGTTTCAAACTGAGGCTCCTTCCTTTTCTTCCCTTTCCCTTTCCCTATGCCAATTCCTTTGAGCTGTAGTGCATATGTAAGCTCTTAGACTTTGCTGGATCCTGACTCTTCTACAAATTGGATAGCAACACCAGTTACAGCTTTGGAAAGGCAGTATTCCAGCGGAGATTTTGATTCCAGTTTTGTTTGGGCTCAAAAATAGAACATTTGTGCTATTCATCTTCAAAGTGACGCAAATTTTCAGAAATCATACTGACTTCGCAACCTATATTTGTAGTACAGCCAGTCCGCAGGCAGCAGAAAACATGCATATTTTATTTTCAGCTTAGTAGTCGTGACCTTCACTTGACCTCTTGAACCGCGGAAAAGATCTCCTTTTCAAACTGCGATATCTCCATGAATAAAACATATTTTTGTACACTATCTTTTGCAAAGTATGTTGAAGATGGAAATTTACCAAGTGTGAAAAACACATTAAATTAAAACAGGCAAAAAAATTTGAGATAATTATGTGGTTTTGCATTAAAAAAAAAAAAAATAAACTCTATATTTCAATGTCAATCGCCTATGAGCCCCCAACACTTATTTCTGAAGTGGAATCTATTATACTTTTTGAAAATACCAGTATTTTTCAACCTCTCCTTGTAGAAGGTTCAGGATCCAGCAAACTATCAACTATGTTCAAATCTAAAATGCGTGAGACATGACGAAGTTGTGAACGATCCTAACCAGCCAATCATAGTCCGTGACTGTTGAATCGCTGGTGACAAGGCGTTATTATGGTGGACTATGACTGGCTGGTTAGGATCATTCACAACTTACGTCTCATGCATTTTGGATTTGAACATGATTGATATTTTGCTGGATCCTGACCCTTCTACAAGGAGAGGTTTGAAAAAAATTGTGTTTTCAAAAAGTACAATAGATTCCGCTTCAGATGATCTATAAGTGTTGGGGGCTCAAAAGCAATTGACATTGAAATATAGAGTTTAGTTTCATTTTTTTTTTAATTAGAACCACATATTTATCTCGAATTTGCAATATTTTTTTGCCTGTTTTAATCAAATGTGTTTTCACACTTGGTAAATTTTGACCTCCAACATACAGTTGCAAAGGAAAGTATACGAAAATATGGTTTATTCATAGAGATATCGCAGTTTGAAAAGGAGACCTTTTCCACGGTTCGAGAGGTCAAGTGAAGGTCACGACTACCGAGCTGAAAATAAATATGCAAATTTTCTGCTGCCTGCCAACTGGCTGCATGTATACAAAATGTGGGTGTTCAGAATAACAAATCTTCATAAGATGAACCTTTGGAAACATAAACATTAGCCCTTTTGTTCAAAACCCATGTGCAATTTACCCTATGAAATTAAAAAAAAATGTTCACAGGGGGTCATTTACGTGTGTGTAATACACGAGCTAAATCGCCCTGGTGGGTGTTTCACCAAGAAATTTTTAAATTATGCACAACTTGAAGCATCATTGGTGACCTGTTCTTGGAAGCCAAATCAGATTTTTAATTGTTTTGATTCCCATTGGCTAAGTTGAAATATGATCTTTGTAGAATAAAATTCTTGTTGTCAACAAGCATCTGCATACAAAGTTTAAAATTTGTGAAATTTGATTGTAGGAAATTCATTCCCACACTACATGTATGTTAAAACAGGAACAAATAAATCTTGTTTAGCACAAGAACAGGTCATCAGTCATGTGTACAGTGGTGCTTAACTTCCGCACATCTTGGTGAAACAGCTAGGGCCTGAGCCATCACATCATTGCTTTACTGACTCCTTACCTTATATACTGCCTCCATAAACGTCTGATCCGTTTTCCCTGTGAGGGGTATGCCGGCGTCATGGATGGTCTGTGTGAGAGGCCGGGAATAGTCGCACATCAGGTAGTGGATGATGGGGAGAAACTCCTTCGGAGCACCTCTGGCAAGACTACAAGAGGAAGGGTGGGAGAGAAAGTTTGCATTGAACATCTTTGTTTCCATCCTTTTTCCTTTTGAAGTACCGGCCTCTAGACAGTATTTTTGTATCTGGTGCGGTGCTATCCCATTTGACCCAATGAATGGATAAAACATATGTCTTGTTCTTTATGTGATTTATAATTTTTTACAGAATTTTGAATTGACTGCAAAATTGGTAAATGACTCTATATATTTAACAGCCAAAAGTTCTTTCAGCATTCAGAAACTACAAGGAAGGGAAACCAGAAAATTAGAAAAGAGAATTATAGCTAGGCACACAGAATAAAAAAAAAAGGATCTCTCACCTTTTATAGTCCAGATCCTTTGCATATTTCACCTGTCTCAACTTGCTCTGGAGGCGATGTAAATTGCCAGTTAGATCCCCTGTTGCCATGGTGACTATAGTAGACCTACCTGAAATGAAAAAAAAAAACATACTTAAAAAAGTCACTAGTATTGTTTCTCTTCACAGAACTGGCTATATTCCTGTTTTACAGTTTTACACCGACTTAGATCTATGATATGACTAGTATGGCTATGTTATAATTTTTGAGCATGCACATATTATTTTTAAGATTCAAAATGATGATTAATTTGGGATATGGACTCTCTATCCTATCATCATTTCGAATATTGAATCCCACTGGGTGTGCATGCTAAAAAAAAAATGAATGGCCCATCATTATGGGTGACCAATTTCGCAAGTACAAGTGGGACCGGTGTAATCCATACAAGTGCAGTGTGTAGTCTGTATAGCCCGGCTGTACAGCTGCTAGCTGCAGCTGCAGCGGCGTCACTTTTCACATTTTAGCATGTCGTTACTTAATATATAAAAGTTATAAATAGCTACTAAAGTACAGTAAGTTATTATACGTGCCTCACGGTGCCGTAATGGTGGCGAGCGTCGTGTCAACGCGTTGACAAATCTCTGAGTCTTGTTGAGAGTTGATTCTTAATGCTTTCATGCACACTGCTGCACTAGTCACTACTGTATTGTGGTGAATCATCAACGTACTGTACGTACGCGAAAATAATTCATATAGCGCGCGCTATTCCATTTCCGGGTTAGAGCTACGAGACCACTGAATCTCTCCACTCAGCTCAGTGGACGAGACCGGTGCCTTGTTTTTCCTGTTTACCTTTACTCCGATCCGCTCCACGTCAAAACACCAGTCGTCACCTAAGTTTACGTTGGTAGTGTGTACAATCCCACGGCGCGCGCGCGAGCCCGTGCAGCTTCACCATCAATCGACTTTACGAGATGAATTACTTTTCGGTGCTCGGGTAGCGCATACTGATGTGATGTTAACGTACGGGACAGCACGTATATTCTGAAACGAATAAAGCTCTTGGTGGAATTTCCCCGTGTTTGTTCACAACATTTGGAGTAGATTTGATTTAATACTTGCATTACCCTCGAACATGATTTAGAGTAAGCAACAAATCAAGAAAACCCAAATTTTACCCAAGGCAATAATGCAGTGCACCCTCCTCGTCCTATATACCTGTGTCCTAGCTATATTAGTCCTAGATATGAATATTTAATCACTTATTATTTTCCTTGGCTTCTTAATAAAGCAGAAAGTAAAATGGAACTTATTAAGTTTAAGTTATAGGTCCATTCCCGCATTTGATTTCCTCAAAAGTTGTCACCCAATATTCATGGATTTGCATGCGAAGCACGCAGGCCAAGAGTGTTTGACATGATAGGCATATGGATAATGCAAACGTAATATGAACTGAATTTAATACGAGTGGAACTGCCAAAGAAACATATTTGGGCCGGTGAAATTAGAAATTTTTATTCAGCCTATAAACGTTTGAATGCATCATGATCATTATTGCAGATTTTCATTGTTTGCATGGGCCTAAACAAGACAATCCCGATAGCATCAGTAATTTGTAAAACCTGCAAAAAAAACAAGGGGGAAATTAAACTTTATTATTTGAATTACGATTGACACCTTTTTCCCCTCAAATTTTTTTCCCATAAAACAGGGCGTACTCGTGTGCCGCGTTCGCCACTAACTTAACTGTGCTACAAATGTGCGTATAGAGAAATGTACTTGAGAAACTCATCTCGAGCTCGGTGAACAACCATGAGTAGGCGCGCGCGCGCGAGCTGACCTAAATCGTTCAGCCTCGGTTGCCAGATAGCTAGCGAGATTGGGTGTTGTTGTTATTAAAAGTGTGAGGCTGAAAGACGTTTTGTTAAAGCATTGCACGTATTTTTGGAAAGGGGGTGGAGGCAACAATGAGTGGATAGTAGGGAGACAACGGGATTCTGTCATCCTTAGTGTCGTGGTGCGCTAGATCTGGAAGAATATTGGTAGAGACCCGAGTGAGGCACGGACCTTGACTCGCAGATTCGCAGTGCAACTGTAAGTTAGTTACTGCGACAATATTCACATTCGATCGCACTGTCACTGCTAGCTGCTAGCTCTAGCTCTATTGCCATTGCTCTGCTCTATCTTTTGTTGGACAGTCAAGCTATCCTGAGATGTAGAATTACTCCGGTGTTTGTCAGTTATCCTCCATATAATTCTGAGGTGAGTGATACTAGTAATATATTACTAAAAAAATACTAGTGTGATAGACCGCTACAAATATGCAGACACTGAGACAGCATCTAGTAGACAGGAAAAACTGTCTGATTCGGGAATGGACATAAAAGGTACTTCCGAATAGGTAGTCCCATTCAGAGGAGCCAGAAGCTGAGATGCAATCTCGGCAGATCCAACGTTCTACACGGACAGAGTTTTCGGTCTGACATCTTGCGACTTTGGTATCCCACATATATAATGCACAATGGGAACGCTGCAATACTGATTGTCGTCGGCAGAAAGTGACCTAGAAATCACTTTTTTTTGACGAATTAAACAGCCAAAATTTTGTCTAGGGTTAGGATTTAATTAGGGTCATGGTTAGGTTTAGAATTAGGTTTAGGGTTAGGTTTAATTTTAGGGTTAAAATTCATAAAACTAGTGGGATACCAAAGTGTATTAGCGCCCATCTTGCCTCTATTGTGATGGGCCTATCTGCCGTAATTATAGAGGCAAGATGCCATCGGTCTAAGTCGATCTCATCAAATCATCATCATCATCAGGCATTATTCAACCATTGTTGGATGAAGCCCTCTTCAATCAGTTTCCATTTTCGTCTATTTGCTGTCATTCTGTTCCATGTTGCTGTGTTTGTGTATGATGATATTTCGTATTATTGCTCCTTGTCATGTCATGTTTCTTGTTGCCTATATTCTGATAAGAAAGCACGAACAACTAACAAATGATGAGAAGCAAAGTGACATGAGAGAAATTGCACAGGCGATCTCATGTCCCTGGTCTTCCAAAGTGCCAATAATGTCGGACAATATCATTGAAAATCTTGCTTCAACATCTTTGATGAGGGTCTCCGCACCTTGTTTATGCTTTCAAATGTACTCAGACTGGGTGGTACATCCTTTTACCACATTGTTTAAACAATTTCTTTTGAGGACGCTTTGATGTGCACTTTAAACTCCTCAAGAACAAGGGGTACATACCTTGCAGCTGCATTATGGAGTTTGAATGAATGTGCTTGACACATGGCAAAGTGTATGTGATTCTTAATTTTTGATAAAAGAGAGGTATTAATGTTCATGCTGGGTACATTACAGCACTACAGTGAGCATACTACGGTGCTGTTGCAATCAATCTCTCTTTTGTTGCTTTCCTTTCAGCCCGAGCTGAAGGCAGTAAAACGCAACTATCCAGATCTTGAGAGGTGAAAGCAAAAGGAGGCTTTGCTTTGGCTGACACAAACTGACCAAGTGAGGGCAGTGTGCTAGCCAGACAAGCCATGGGGCAAGCCATGCGGCGGATCCGACGTGAGGGCAGTCTGGCTACCTGGCCCCCGACGGTGGGCCGGAACGGACTGAGGCGGTTCCCGAGCTTCTTAGACCCGCTTCAGAAGTTCCCGGACATCATGAACCTCCCGCCCGAGATTGCGCTGATGGTGCTGTCCAACCTGAATGCCACTGACCTGTGCCTGGCCATGACGGTCAACGACTTCTGGAGGGAGCTAGCTAGCGATGAGATGCTCTGGCAGGGGTGAGTAGAGCTTGGTACTTGATGGAGTAATCCCTTACAGCAGCTCTCCTATGCAGCTGTACAAGGATGATGCAGCGTAGATGTGGTGTATTACACACAATCATTGGTTGTATTTATTACAATAAAGCTTCGGTGTAGTTAGTGAAATAAAAACTGTGTCATAAGCACTGCACAATGCAGGATCCAGCAAGAGGCTGCATTGTCCTTGTGGCAGATGGGGCAGTCTCTCTGAAGCATTACTTACTGATGCAGGAAGATAGTTGTGTCATATGGAGGCAGTTATAAGAAGCCACTCACTCTCTGCCTGCAGATTATCGCCATTGTCTTCTAACTGCAGTAATGCAATGATATTGATAATCCACATTTAGTGCAAAGGTAGTCCACTGATCTGGCAGAGGAAACAAACAGCATAAGTAAACAATTTTTGTGTAAATGTACCCTAACATACACTGGTGTAGATTTAGAGCACATATTCCCAGGAGATGTTTTTATATAAATTATTAATTACTTCAAACATACATCTATAAATTTATAGAAGTAACCTGTATCACTGGCAGTTATCGTCTACCATAGGGATTGAGTTTTGTCTAAACAAGTTTTAGATTTTGTGATACACAATTCACCCCTACATTACCAGGCCTTGAAAACACCATTGGCTTACTTTACATCTCCATGCCAATGGTAATGAGAGAGTCAAAGCATGTTTGAATGTAAGATGAAGAATTGATGAAACACTAAGACAAGACTTAATCAAAGTTGATCAGTACATGTTTGTCCTTCTACAGCTTATGCAGAGTAACATGGGGGTGGGTCCGGGCCTATGAGAGAGGAGATGAACACGGCTTCTCATGGAAGGCACTCTACATGGTGCTAGATGAGGCAACACTGACATTCAATGGGGATGCAGAACTGGTAAGATAAAGGATAACAATTCTTCATGAATACTACACTGTTAGAGACATTGGATCATTCAAGCCTCTTGGCTCAATCTAGAATGAGCACTTAAATTCCTATTCTGAAATAGTGGTATTATTTATGTGTCTTTGTCACATAACAATTATTGGATGATTCAATCAAGAATGAGCATTTGAATTCCTATTCCGAAATAGTGGTATTATTTATGTTCTTTGTAAATTATTACTTTGTAATACATTACCGTATTACATTGTATTGTAAATTATTACAGTTTGTGTACTAGTTTTTATTGCATGCTAAGAGATACTCTGTAGAATTCCCAACCATAGGGTAAGATCACTTGAATATTACAACTATTTAGGTAGTTGATAAATTTATCTAGTATTTTTATATTGATGTTGTTGTGAAGCAAAGTGGAACGCACCTTGAAGTACAGAAAAAATACAAAAACACCTCAGTATGATCTTTGATGAAGTAAATATAAATTGTATGCCAGATAAACGACTGCATTATGGGAATTGTGTGAATTACTTGTATATAAATTCACACATTGCAAATAAAGAGTTCATGAGCTTCGTATATTTATAGATATAAACTCTGGATACAATATCTTGTGTAAACTTCACTTTATTGCTTTAAATTTTTCTTAATGATTGATCACAAGAAATCTGTGAAATGACAAGTTGTATCTCATTTTCTAAAACCAGGGCCTTGAATACCTCACAGATCATCAGCTGATTGAAAATACTGTGGATGACATCGCGAAGTTCATCCACACAACAAACAGGCTTCATCGGAAATCGGTTCGGGATCTGCTTTCAAAAAGGTGAGGAATCATTGATTTTGGCTTAGTAAGGTGTTGTTGTCCTACTGCCGTAGATTAATTAGACTTACTCAAGAAGTTATGCCAGAAAAAAATTGTGTCATGGAATTTATATCTTATAGGAATAACTTCAGTATCCTTGAATAGAAGCGTAACTAATTTTCAGGCTTGAGATGAGAGGGGTACGCAACAGAGTGCCATTGTATTATGTTTCCTATTTCAACAGTTATAAGTTATTTCACATTTGATGCATTCTACCTATAAACATGTACCAGTACATTATCTATTTGTTGAACTTTGATTTTGTTGCAGAACATTGAAAACAGTTGTACAGACAGATCTACTATGCAAAATAAAAATGCTGGCTGCTTTATTTTATCTCTGTCGAAATGACTCAAAATGTGACAGTATGACTTCATGGATGAATAAGTCAAAATCTCTCTTATTCTTGCAGACAAGACATTCTGGAAGCGTTAATCAATCTCGATGACTATGCCAAGAAGTTCTTGCCAAACGCGCTGCGCTCTTTCTTCTCCAACGTGGACTCTCCGAGTGTGAGCAGCCGAGACCTGCATGCACTTCTGCAGAAGTTCGCAGAGAGGTTCATGGACTGCAATCCCGACTGTGGACTCACCAAAGGTATGA
Organism: Arbacia lixula; assembly: GCA_963669155.1. NCBI lineage: Eukaryota > Metazoa > Echinodermata > Echinoidea > Arbacioida > Arbaciidae > Arbacia > Arbacia lixula. Next base: position 3,987,295 of record OZ022582.1, on the reverse strand, counting down.
ACCCTCTCTCTCTTAAAGGGAAAGTCCACCCTGAAGCTAGGTTGGTTTTAATAATTTAAGCAGAAACGTGAAAGAAACGCATTAGTGAAGGTTTGATGAAAATAGGTCAAAGGAGAAGAAAGTTATGATTTTTTTTTTCAAGTTTTGAATTGTGTGATGTCACATGTGAGATGCTCTCCCATCTGTTTTTGTGCTGTATGATCTGATGATTTCCACTTTTTCTGGATTTTGATGAAGGAATGCATCTTTTTCATAGATGTATGTGAGTAAAAACATGTGTCTAATAATATGTCTAATGATATATCAAATGCACAGGTAACATCCTTTTGAGAAAAAGGAATAGTACACAACATCATCTCGATGTTTAAAGAATGATTAGATATTAGATTAGATTAGATTAGGTATGTAATAATTCCTCCTGGGTAGTGCATGGTATGTTTTAAAGATGATTAAACCAGAAGTTCACAAAGTGTGGGATAGAAAAAATGTGTTCGGTAGATGCAATAGGATAGATGAACCGATCAGTTGGTTTCAGACAAATTAGCAATATATTTCACCTCGATATATAACTAAAATAAGTGATTTTAATGTATTATGTAACAAATCATCCTGGTATTGCATGGATTTTTGAAAAGATGCTTAAATTTATCATGATTTCTGCTCTTGTTTCTTTTTAGAAAAGCATATTTGATCATGGACTCCTTTATTACATCCTTCTTCCATAAAAAAAATGCACAAATTAATTCTTTAACAAGTTCATGATAATCCCATTTGAAAAGAGGCAAGAAATTTCAATGAAAAAAACAACAACAGATTTTCAGTAGGTTTTAAAATCCTGTTTCCCATCCCTGTCTGCAGATGGCATCTGTATTCTCAGTTACTCCCTCATCATCCTCTCTGTGGATCTGACGAGCCCCCACGTTAAGAACAAGATGTCCAAGAGGGAGTTCATCCGCAGCGTCAGGCAAGCCACCCATGAGGCCGGCGACGAGCTCGCAGGACACTTGTATGATAACATCTACCTTGTCGGTCACATCGCCCCACAGAAATGGGGTGAGTAGAACGGAAGATGGTACTTTCTAAAAGAGCGCCATCTCTTGGTGGCAGTTGTCTCACCGATGCAAACGTTATTGCTATTGATTTCTGTTGAATCGCCTTGGTAGCCCTGTCGCCCAGCAGATAAAGTGTGGCTAGAATTCCCAAACACTGCCCTCTATTGTTTATGTGTGATCTTGTTAGAGATAATGAAGGTGGACGGGACAAAAGCAGAGTGACTTTTTGTAGTTTTATATGATGTGAAAGACAAGGAGGGTCTTTCTGCAAGATTTGATCGCATAATGTAATACAGTGCTTGTGTATTGTCGTATGCAGCATGTTATGAGTGTCAATGGCAACGTCATTTTTTGTTATGATTATTGTATGCATGGGCTGCGTTAATTCTACATTTTTTTTTTGGCGAGGGTGATTGACCAATATGCAGCTGAATGTTCTATGCCATCTGACACTGAATTCTTAGTCCTGATCCGGATGCAGGAGCCGTACTTTGTAAAAGGATCATTTAATTTGGTGATGAAAAGCTTACACAGGCCACTGTAAACTTCCAATGTGCATCAGCAACTAGTAAATGTTCTCACAGGGAACTGATCATGTGTTTGTTTTGATAAAAAACAGAAATATGTTCAGGAGACCATTCTTAATTGTGTGATGTCTCCATATTTTTTCCAATAAAATTTAAAAATCTCCACAAGTTAATGCTACATGTAGGAAATAAATTTTCTACTTTTAGTGAGGTCTTTGGAAATAACGAGTAAGAATGAAGATTGAAAATGTTGATGTGAAGAAAAAATGTATGGTTTTCCTCAATCTTGCACAGCAAAAGACCTCTGTTACAAATTTTGACAGCTCATGATTTTGCACCGCATGTGGGTTTTTCATAATTAACAGCACACACTGCCATTAAAGTGCTGCAAAAGAAATGCTTATCACTGCATCACTATAGTGACATAATTATGTAAAACAGGAGCTATGCAGCACATAAATTGTCAGATGTTACATGCCTCTTTCTATTTCCTCGAAACTACTTAAGGCATGTTGAATTCAGACTTGATTAAAGATGTTCACGTTTGATTGCAGATTCACGAAAGTGCATGCATAACCAATGTGGTGACACATAATTCAATGTAATTGACTATTATTCAGGGCATATTATTGAGAAAAAGGTTGAAAAGTAATGTTGACTTTCTAGATTTAGCTCCGAATTGTATGAAATGACAAGTGTGAAAGTTTCTGCTGAGGTCAATCAGATTTTATCCATGGGGCTTTCTTTAAGAGTATGCATTTGGAATGATGCATTGATAGTGATAAAACAAACAAGATTGATCCAAGTGTGAAAATGGATCACTCTGTAAATTTATAAATTGTAATGAGAAAAGTAACAAATTATTGAAATTATAGTATGTGTACAAAATTCAGTGAAGTCTTTCAATTTCTGTCATTTGGTCACAAAAATTCAAATATTATGACAAAACTTGTTGATACATGTACATGTTGTTATTTCTGTGTATTGGTTCTTTTAAAAGTGAAGCTTGTAACATTTAAAATCAGCACACTGACTTGACAATCGATACATTAACATAGTTACTGTGTGGGTACTTTCTGTGTTTCTTTCCCAATTTCAGAGAAAGCTTTTTAAAATTAATTTACATTGATACTCTTCAAAGAGACTGGAACCTTAAACTATAGTCTTAATCTGTGCATGGTATTTCACTGAATATGAAGCCTGTTGTATGTGCATGTGTAGATTGACTAAAGCAGAAAAAATTGCTTGGAAATGACGTTTATCATTTTTGCTCCGACAGGCTCTATAATTAAAAAAAAAATACTGGTCATAATTGTGCCTAATTACCAGATATATATTTCAGAGTTTTTATCTCAAAGCTGCTATCGTGCACATTTTCTGTATATATTGTGTAATTGCACTGCACATAAAGTTCTTGATTGTATATTATGATATGATACGCTTGATTATTGTTGACCTACACTACAGCTCAAAGGAATTGGCATAGGGAAAGTGAAAGGGAAGAAAGGGAAGGAGCCTCAGTTTTAAACCACGGTATGTTTTGTCCATTTCAGCGTGGAACACAATGCACTTTAGGCTAATGCATTGTGTTTCATGCTGAAATGGACAAAATATACTGTGGTTTAAAACTGAGGCTCCTTCCCTTTCTGCCCTTTCCCTTTCCCTACATGTATGCCAATTCCTTTGAGCTGGCGTGTATGTTTTAATATTCTTTCCTTATAAGTCGGTACTAATACAGACCAGCACCTTAATGAACAAAGCATGGAGTGACAATGTCTTGATAACACTTAATTTTTATTTGGTGCTTTAGCAAATCCTCTTGTAATGTACAGGTATTAGTGTTGTATTTCTTCATGTAATGCATACATCTTTAAAGGGAAAGTACTGTACTGGGAAGACAAAAAGTCTTCAAAAAGGTGATCATGAGCAAACTTCTTGCCAGTGGTCTTAAATTCATGTATTGTCCATTTTAGAAACCTGCTGAAAGTTATTTGCCCTCAAATGATCCACATTTGGAGTAATAAGTGATAAAATCACAAATCCATAAAATGTACGGCCAAGAAGATTGCTCACGATCACTTTTTTGAAGACTTTTTGTCTTCCCAGTACAGTATACTCCCTTTTAACACACATGTGAAATGGCAATTCAAGTTTACATGACCTGGATTTCGGCTTTGCAACCTACCATTTTGAAACAAGATATGATAAAAAAAAAATGTTGGTACATTTTTTATAGTTGGCAGGGTAAAAATAGGAAATTTATGTAGTATGGCCATATACATGTATCATGAAAAGGTGTGTGCTTTTATTCAGCATTGTCACATGCTAGCTACCCACAAGGTCTATTGTTTATGTGTTGATACATACAGTAAAATGTGTCTATTAAGACCTCCCTAATGAAAACAGGAGAAACTGTGTATTTTATAAGGAAGTGTGGTCTTTGTAAACAGTTGCAAATACATGCAAACTACTGTGAAGGAATAGATAAATTTGATATAAATTATTATTTTATTTCAACTGTTTTGCATTGAAATATCAGATTGTATGGGACATAAAACAAAATTGTTGTGTTAAGGTAAAACCACAACATTCTATGCAATTTCTGTTTGAAATATTGAGGAAATAAATTGCTTTCTTTGCTGTATCCCTATGCACTGTATTGTGGGTAATATGCATGTGGCCAGTGGCCTGTTTCCTATAAGATTTTATTTCTCAGAAAATGTATAGATCTTGATTTTTGTCTTACTGTTATACACGTTATGCACTCAAACTTCTGGCAGACATGTTTGTTTTTAATGCTATACTGTATAGTAGTCTTATAATGGATTTTAATTAGATAAGAACAGTAAGGGCTTGCAGTGAATATATATTACAATCATGTTTTGTTTTCTCAAGAAGTTGAACATTGTATAATAGTAAACATAGAATTATGAGAAATATGAGAGGAAAGTGAAAATTGTTTTTAAAAACACTCTACTGTAAAGTCAAATACATCTCCACTTTCATCCATCTAATCACTATATATGAACAACGTACTGTGCTATTCTCAAATTTGATTATTTCTGCTGCACATTCTTTGTAATATCAATACTGTATGACTATGTACAGTAGAGGTTAGAAGAAGCTGTTTAACTCTGCCCACCCCTCACCCCAAACAAAAATATTCATAACAATATGAAATATTATAGTGATAACACAATATAAAATACTGCCAGTAGTAAATTTGTTGATAATAAGCAGTGAGTATATCAAAATGAAAAAAAAAATGATTTTATGAAAAGTTCTGCAAAATTCATAATGTATGAATGATACATGTAAATCTACATCTTAATCATTGGTTAGTTCTACCCACAAACACCAAACAGTTTCATGATTTAGTAGAATGCATGTTTATTGCTGCGACATTTTAACAAAAAAGTTAAAATCATTATTGTATTTGGAAGCTATATTGCCTGACTATAACTTTGTACTGCTCTCTATGTTATTAAGAACTCTGATCCAATTCCCAAACTTTCATCACTTTTAAGCTTTCCTCACCATACTTTGATGCTCTATCAGATTGGTATCGTAGTGTGGTCAGTTATCTCTGGCAAAATAAATAGTTTGTAATTTCAAACTGCCATTAGTTTGTGAGAAGTCATGATCGATTGTAACATGTATGATTTCATCATCTATAGAAAGATGTCTGGTTTCATCATCTATAGTAAGCATTGAATTTGAGTGTTTGCAGTGCTATGACATTGTATCTCTTGCATTATTTTACCTTTACATGCAACATTAGTTTATCATCCTATTAGTGCAATATTATAATAAGTAGTTAATATGTACAGGAAAGAAATACTGTAGGCCTCTTGATAATTGCAACATTTGTAAGAATATAAAGGAATTATATAGTTTGGTTTACTGTATGTTTCTAAAACTGCCATAATTTCTTGTAAAATGAAGCTAATGTTGCTGTTGAATATTGTACTACTGTTATATGTTTAATGGAAGATATATGTATGTACTGTACTGTGTTGTTGTATTTCCTGTTAATGTATGCATGCATGTTAGTGCTATTACATGTGTGTTACATTGTATGTTTAACATGCTATATTGTGCAGACAGATAATGGAGTATTAACTTGAATATGTGCATACAATGATAATTTTTATCTATAATGCATACTATGTTTCAGAATGTTGACAATTCTGGCGCCAATACTTCTTAACATTGCAGACTTTGTCAACTAGAGTTGGATCGATCCGTCCCACCATCTCAATAAAATGGGATTATTAAAGGCAGTCATTGTATAAATTGCAAGAGTAAATACCTACCCGGATACAATTTGAGTTTGATGATAACTGTACTATGAACCTGTACATGTACCTCATAAACCCAGCCCATATTCAGACCTGAGTTTTAATGCAAACAGTGTACTAAACATAGACTCACTTTATGGGACATCATATAAAACAACCTGAAACATTATTATTGATTCAATATGATTTGATTTTGTCCTCAGAATCATTATGGTGTATTGAGTTTTTGTCCACAAAATAATTGCAGCGAATGATTACAGTTATCCACTTTTGTAATTCTGTGATGCAAATCAATGATGTTGTGACAGTATCATATGATTTACGGTTACAGTTCGATATTCTGAAGATTTGTTATTCCGAAGGTTCGTTATTCCAAAGGTTCTTAATTCCGAAACATGTAAAATTGCCTATACCTCGATGCTCGTTAGTCCGAAAACGAAAAAGGGTTCGTTAATCCGAGCATTTGTCGTGTAACGTTCGGAATAACAAGTCCTTCCCTGATTCATTTTGCGCTCCATAAAGTTAGTGTACATTTAGTAAGCTGTGTGAGTTGAACCACCATCGTTAATACAGGCCTTTGGAACATTTAATGAAAAAAAGCTGAAAGTATTCAAGTCATAAAAGTTGAATAGCATGAAGGCGTATAGAAAGCCAATGGGTTTTTCAAGGCCTGGTAACATAAGGATTAACCCTGTCATTACCATTGGCATGAAGATATTAATCCAATGGGGCATTCAAGGCCCAGCAATGTAAGAGTTAATTATCTACTATATGCCAACATTCAAGGTAAACCTATGTGTTGCTGTTTTTTTAATATGGGACGTGAATGTGTCTAAATGGCATCAACATATAAATGTAAATTTTATAAAATGGGCAACTGTGTACTTATGCAGGAAGAAAAATAGATGTTACCGATTCACCTAAAAACAGAAGAAGAATATGAACATGACATGCAGTGTGGTACTGGTACACTAGTAAACTCCATCCAACCTTATTCACCACATTAAGAAAAAAAGATCTTATGTACCAAGTTGAACCGCAGTATTCAGTTCAACCTACAGGTTACCTAAATGTCATGATAATATGCATGTTCCTTCAAATTTTCAGTAGGCCTACATTTTATTAGAAAATTGTGATTCATTTTCTATAGTGTTTATACATTTTCTGTGTGTTAATTGTTATGCGTTTACCTAATACACAGTGGTTAATGTCAGTTTTTTCATTGAACATGTGCTAAAGGTGTGTGGAAGTCAAACCATCTACATGTATTATATACTGTGTTATTCTTGCCACTACATGACCCAGACAGACAGACAGACACACACACACACACACACACACACACACACACACACACACACACACACACACACACACACACACACACACAAACACAAAACCTAGTGTAGATGAGTGTCTCTCAAAAGATATATGATATCTGTCATACAAAATGTACAGAAATATTTTATTGCAAATGATTGCACAATATTGGGATAGCTTGATGAA